>JAMJFZ010001287.1:842500-1172500 GCA_026225945.1 Cricetomys ansorgei
CAAAACATGCGTGGAGGTCAAAGAAGAACTTTCAAGGTTTGGTTCTCTCCATCCGCCACGTGGGTACCCGATTAAACCCAGGAAGATCTCAACTGTCACGGTACGTGACTTAAAATATTTATGTTTCACAAATGGGCCAATAAATATTTTAAAAAGGGCTCAGCATCCTTAGGCACCAGGAAATGCAAACTAAAACTACTTTGAGATTCCATCTTATCCCAGTTAGGATAAACTGTAATTTAGAACAAGACAAAAAGGAACATGTTCCTTGGCAATGCATATACTAAAATTGGAACAATATCGAGATTAGCGTGGCCCTGCACAAGAACGACACGCATTTGTGAATCAGTCCCTGTTAACAAATAAAAGACAAGACAAATGCCACAGCAACAACGGTGGCCGTGGAAATGGCACAGCAGGTGAAGGCAGTTGCTGCCACGCCTGATAACCTGGGACCTACATGGTCGAAGAGGAGAACCTACTCCCCAAGTCATCTGGTAGCCTCTACCCCATGCTGTGGTGCCCAAACACCCACCCACCCAACCACCAACCAAATAAGTGTACTAAAAAGAATTGCTGAGCCTTCTTTCCAGCCTGCCCCCTTTTCTTTGTGTGTATACGCATTTGCCTGCGTGTATAGAGATGAGTCACTTGGATTCCTGAAGAGGCCAGAGGAGGGTGTGGAATCCTTTGGAATTGGAGTTATGTCCAGATGTGAGCAGCACTGTGGGTACTGGTGTCCTCTGCAGGAGCAGAGGTACTCTTAACTCCTGGCCCAACACACTTCCTTCTTTAAAAGCCTATTCAATGGGTGCAGGTGCAGGCACTGGGCCCACAGGGAACGAAGTTCCACCAGTAATTCTGGAGCCCCACGAAAGCTTGCTCATGCTTTACTGAATATTGGGAAAGTTCTCACTTCACCACACAATGTTTGGATCAAATAAACTCTCCTTCTTTTGTTTCTCCCAAGCACTTCATAGATGGTGGCAGTGTGGTAGCAAAAGAAACTCCATTTTATGCTAGGCCCCCATCTTGGTACCTAACAGCTGTTTCTCTGTGACTCAAGGTCCTGGAAGATAAATTGTACTTCTTGCCCCCGCCCCTGCAAATGTACACCAGTGACCATCTACTTATTATGTTATGACTAAATGTTTTTTTTGTCAACTTTTGAGGGGTGTTTCTGCCTCTCCCCCTTTGCTCTGGTGCCTGCTTCACGATGGCAGAGTGAGAAGGGGGTTCGGGACTGGGAACTGGGGTGGGGGGGCGGCAGCAGGGAAGGAGGACGCAGGCTCAGCCGACCACGGGATCCCAATCTCGGCACAAAAAACCGAAGGAAAGAGATGCAACGAACCAGGCCTCAGGGACCCTCTTCTGGTGGAAGCAGAGATCATTTTAATGTAGGGTGTCTGTTACATATATGGGGCCACAAACAGGGGAGGGTCTTTGGTACCCAGGGTTGGGCTCCATTGGCTCAAGCAAGGATATTGGGGTAGCCTTATTTGCATGTGGGGCTCAAGTCTAAACATCAAGGTCTTGCAAGGACACCCTTTACGTAAGGTGTGGTCTCACAAAAAAAAAAAAAAAAAGGAGAGAAAGGTGCCTTATCAGTGAATGGACCCATCCCTAGGTTTTTAGCTACAACACAGATAAGCATCGAGCCAGCCACATTCCTATTACTTCTGTGAAGCAGGCAATAGTTAATATTTAGCTGGGCTCTGGCCAGGGCCAAAGGAACAGCTAAACGCCTACCGCTCTCATCTCCTGGGATGGCTCGGGGTTCCAAGCCGCTTCGACCCACTCTTAGCTCCATGACAGTCCCACACTCTTTTGGCTTCTGTAATCTGACTCTGCAGACATTCGAGGACTATTTTGAAATAGTCTTGACTACCTCCTCATAGCAGAGTAGAATAGCCCTTGGCTTGCTTGTGCAGATGTTCAAAGTCTTCTTGTGGTTTTTGCCTTTAAGAATCCTTCCCTTACCCCGATTTGCACAGTGGTTTCTAATTTGGCTCAGAGATTGCTGTCTTACTAGCAGTATTATCTTGGAAGAGGAGTCTCAACTGAGAAAGTGCCTTCATCAGATTGTGTTGTAGGCAAGTCTGTAGGGCATTTTCTCGGTTAATGATTAATGTGGGAGGGTCAAGCCCACTGGGAATGGGACCATCCCTGAGCAGTTGGTTCTGAGTTGTATAAGAAAGCAGGCCGGGGCTGGAGAGATGGCTCAGCAGTCAAGAGCACTGGCTGCTCTTCTAGAGGAGCTGGGTTTGATTCTCAGTATCCATATGGCCTCTAACAACTAACAACTAACAACTAACATTAGTTCCAAGAGATCGGATGCCACCTACTGGCCTCTGCTGACATTGCATGCACACGATATCTAGGCATACATGCAAGCAGAACATCCATACACACACACACACACACACACACACACACACACACACACACAAAAGAGGAAAGGAAGGAAGAAAGAAAGAAAGAGAGGAAAGGATGGAAGAAAGCTGAACAAACTATGAAGAGCAAGCCAGTAAGCAGTGTTTCTCATGGTCTCTGCTTTAGGTCCTGCCTTGACTTCACGATGGACAGTGATCGGATGTACAAGCGAAGTAAATTCTTCCTTTCTCAAGTTCCCTTTGGTACTAACTCCCACTACCACACTGACTACTCAAATTTGAGTCTAACTTCTCGTAGAAGTCTCAACTGTCTTTCCCTTCAGAGTAATCCATCCTCAGACTGTTCTCTGGGATAGGAAATTTGCCCCCAAATATAGAGTGGGAGGCTCATCTTCCCACTTGCTAGGTGTGACATTACTTGGTTTCGAGACAGGGTCTCTCTGTTTATCCCTGCATGGCCTAGGATGATGGCCTCACCACCCTCAAGGCTGGGGTCCCAGGCTTTATAAGAAAGAATCAGTGCAGCTCATGTCTTCACCTCTCTCTGGTTCTTGACTGCAGATGCAGTATGATCTTCTGCCTCACACACCTGCTAGCCTGGCTAGAACTGCTCTACCCATCATGCTTTTCTCTCCTGTGGAAAGCATTCTCACATTATCAGTTGTGTGGAGGAGGAGGGGAGGGGGTCCCTGCAAGTGTCACAGCAGTCAAGGAAGAAATCTGGGTGAGGTAAGAATGAAACTCTGTTCAGCTCTCAGCCAGGCTGGATCAAACATCTGGAGTCTGATACTAGACGGTTTATTGTAAGCATATTTAAACACAGTACATTTGGAAAAGTTTCTTGGTATAATACAATCCCTGGTGCACAAGCAGGCAAAACTACATCAAAACTCAGTGCAAAGCACATGTCATTTCTTCCAGGGAGATAGGCTACGTGTTTTAGCTTAAGGGCCTAGGGAAGGATCTGGCATGGTCTTGATCATACAGACAGGGTAGAGGTCATTTGTGCTATTAGCCAACTCTGGTCTAGATTGTGGGAGCTTGGGGAGCCCTGGCTATAAAGATAATGTAAGGGTCATCCAGATTATTAAGTTTCCCCGGTGGTCTTGATTGTGAGAGCTTGATATGGCCCGACACTTCAGATGATGCAGATCACCAGGCTATTAATCACCTCCAATTCTCAGCCTTCTGGGTGGAAAGACAGTTTATATACATCTTTTTCCTTGAAAATGCAACACTGAGTTTCCCTGGGTGCAAAGACCTTTGTGTTCCCAACAGTGAGCTTATAGAAAATCTTCCTTTCTTGAGTTTCTTCTGTCAAGTATTTTGTGACAGTAATGAAAGATATAACCAATACAGCATGTAATGATTAATTAAATGTGGAATCAAGTGGAATAATTAAAATGATAAAGCTCTCAGAGAACACAGAAATACAACTTTGAGACTGGATTAGACAATAGTGTCTTGAACATGAGACCAAAAGACAAACAGAAACAAACAAACAGTGCAGCGACAGGAGGCTCTCTGTGAGTTTGAGGCCAGCCTGGTCTACAGAGTGAGTTCCAGGACAGCCAAGGCTACACAGAAAAACCTTGTCTCAAAAACAAAAACAAAAGAGCAAAAGACTTCACTGAAGATAAAATTTTGGGATACAATTGATATCAAGGAAATAAACGGAGCCAGGTGTGCCTTTAACATGCCTTTAATCTAAGTATTTGGGAGGCAGAGAGAGACAGATCTCTATGAGATCAAGGCCTTGTTTGAGGAAGTATGTCACTGGCCTTGAGGTTTCAGAAGCTCAAGCCAGGCCCAGTGGCTTACTCTCTCTTCCTGCTGCCTGCCAATCCAGATGTAGACCTCTCAGCTATTTCTCCAGTACCATGTCTACCTGTGTGTCACCATGCTTCCTGCCATAATTAAATGGACTAAATCTCTGAACTGCAAACCAGCTCAATTAAATGTTTTCCTTTGTAAGAGTTTGTCGTGGTCAAGGTGTCTCTTCTCAGCAATAGAAACCCTAACCAAGACAGTGATTGGTGGGGGAGGACCCAGCCCATTGTGGGTGGTGCTATCCCTGGACTGGTGGTCACAGGTTCTATAAGCAGGCTGAGCAAGCCAGTAAGCAGCACCCTCCATGGCCTCTGCATCAGCTCCTGTCTCCAGAGTTCCAACCCTGCTTGAGTTCCTGTCTTGACTTCCTCCACTGACACTACAATATTGGTCCTGTAAGCCAAATAGACCCTTCTCTCCTCAAGTTGTTTTTGGCCACGGTGTTTCATCACAGCAATAGTAACCCAAACTAGGACACTATCTAACTCCTAGTTCCTCATTTCCTCCTCTCAGAGGCCACCCTAACTGTTATGGGTCTGGAGGTGCCAGCTACTCTAGTTTCCTTGAGCTGTCAAAAGATTTCCACATGCAGAAGAATGAAATTACACATCTTTCTCACCTTATTAAAACAAAGCAAAAACCCCAAAATGAATGAAAGATCTTAATGTAAGACCTGAAGCTTCAAAGTTGCTAGAAACAACAACAAAAACAAAACAAAACTACTACACACTTCAAAATATAGCCATGGGGATGGATTTTCTGCAGAGAACTTGATAAGAAGAAATGAAATAAAAAAGCCTCAGCAAAGCAAAAGAAACAATCACCAGAATGAAGAGACATACGGAATGGGAAAAAGGAACTTCACTAACGACCCACCACACAAGGGTTATTATATAGAAGGCATAAAGAACTGCCAACATTCAGCATCAGATAAACTCATCTATCACCCAATCACTAAACAGGCCAATTAAATAAAGTGAATTCTCAAAAGCAGTTTGCTTTGCCCTCTTTGTCTTTTCTTTCTTTCCCTCTTTCTCCTCCTCCTCCTCCTCCTTTGCCTGTTTTCTAATGAGAAAGAAAAAGAAAGGGTGTGAACCTGGGTGGGTGGGGAAGTATGGAGGATCTGAGAGGAGTCGGGGGAGAAGAAACCATATTCAGATATTGTGTGAAAGAAAAATCTATTTTCAAAAAAGGTAGAAATACAAATGGTCAGTATTTGAGAAAAATCCTCCTTAGCCAAAACTGCTTTTAAGTTCCATCTTATCCCCAGTGAGAATGGCTATCATCAAGAAAAAACAATGGTGCTAAAGTGTATGTATGGGAAGAGGAACCTTTGTACACTACTGGTGGTGAAACTGTACAACTGAAAGGGTTTAAGAAAATGGGGGAAATGTGAGGCCAGAGACCCCAGGCCCTGGTCATTAATCCTAAACTCTTAACAGGACATTCCAGAACTCCCTGTTCCAGGAACTAGCCCACCCCAGAAACCACAAAACAATTATTGTCAGGCTTAATTCAAGAGCACTGTGACCCAGCCCACATTCCTAAAATGAGCGGCGGCTACAGGCACCGCCTAATAGCCTTGGGCAAGGGACTTTACCCTAAGTGTACATTTCCTGGTGCCCGTGACCTTGCTATCATCAACTTAAAGGTTAACTGGCCCCTATCTATCAAAATGAGAAAACAATTTGGGAACCAATCAACTTGTACCAATTCGGTTTATGCCCAACAACTGTATAAAAAGCTTCACCATTTGCTCCTTGGGGCCGCTTCTATCCTGCGTGTTAGAACGGTCCCAGTGCACTGGAATAAATCCTCTTGCTATTTGCATCGATATCCTGTCTGTGAGTCTCTGTGGGGATGTGGCGTTCCGGTTTGGACCCTGGGGGTCCCAGTTTGGATCCCTGAAGTCCAACACAACCACTGTGGAAGGTTGCTCAAAAAGCTAACAAGCTACAGCACTCTCAGGTGCGGAGGGATCCAGGCTTTCCCACAAATGGGTTCACAAAAACTCTACGCAGGAGGGAGTACAAGTGTGGGAAAATGAGGAATGACAAAGGAACAGAGTAGTTTGTTCTTTTATGGGACCCAAAGGAATGGCACATGCAATCGCGATTTGAAATGACATGTGGAAACACGATTTAGAAGTGAAATGCGGGAGCGTTTTTAATAGGGGAATTAACAGTGTACATATTAAGAAAAGAGAGGGGCAAGAGAGAGACTGACAATGCCTTGTCAGTGGAAAAACCACACCAAAAAGAGAAGGAGGGAGAGACTGACAATGTACACTACCAGGGGAGAACCACACCTGAAAGAGAGAGAACTGCTCTGGCAAGAACTTTAAAAAGCCAAATGAAGTTTTTTTTTGTTTTTGTTTTTTTGGTATGCAGATGTTAGGCTTCCAAGGGAACCGGTTTGATATGCAGATGTAGTTGCTGGTAGAAGTCAATCACTCCCAGGGAGGAGCCTGGTATCCTTCCACCTGCAAACTTCCAAGGTTATCTTGTTTACTATGAAAGAACATTTGACTGAATAACCCATAATTGGTTGAATGTTACAGTTAGCTGAATAATATCTCCATCTGCCTCAGAGCAGAGCAGGGTGCCATGTAGGCACCAAAGGTTTTTTTTATTTTTATTATGGTTTTAGCTCTTAGGTGCATATTTATTTTTCCTCTATTTAGGCTCTTTTTGCTTCTATCTGTTAAAGGCTTGTCTCTTCCTGGAGGACCAACGCCTACCCCAGGAATAGCCTGACAATGTACTATCTGTATGCGTAGATAGCTCTACACATGCCAGTATTTAGGAGCCAGCAAGGTATTTTACAATAGCAATTACTTTTGAGTAAAAACGGCTACATCCCCTTTCCCGCCAACAGCGCCAGCTCAGATATTACTAGGCCATGCAGACATTATTATTATTGATGAAAGGCTTTTTGTCGCCATTACAGCAAAGAGAAGGGGGCAGAATGGCTGGTGAGCTGAAATTCCCCGGCCAGGGAGCCTGGAACCTTGGCATGCAGGCTTCATCCATGTTACCAGGGTATTGGGGCTCACAGCACTCAGGTACATATGTTAAGACGTCTAAGCTGGCATATCATAGAGATACATGCACATCCATGTTTATTACTGCTCTACTCGCAACAGATACTAAATGAACCAGTCTAGATGCTCATCAACAGGCGAATGGAAGAAACTCTGGTCCATGCACACAAAAGATGTCAGAAAAGCCAGAATGCCTTATCTTCACATGCAGAATGGAAGTGTACTGTGTATATAAATATGCAACCATAAATATGTATGCGAAGACTGTGGAAGTAGAGGGGGGCCATGAAAGGAGGTGAAAAAATCTGTAAGAAAGGAAGAAGAGGGTGACAGGATAGCGAGACAGGGAAAGAGACGGGATCCGTGAGGGAGGAGCTGACGTGATGGGGTGAGTCGTGTAGAACATGGAAGAACAGTGCAATGCCAGTGAAACCTACCACTCTGTTTATCAGCTTAAAGGCATCTCAATACTAGCTGTGGTCCAAGTATAGAATCAGTCATAGCACTGTACCTAGAAAAGGGGATTTCAGTCCCAGCTCTGGGTATGCAGAAGTCTCAAAAACAAGTTGTTAGGGGCACAGTGCAAGTGAGCAGTGAACTGAACTGGCTGAACCCCTTCCTACTCATTAACTACTAGGCCTAAGGGCCATGCTCGTTCCCTGTCAGGGTTCAGCTGGACCCTGTTTTTCAGAGAACTTGTATTCTGCCCTGTCTCTTCCTGTATCCCAGTCCAAGAGAATTTGCACGAACTGAGAAAACTCTTCCTATGAGGTCACCCTGAAGCTGTACCTTTTGTCAGGTACCTGTCTCTGTTCAAATCCATGTTTATATTGTTCAAACAGAGGCACAAGTGTTGCTTCCAGGTCCAGCTGGTGTCTGTGTCTCTCTCAACAATATCTCCTTATGTAACCCGTGGCTGGACTGGAACTGAGGCAGACATGTGTGGCCTCAAATTTCTAGAGATCCACCTACCTTAGCCTCCTGGGATTAACGGCATGTGCTACGATGCCTGGCTGTCTGTATTCTCTTAGGAGGCTGCGGGGAGGTGGTCTCACTAGGATGGTCTAAAATTCCTGAGCTGAAGGGAGCTTTTCTGCCATGGCCTCCCGAGCAGCTCGGTCTATAACACATTTTCTTGAGTACCAACCAATAGGTCCCAGCTATGCAGGGACAGGAGTAAAGGAGCTTATATCGCCACTTCACGACCTAATTTAAAACCCCAAAGAGACACTGTTTAACAGAAAAGGAATAGTCATAAAAATATAATATACAGTTAAATGCATTTAATAGAAATATCAGTCATTACAATTCCTTATTGCTGGTCACAAAAAGCATATATGTCTTTTGTAATCAAAGTAATTTTTACCATGCAAAAGGTATTTTTATTATATTCATATGAACAGGCTAGATTTCAAAACAAGTTTGTACAGACTTCAAAAGGTGTAGCAGGTCCAAAGGAAAAGTGGAATTTACTTAAATATTACTAAAATTACACCAGATGCCGCTGGCATACTCATTTTCACAGTTTATGAAGTTAAAAAAAAGGAAACAACTTCTAAAGTCAGCTCTGAGACAGATGCATTTTATCAATACATTCACTAGTTAGGTCTGTTCTAACACAGGAGGAGCGAATACTGAGACAGCTTTAAGAGAACAAACTCAGCAAGTCAGCAGCAAATTTCAGTTAAACCAGGCTGGAAACCAATATTTCTAGTTGATGAAGAAAAGAGTCAGGTTTCTAGCTGAGACTGAAAATTAGAGGATAAACTGTCAGCCTTAATAACTCCAGAGAGCACTATGTGGTTATTTACTAACAAATTACATATTAAAATATAATTCCCAAATTTGATTTAAGAGCACAATTTTAATCTAGTCAATAGACTATTTTCAGAGACATAAAGGCAAGTAACACTCCCCAGCAAGGCTTATTCACCAACGCTGAGCCTGAACCCCCTGGGGTCGAGCTTAGGGAACAAGACTACCTGAACAACACTGGAAGTACCAGTTCACGTGTAGATTTAAGTAAGACAGCCACTGTTCTGAGACACAGAGAACTCTCAAGTCAGACTCAAGGCTATGAGTAGTGGCAGCACAGCGAGCCCGGGACACACTGGCTGCGGTGAGGCCATCAGTCAGTCAGCATCACATCACCAGGGCGTCCCACAGCACAGTGAGTTTGGAAATAACAATTTGGGGGAGGGGCAAGTTTATTTTAAAGCAACTGACTAAATTGCAATTTAACTTAGCCTCATAATTAACTGCAGTGTATTTACTTCATAATCCCTTAATAAACAAGTCAATCTTACAATAGAGCATTTCCTTAATCTTGAAACATTATTTTAAGAGCTTAAATTCCCCCATTGTTATGGTTCCAAAATTTAGTCCGGTTCACAATTCACAGTACTACAGAGTAATGAGTGGCTCCTGAGCGCCGCAGGAATGAACTGCTGCCTCTGCTGCGGCAGAGGGCTGCGACGGTTACCTCAAGCTGTTGTCCTTTCACAAGTCGAGAGTCTCCACCACCTGCTATACATATATACAGTCACCAGGGGATGTGTGCAGACGTGCACACTTCCTGACCAAATAATGAGAACCATTTTTTCCCAAATGAATCCTGTTGATAAAGAATTTTCTTCATGAATCTATCGAAGTCCAGACCAACTATGCAGATAGGATGCCCATCCAGAGGAACGGGAAGAACTTTCTTCCTCACCTTTGGAAGATTAAAAAAAGAAATTATTAAATTTTATCAGTGTGAAATCTACACATATAATCACTATTCAGTATAAGCAAATAATATCTATTTCACTGATACAGGTACTGTAAAAGACACATTAATTGTTCTGAATTTCTTAAGAGCATGGTATTGGACGGAGCCCAGTGCGATGAGAGATACCTGATCCCAGCACTGTTGTTGAATTTAGCGTGGCTTTTTTCTTTTTTAAACTTACGTGAATAGAGGCAGACCTCCTTTTTATCCTACTCGAAATATTGGGGTTTCAACTTTTTATCAGTCTCAGAAATCTCTTTATTTACTATCTCTGTCCTATTTTTTCTTCTGCTCCTTTTAGAACTTCATTTTTTAAAATGTGTATGAGTATTTTGTTTGCACATATGTCTGTGCAATACCTGTGTGGTGTGGTGCCTGAGGAGACCAGAGAGGGCACTGGGTTCCCTGGTACAGTAGTTACAATTGGTTGTGACCTGCCCTGTGGGTGCTGGGAATTGAACCCAGGTCCTCTGAAAGAACAGTCACAGTGCTCTTACCCACTGAACCATCTTTCCAGTCCCTAGACCACTGTGGTTAAATGATGCCATTTATTAAAACTGTTTGTGCCAAAATACACACACAGACAATTTCAGACTAACCCAGTACTTTGACCAATCTCTTCTCCATAAATTGCTTCTCTCAAATCTCCCTTTCTAATCTAGAAGACTTTGAAAGCACTTTTCCTATATGTCATTAGTTATCTTTCTCTAGGGGTCCGAGAAACTTTCCCAACTCATCTGAAAGGACTTTTCCCAAAAGAAAGTTCACTTTACATTAAACAATAACAATAAAAACTAAAAAACCACAGGGTATCATGCATCTCAGACTGGCCAGCTGAGGATGACCTTGAATGCCTGAACCTCCTCTACCACCTCCCAAATGCTGGGATTAGAGGTATGTATGTACCTATTCTAGGCAGCGATGGGGACGGAGCCCAGGGCCTCCTGCATGCTAAGCAAACACTCCAGTGAGCTACAACTCCAGACCCTTGTTTTAAAACTCTGAGGCAAAATGGAGGAAAGAACAGTCCGCACAGAAGGACGGGACTTCAACTAAACATGTGCCCAGGGCTCTTTGTCCCACTTTTCTGGGTCTTTCACCTGCTTCTCGATGCTCAGTTCTATGCCATCCGGTCTTTCTTGTGTTCTGGCTCACTCTGTCTACATCTGTATCTGCGTCTGTGATGAACCTATTTTGGTTTTTAATTTTGTGGGTTCTTGTCTTCTACATCAGTGAGAGAAGCATCAGATAATCTTAAGAGACTTAGGATCCCTTTAAAATAAACTTTAAGATTTATGTGTAAGGGCTGGTGTGATGGCTCAGTGGTAAAGCTCTACAAGCCTGCTGACTTGAGTTCAATTCCTGGAATATACCATAGGTGGAGAGAACTGACTCCCAGAAGTCATCCTTTGCCTCTCACATGCATTTTGTGGCCTGTATGTACCTGCATATGCACGTGTGAGCACCTTCACGTACACACACATTAACTGTGGTTTGAATATGAAATGTCACCCATAGGCTCTTATGTTTGAACCCTTGGTCTCTGGCTTGCAGCTTTGTTTGGGCAAGGGGATGGAATCTTCATGGTCCTGCTGGAGGAATTCCATCGCTGCTGTGGGCACTGAGGTTTTATAGCCTGACCCTACTTCTCTGTCTCTCTGCTTCCTGACTGTGGATGAAATGACCTCTCTGCGTTCCAACTGCCAGGCTGGCCTTGTGTTCTGGCTGCCATGCCTTCCCTATTGTTCCTGTTCAGTCAGAGGGAACTGATTGTTCCCCTCTGGAACTACCAGCTAAAAGAGACGTTCTTCTTCTTCAAGTTGTTTTTGGCCATGTTATTTTATCATAGCAACTGACAGAATTAGTATGGAAAAGTACTAAAATAATAATTTAGGAAAGCAGTGTTCTCCTATTCATTCCCAGGACCTAGAAACACATTCCTTAGAGTTCTAAGTTCTAAGAACTCCCATGTATATTCTTATGAAAGTACTAAAAACTCTAAAAGCTCTGCGGTTAGTGTCTTTTAAATTTGTTAATCACTGTAGAAGGCGCAAACTCTCAAGATAAGCACTAGAAAAACCAGAAACATTAAGCATGCAGGCTTGTCTCTTCAACAGAAGGGGTGTGTATAGTTGTTTTCCACTGAGAAGGCTGGGAGTGGAATAACCTGGAGACCTTTGCTATTGCAGGGCCAGGCCTCACCCATGTCCCCTGGACCACCATGTTTATCCCAATTCTTCCTCCGTAGGTCTTTATTTTGTTTCTCAGCCAACAGAAACCATCCTCAGGGCAGATGTCCCATGCACTTTACAGCCTGCAGGCCTCTATGTTATCTCTGACACAGAGCACACCAGATCCTAGGCCCTTAAGCTATAGAACCCATCTTTATGGTACTGCTCTCTTGTACTTTGTAAAGGAGTTTGATGTATTCATGCCTTAAGTTTTATTGTATGCATGGGATTGAGAGAACTGTTACCAGGAACTTTTTTTTTCCCCAAAATTATACTGTACTTAAATACGTCTAAAATAAACTGCCTGGTGTCAGACTCCAGGAGTTTGAACCAGCCTGGCTAACTAAGTCGCGCTGAATAGAGTTTCCCTCTTGTCTCTTGCAATTCATTTCTCTGCAGGCAGTAGAGCTTGAAGAGACCACCACAAATCAAGGGATTCTAAATTTAAAAATGGGAGTTACTGAGTGTTTATAACCTTTTTACATTAAGCATCCTAGATAAATAATTGAGAATGTATTATTGTTTTATTAAAAGCTACACTTGAATAGAAAGAAACATTTGATTCCTAAAGTGTTGATTACTCTTATAATGAAGCATGATGGTGCACGCCTCTACTCCCCAGACCCCGGAGGCAGACGCAGGCAGATCTCTGAGTTCGAGGCTATTGATGTACAGAGTGAACTCCAGGACAGCCAGGGCTACAGTGAAACTCTGTCTCACAAACAAAAAACAAAAACAAAAATATTATAATGAAAAAGTAGGTTTAGGATAATTATTAATTAAAAATATACACAATATGGGCTAGCAACATGGCTTAGTGTGTGAAGGTGCCTGCTGCCAAGCCTGTGATCTGAGTTGGGTACTAGGAATCCACATGGTGGAAGGACAGAACCAGCTTCCACGAACTGTCCTCCGATCCCCAAGCGTGGACGGTAGGCATGCACAGAACATGTAACACAGACACACAACGAATAAGTAAATGAACAAACAAGTAGATAGATAGATAGAAAAATAAATAAATAAATAAATAAATAAATGATATACTCTTATGTTGAGTTTTTTTGTTGTTTGAAATAGGGTCTGAATCCTCTGTAGCCCGGCTAAACTGGAACTCTTGGCATCCTCCTGCCTCAGCCTTTTGAATAGTGGGGTTATAGGTGTATACTACTATGCCTTGCTTCATTGGTTACTGTAAACTGTGTTTATGGCAATCTGTACTACAATGAGCAGAAATAAGAGTATTGTAAGTACCGAGAACATTCTTCATTAGGAAGACATTTGCATGGAAACATATTCAAAGGGATTATCAACATTAGTTGTGAAGTAAGTAACCCTGCCAAACATTAAAGCTGAGTCTCACCAGTCATCTAGATCACAATCTCCTGGGCACAGCCCCAGACCACCAGTACCACCTTGCTAATGGATGAGGCCCAGCAGCCAAGTCTTCCTAAGTGTACCAAGTGACTGAATTGAAGGGCCGTTCTTTGTCATTAAGGATGTAAGGGGTCAGAGAAATGTGTTAAAGGGCATCCAGATGAGAACATCAGCGATAGGTGGGTACCTGCATATTCTGGGCCTAATATTGCAATGCCACAGTAAGTACACAGCATACCTGTGAGGTATTCTTGGCGTGCACTTTGCCCAGATGTACCTGGATGTGATCAGATAACTGTATGTATGTGCAGTATTTGAGTAAGGCCAACGCGCCTACGCACACCAAATTCAAAATGCTGGGCTGCTATGGAGCAAATGATCAGTTTCTTCAACCCATAAATGGTATAGTAAGTTAAAAACATGACTTATTATAACTAACAGGGCATAAAACAGACAAATCCAAACAACTAAACCCTCATACCCTTTCAACTAAATCTGAAAAATTGCAACACAACAAAGCCTGGAGGAGAGCGACAGCTCTGTGATGACACAGTGATGATAAACGTGAGCTGAATCAAAGAGGGACCCAAGGAAATGGGGGCAGTTTACAGATCTCCAGTTCTTCCTGCTTCTGCTGGAAAAACTGGCCATGAAGACAGCTACAAGAGACATCACTGTATTTTCTCTGTATTCTTCAGAACAAAAACATTCCAGATCAATCCAAAAATAAAATCTTTTCCTGTTTGTGTGTGTGTTTGTGTTGTTTGTGTGTGTGTGTGTGTGTGTGTGTGTGTGTGTGTGTTACAAGACAGGCTTTCTCTGTTGTAACTCTGGCTGTCCTGGAACTCACTCTGTAGACCAGGCTGGCCTGAATTCCCAGAAATCCATCTGCCTCTGCCTCCCGAGTGCTGGGATTAAAGGTGTGTACCACCACCTCCTGGCTAAAACCATGATTCTTAATCTGCGGTGTGAAGTCAGGTCTATCAACTATAGCGTTTCAAAGGAGTCTTTGGAAACACTGTTAACCAAATTGATGTGAACTTTGCTATGGGACAGCTTTAACTCTTCATGCACCTGAAGGGTGGACTGCTAGCCACAAAATGTTAGGTCACATGACCGTTGTCCCTCTAATCCTATTGGGAGTGGGAGTAAGAGGAGGTGAGGGAGGAGGAAAATATTCGAACACACTAAAACCAAGCACATTTAGCTCAACACCAGGATGCAGGTGCAATCCTCAGAGTCGGAAGGTCACACTGAGCATTATACTGTGCTTTGCTGAGGACTGAAGTCCTTGATGTACTGCAACTGCCCCAAATGTCAGAAGGTGCATTGACATCAACTCTAGTTATGTGCATGACAAAACTAATCAACACCAATACAATTTAAATAGAAAACGGTTACATGCACACATCAATTCTTAAGCAGACCAATGGTTAGCGCAAATGATCCCACACCTGTGGGCGTCTCCCGCCACATACCTTGAGCAACCGTGGCAAGCTTTCCCTTCTCTTCAGGGCTGAGCTGCAGCATCGTGTCTATAACAGGAAGAAGCCTCTCTCGTTCACTCCCTGGCTTCAGAAAAATGAACCGCAGCAAGACATTCTTCAAGTACTCCAGGTTGGCTACAGACTTCTCTCGTTCTTGATTTCTTTCTAATCTTCTTATTTCACTTTTGAGAAGCTGGTGTCAGAGAAATTAGTTTTTAGTGGGTCTGGGGAACTTTTGGCTGAATACAGCAAACTGAACACACACATTCTCATCTTTGAACAATTCCTGACCCCATGAAAATAAAAGTGGAACTGAGAGGGTAAAAAGAGTGGGAGCTATGAACGGACTCTAAGATGACAGGAAACAAATGAAGTGCTTTAGTGTGACAGCTTTCCAAACCCCATCAGAAACAGCAGACACGTCCAGTGTAAATCCAGAGAATCTGCCTCAGAAGCACAGGCATCATGGAAATGCTGGAAACTGAGGAGCAATGGAAAGCACTAAAGGAGCAACTAGAACTGGAGGCTGGCGCCACAATGCTCCCCCTTCCACCTTCTATTCTGGGGACCTGAGCTGAAGGTGAGCAGCAGGGTCTGGGAGCAGGCGTGGAGGTAAACACCCGCAGCCTCCACTAACTCCTCCCCCTGCCCTATTTGCAGAGCCAGGCTGTCAGGATGTCCAGAGGGAACATTACTCTAACCAAAACAAGCTCAGTTCAGGAGCACCAAGGAGCACCAGACATTATAAAGCACTACCAGAAAGATGGAAAAGATAATCTGAAAAGCAGCACAAAGTTAAAAACTCAGAAAACAGTAGTGTTTATACTTGTGTGTGTTGGAGGCGGGAGGGGACGCTCCTGAGTACAGAGTGCTCACAGTAATGTCATGTAGGCCAGAGGCATCAGATCCCCTAAATCAGAGCTACGTGGGTGCTGGGAACTGAACTCAGGCCCACGGCAGGATCAGTCCATATTCTTAACCACTGGGCCGTCTTTCCAGCCTGTAAAGTTAAAATCTTTGAGGACAATTTCAAAGTTTTAAGTAAAGCTTTTATTTCTGTGGTATAGTTTAGGAAAGTTGTCCTACTCTCCCAAAACCCAGGATCACTTAATAAAGCGACAGTAAGTCCCAGCAGTCATTTAAGTGTAATACGTGCATTACATAACCGATAGAAACGTAACATTGAAATATGCATCTTGGTTCTATTTTGTAGAGATGTGTATTAGAGTATCTAGATGTTATCATATATGTAATTCAGTGTAAACAATTGACCTGCCAAGGTCAGCTGACAGCTCTACATACAGACAGGGCAGAGAGACGGAGAGGTAGAAGCAGAAGCATGTGCCTGCTGCCAGGCAGCTGGACCATGTTTATAGACTGCTGCTGCTGCCTCCTGCCAACCTCTGGCACCTCCCCCACACTTTGTGAGACTAGCTACAGCTAGGTGCAGCTGCAGCTGACCTGGAGCTCTGGAATCCGTTATGTAGACCAGGCTGGCCTTAAAATCAGAGATCTGCTTGCTGACTCTCAAGTGTTGGGTTTAAAGGTGTATGCCACTATGCCTGGCTCAGTTTAATTTTTAAAAAATATTCTCTAGTCATTATGAAGATTAAATAATATAATAAATGTAAAGTGCACGACTTGGATCATAATTCTTAGGAGGAAATATCTCATTTGAACAGTCTTAGCTGGCTGTGCTACTACGTACTTGAAATCCTAGCACTTACCAGGTGGAGGCAGATGATCAAGGCCATCCTTGGCTACATAATGAATCCAAGGGTAGCCCAGGGTTTGTCCCAAGAAATTGGAGAGGGGGAGAAGAACAGAGAAGAGTGGGATGAAGAAAGGGGGAGGGGGAGTCTGGGAGGGAGGAGGAGAGGGAATGCCTTGAATTATTGGTGCTCCACTGTTTATCCTTAGGATTCAAGGACATGCACTCATGTTTTAAGTATATGAGGAGCAATGACTTGTAAATGTCTGCCCGATTGCTACACTTGTGCGAAATTTCTTAGGAAAAGTAGCAACAACAGTATTTGTTTAGCAAATGTAAAAGCAGTAGCTCTTATCGTGAGGAATCTAATATAAAGAATCAAGATACTGCTACAGCTTCATCTGAAATGTGAACCTGTAAAATGGGGCAAATATGCACAAAAGGTTAGAAAAGCAACTGGCACAGAGCGGATTTAGGGTAGCTAGGTTCTGTCCACACCTTAATTTGCTCCATAAGGATTGCATTGGTGGCTTCTGTCTCCCGAAGCAGGCCGTTTAAGTGATCTGCACTCTTTGTGGTGGAACTGAGCTTCTCAGCCAATTCCTCTTTGGTAAATTCAGCGTGCCACAAAGAGGGCTCTACAAGACGCTGTTCTAAAAATTAATTTTCAAAATGAAATTATAATTAGACTTTCGATAAAAAGAATTAGGTACTTTATAACATTATGTAAATCCTCTCTTTGCTATTCATCTATATGATATACCTCAGTTCAAATAAGACTGCATCTTTGTTGTAGGACAAATAGTTTGAATACAAACCCTATAACCTCGAGGTCTGTGATTTCTACTTTTTTTTTTTTTGGGTGGTGCTGGGGAATCTAATCTAGGGCTTATATATGCCCTAGGGAGCATATATGAGCACAAATGCCCATAGGGAACATCGAGTTCCCAGTGTGTGGTGGTACTGGGAAGTGGAGCCTAGGGGAATGAAGTTAGGCCATGGAGGAGTGCCTTTGAAAGGGATGCTGGATCCCTGGCTCGTTCTTGTCCACTTCTTGGCTGCCATAAGGTGCTCTTCTGTCTTGCCAGTGTGAACATGATCATGGGCTGAAACTATAAGCTAGATAAATCTTTCCTCTTAAGTTAACTGTCATAAGTATTTTGTTATAGTATCTGAAGGGCGACTAACACAATGTTGGATATAAATGTGGTCTGAGAGCATTAGAAAGATAAGAATCCCCTTGAATTAGTAACAGTAATATTCATTACAGGTAAGAACAAGAAACATACCAAAACTGCATTATAATTCTTACAGCATATTTAACAATACTTCACTGTAAGGAATAAACTGAACTGTTAGTTTCTTGGAGGGAACAGCTCATTTACTTTCTAATAACATTAAAGCACTTCCTATCATTTATTTCTGGTTCAGGCCTATGCTTGTGTGAATGTTTTTAGTTATTAAAAAGATCTGTTTCATACTCTAAGATCTTTTACTGGAACAGCTCAAAAACCATATAAAAATTAGAGTAATGTTTGCTAAACAAGACAGCCAGATTAAGTAAAAACGAAACAAACAAGCAAGCAAGCAAGCAAGCAAACAAATAAACAAAAAACCACTCACAGAGAGCAACATACCAAGCTTGGTCTCAGGAGAACTAAGCAGCTGTTCTAGAGACAGAACCTGTGTGCCGGCTGAAGACACGGACTCACTGTCAGTCATCTCCATCCCTTCCCCCTCCTCCCTGGCCACAGTGTGCATGTCCAGAAGTGGGAGGTCGGTGTTTCTTCTTTCTCGAAGGGTTTTCAGAGGTTGGTGGGAAGAAGCAGGGCCTGTTAAATATTTTAAAGGGGTCAAGTGAAAATGTTTAAAACTGATAGATTTGACCCTAACAAAGATAGCCAATAAAATTTAAGACAGCCCTGACAGTGTCAAATGTCAAGGAAATTAAACAAATGGTGTCTGAAAGAATGCTAAGTAGATACATCTAGTTACTTTACACTGAGCTATGCTCACCATCCAAGAGAAACGAAATACACTGCTACTCGGGGCACATTATAACAGCTGGACAGCGCTCACTCCACATGCTGCAGGGCACTGGTAATCTCCATCACTGCCCTTGCACTGCTACCTTGGTTGGTGCAGTGTTGCCTGCTTACATCTACAGTGTGCAGATGACAAAGCCCAGAGTTCAGTGCGGGGAACCAACCAATCACAGTTCACAGAATTCCTGAGCATGCCTTTAATTCTAACATTTGGTTTACACAGTGAGTTCCAGGCCAGCCAGGGCAACATAGTATGACTTTGTCTCAAAACAGGAAGAAAGGATTCCTTGCTTCTTTATAATGAACACCTGTGAAGCTCATAAGACACTTCCAAACACATTACTTGATTGACTCCAAGAGGTTTGAAGTTCAGAGAAATTAATTCCATGCAAGGTCTCATAGCTTAATCCAGATTTTTTTTAAGTTTCAAAGTTAATTTATTTTCAATACTATGAACTAACTCCCTAGTCCTTTTAAAGCTCAGTAAGCCTTTGGCTACCTTTCTGGAGCATTCCCTGGGTTTCTGATTTTTTTTTTTATCAGCTGCTTATTGCACTGATTATTTCTACATTACAACCTCTGTGCAACCTGTTCTTTGGCTGATCACTTCCTTTTACTCTTGGTGTAAGTTAAATTCTTCTGAAGTTAGTTTTTGACCCTGTTAAGTGACCCAGGCCTGCCAATGTGTCAGTGACAACATTTTCCATGGGAAACAAACCACCATGATATTGGACTAAAGCATCACCACCACGACCGACGTTTGCTTGTGTTTCTGGAGTCAGAGTAGAAGACACTGGGTGAGGCTGAATGACAGACAACTCCACCCATTAAACTCTGAAGGTAGAAGCTGCACTGGAGAAAGATTCTACAAGTATGGGTGTGTGTGTGTGTTAATTAGTCCATTGCTTTGCCCCAAAGCTTCCAGCCACATGCTTTGGAGGGCAAATACTGGGTACCAAGTGATAGATGCTAGAATTAGGACTCATGCCATGAGACTGACGGGAATATGTGTAAGCCAAAGAAAAAGAAATACATTATATAGAGGGTAACGCAATCATGAAAATCAGCAGTCTAAGAAGTTGCATAAGCTGCCTTAAGTATAATCAAGAAGGGCTCAAATGGCTCAGATTCATTTCCAGTAAGCAAATCCGTAATTTGTTAGTCACAGAATTGGTACCCAGTACATTTTTAAGTTTTACATATTTATATTATTTTGTGTCTCTGGGTGTTTTGCATGTATGTCTGTGTACCACGTGTGCAGGCAGTGCTTTCAGAAGCCAAAAGAGGGCATTGGATTCCCTAGAACTGGAGTTACAGATAGATGTGAATCAATATGTGGGTGCTGGGGATCAAACCCAGGTCGATTGGGAGAGCAGCCAGACCAACATTTTACCTCCTTGTGAAATTGTGAATGATGTTCTTAAGTGACACAAATATGCCAGAACATGAAGAGCCACTCCTCCCACAAACATGCACATACTTCTTGTGGATGGCTCACTCTTGAGGTGGAAAAGCTGAGCTTCCACCTTGGAGAGCTGGTGCTGCAGAGTCTCCACTGTCTTTCTGTGCTCGTCCTGCAAATGCCGAACTTGGTCTCGGAAGCTGTTGCGGAGCGCTTCGTTCTGGGACGTTAGCTGACACACTGTCTGGGCATGTTCAGACTTCATCACGGTGTTCTCAGATTGAACTGAACACAACCTAAAGGTGAAAGGAGCTTAGTTCATGTAAGCTCCCTCAACTGCACATGCTGAACAGCCTTTGCCAACTGGATTCTCCAAGGGATGAACAAAGCAACTTCTCTCCTCACTGTCTGGGAGATACTGGCTGCATTATACAGTCTACAGCACTAATCAGCTGTTATCCTAAATAAATTTTCTGTGCTTCACAGAGAGACTATCCGTGTCTCAATAAAAGTAGGAGGCTTGCTTCATGATTCACTGGAAAATAGCATTTTTTTTTTAAAGTATAAACTGATCATATTTTTGAGTTGGAGTACTTACCTAGCATGCAGAAAGCTCTGGGTTCAGTCCCCAGAACTATGCAACCTAGGTATATTGGTACAAGCCTGTAATCTTAGCACAGGGGAGGTAGAGATAGGAGGATTAGAAGTTCAAGGTCACCCTCATCTAAATGTTGAGTAGATGAGAGGAGCCTGGGATAAACACTGCTATACACACATGCATGTGCGGGCGCACAGCGCACGCGTGAATTGGCAATGATAGCTGTTTCTATCTCACAGTACATCAGAATTGCTGGATTATCCTGTGAAATACAAACGTCTAGTTTTCATACTAAAGCTGCTGACTGTAGCAGTGGTCCTGGGAATTAGCTACTATCAGCAGATCTCCACAACTAGGCTGACAGCAGCCAGCAGACCTACAATTTGGAAGCAACTATTTAATTATTTAAGTGTATTCTTTTTGTTATTATTGTGTGAGTGGATGATGGGTGTATTATAGGCACAAATATGGCAGTCAGAGGACAATTTTTAGAGTCAGCTCTCTCCTTCCATATCCCTCCCCCTCCAAGACAAGGTTTCTCTGTTGTAACCCTGGCTGTCTTGGAACTTACTCTGTAGACCAGGCTGGCCTCCAACTCAAGAGAGCTACCACCGGGCCAGTCTGATGCTTTCTTGATTTAATTTAACACTTGGATTCGAAAAGTTTTTATTTTCGAAAAGGTGGCCCACACCTTTAATCCCAGCGCTTGGGAGGCAGAGGTAGGCAGAGCTCTGTGAGTTCAAGGCCACCCTGGTCTACCGAGTGAGTTCCAGAACAGCCAGAATTACATCAGAGAAATCTGGTCTCAAAGCTCCTACCCACTCCCACCTTGAAAAAAAGAAAAGGAAACTTCCTGATAATAAAGGCTGTAAGAGAGGGTGGGATATCAGATGAGTAGATAAACGTCAGTTGTTCTAAAAAATGCTAAGATAAAAACAACCGGCAGGGGAGGCTTGGTGGTAGGTAAGGCCCAGTTACCAAGCTTGTGTAAACCGATTCCTTATTTCAGTCCCAGGGAGCAACACGGCAGACGGCATCAGTGGTGCTGGCAGCCTTACTTTTCCCGAAGTTCTGCCTCTTTGGTCACGGTTTCCTGCAGCATCCGGTTGTGCCTCTCCAGCAGAGTGTCGTGCTCAGACTGCAATGTCTGCAGCTCCGATACATTGATTTGTAAGCTATTTTGGCTGTCCTGTAACTTGATTTTCAGTTGGTCAATCAGCATTTCCAGGTGTTCTCTAAAACAGAAATAGTTTAACAGCATTTATGAAAGGGGGAAACCTTGTTTTGTGACTTCAAATAACATTTGTTTGTTCAGTGTCATACTCTGTCACTGTGGGAGATTCTAAGGAAATGTAGTCACAAGAATTCAAAGCCTAGAATTAATTTTAAAAAGATGGTAGAGTGAGATTGTAACTATAGATTTATGAATTTACTCATTTAATTAATTGTTTTTTGTTATGCGCCTTGCTAGCTAGTAACCCTAGCTGGCCTAATATTTGCTACAGAGCACAAACTGGCTATAAACTTGTTTCAATCCTCCTGCCTCGGCTTCCTGAGTGCTGGCATTACAAAGCTTGGGCCATTATACTTGGCTTGTATGAGGAGTTTAAAAGAGCATCACATGGGGCTGGAGAGATAACTCAATGGTTAAGAGCACTGGCTGCTCTTCTATAGGTTCTGAGTTCAATTCTTAGTAACCACATGGTGGCTCACAACCAACTATAATGGGGTCTGATGGCCTCTTGTGGCATATAGGTGTACATGCAGATAGAGCACTCGTATACATAAATAAACCTTTAAAAAAAAAGCATCACCTGGTAGCATAAGCTATGCTCTATGTTATGGGAGTATCCTCACTTAAAAAACAACCTCACACAGTTCTAAGATAGCTGTTATGAGAATGGGATGTGAGGCCAAAATACAGTAAGAGACAGTATCTGAAGAAAAGGAGTCTATTTAGAACTAGAATAGAATCTTGGTGGAAATAATCAAAATCCACAATTCTTCCATAATGCATACATTATTAGTTCCCTAAAAATGCATTAGAGAGTGATATACTCTGGGACAGCGACATTCCCTAAGTGACAATTCCTACCCATGAGAAGCTCTAATAAAGAATTCACAAAGATAGGTTTAGAAAAAGAGCATAGGATATTAGAAGGAACTTAAAACATTACATTCAGGTAGTCTGAACTCAAGATTCAGGTATGCTCAGAATGGTTCTTACAAACCGTGGTAACTGCTAAGAGATATTTACTAAGTGTGTCAATACTTTATGATAGCTATGGGTAGAGAAAATCTCTTACCAGACAACAGTCCCATATTAATAGATTCCTGAACAAAAAGTAACAGAAGTATAACCATAAGCAGGGAAACATTACAGTACCTGTTGTGTGAGTTCTGTTCAGAACCCTAAAAGCAGGTATAAAAACTATGAATAAAGAACCTCTACTACAAAATCAAAAAACACATGCCTCAGGACGTCCTAAGCCTCTTCCCTCCACACCTCTCTTTTTGAGACATGGTCTCACTATGTAGCCCTGGCTGGCCTGGAACTTACTATGCAGAACAAACTAGCCTTGAACTCAGAGATCCGCCTGCCTCTTCCTCCCAAGTATTGGCACTAAAAGGTGTGTGTTACCACATTCAGCCTGCTTGTTCCCTGTGTATTTTTGAACAATTGACAAAATGGATCTGGATGCTAATTTTAAATTAGCATTAATGTACTATTCAAATCAAATGGAGTGGTCACAAATACCATAATGTAAATTTAATTTTAATGCCTAAATTTCTACTATGTCCAGATCTCATTAAGACAAGAGTTAGCTCAGAGAACACATCTGGCTTTACTTTGACTTTAACCTGCTTCAGAGTTTGCAGTAGTGCCTTTGGTGTGTAATTTCCTAATCATCTAGAACTATCATGACACCAAGAAATCCTTTGTTCACTGGTTTGTTCACCTAAAGTTCCAATCAAAAGTAATCAAAATGTGAATTTTAACCAACATGAGGAAAAACCTGTATTTGTGTGGGGGGAAAACCTTAGACTTTACCTTTCTTGTTTAGCTCCCTGAGTTTCAGCCTGAGACACAGATTTATTTTTCTGTTGTTTCAGAACGTTATGAACTCGGACTTTGTAGCTCTCAAATTCAGAGGCGACAGTGGCTTGTTCTGCCTATAATGTTTAAGAGAGAGAAAATTTTCACTGTGACATGATCCTTCTGTGACCTTTCAGGGGCTAATGAAACGAAGTGAGAAATCTGTGAAAATGAAGAAAATAGCAGACTCATTTTAGCCTCTATTAACGTTTCTCATAAGTAAATTCTGAGGCTGGAGGACTGTTAGGAGTTAGAGGCCAGCCTGGTCTATACAAGGAGACCAGGTCCATATGGGATATGGGGATATATCCCTATGTATATGTGTATATATATATGGATATAGGTCCCTGTCTCATAAAACTAACCACAAACAAAACCTAAAAATAACTAGAGGCTTAGCCAAAACAGAAACCCAGTCCTCTTGGCCTGAACCTTTTTAAAGCCTTCCGACTTCATGTTTCCACCACAGTAGACTAATTCACTACTCATAAATTTTATGACATGGTTTGCTTCTATTACTTCACATTTTCTTTTTTACCTATGATATATTCTTTTGATACAGCAAAATTGATTCTCAAAGACATGATTAACTTTGACTTCACTTTCAAGACACATGGTAAAAGTTAAACCGTATGTTCCAAGCCCTGAAGTGACCTGCAGACGCCCACATCTCTGCCACTGTCACTTGGAGGAAGAGAGCTATTCAAACAAGGCCACAGTAGGCAACTGAGTGCTCCTGTATGCTGAAGCCAAGGACACAGGCCCTGTAATCATTCTATCAGAATGTTCCAAATTATTTAAACCTTAGAAAAAAACCCAGTGCTTTCTCAAAGGTGTTTTTTAAAAACAAAACCAAAATGTAATGTTTTTATATATATAAATAAGAAACTGTGTTTTGCAATTTATATGTGTAAATTGCACACACTCCTGTTTTTCTTTTTAGAAAAAAATGCTGTTGACAGCTGAGGAGATGGCTTAACAGGGAAAAGCACTAGCTGCGCAAGCGTGAAAAACCTGATTTAAGCCTGAAACCCATCTTAAAAAAACAAAACAAAACAAAAAGCCAGTTTAGGAATCAGGCGTCTATCATTCCTGTGCTCCTGCGGCGAGTCAGGAGGCAGAGACAAGAGGACTGCACGGTGCAGCAGCAGCCACAGGAGGCACTGTCTCATCAAGGCAGAAGGGGAGAATCATCACTTGAAAACTGACCCTTGACCTCCACACATACATGGCACAGTCAGTCACACATAATAAACAAATAAAGATATAAAAATGCTATCCCAATGATGTTAGAGTGGCCAAGCTGTTGGGCGTGGTGTAGAGCAGACGAGCGGAACTGGGTGAGCACCTGCTGGGTGCTCTTGCTTGTGGAACACTGCTAAGGGGAACGTGGCCCGAGGTAATAAAATCCGTGTGGTTTCAGTCCTGAAGGACACACCTTGGCAGTACGGCTCTCCTCCTGCAGTGCCGACACCCTCTGCTGGTACGCATTCAGTGTGCGCTGGTGCTGTTCTGCAGAAGTCTTCAGCTGCTCGTGGATTTTGTGTTTCTCAGATGTAATTTCAGCCAGCTGAATCTGGGGAGAGACAGATTAAATGGCACAACTAAGTAGTGGATTATCTTCAGGCATTGTAATTATCATCAAAAATAGAGATGACAACATGCTGGATGGTGGTGATGTGCACGCCTTTAATCCCAGCTCTCGGGAGGCAGAGCCAGGAAGATATATGAGTTCAAGGCCAGCCTAGTCTACAGAGTTCCAGGACAGCCAGGGCTACAAAGAGAAACTATATCTCAAAACAAACAAACAAACAAAAATAAAAGAGTGTGTGTGTGTTGGGGGAAACACAAGTAGAAATGAGTAGAACATTTATTTACTTGCTATGAGGCTGATTTATTTTTTTCTTAAACCAACATCTGCACAACTAAATACTACATATTTAATGTTTAGCTTAATACTACACAAGACATAAAAATATAACAAACATAAATCCACTTCATGTATTGCTTCTTGCAATTGCATCCTTCCTATCTATCTATCTATCTATCTATCTATCTATCTATCTATCTATCTATCATCTATCTATCTATCATGTGCACTGCATCTATGTCTGTATGAGGGTGTTGGATCCCCTGGAACTGGAATTACAGACAGCTGTGAGCTGCCACGTGGGTACTGGGAACTGAACCTGGGTCCTCTGGAAGAGCAACAAGTGCTCTTAACCACTGAACCATCTCTCCAGCCTGCAACTATATTTTCAGTCAGAGGATTCAGATGGGGTTTTGGGCCATATTTATATTATTTGCACTGTTCTAGACTATTACAGAACCTCAAATGCATGCTGGTCAGATAGCTTGAACTAAGAATTACTAAACTTTACTGCTTCTCAGTCCTCAAAATGTTAAGCAATTTTTCCAAGTTTCTCTTTACCTGATAGAAAAATTTTTCTAAAAGGTAACTTTCTCCTTCTTTTGTCTGTATGTATGTCTGCATATCACACGTGTACCTGGTGCCCACGGAAACCACCACAAGGCAGCAAATTCCCTGGAGCAGGGTATGGATGGCTGTGATCCACCATGTGGGTGCTGGGAATTGAAACTGGATCCTCTGCAAGAGCAGCCAGTATCCTTAACTACGGAGTCTGCTCTCCAGCCCACTTAAATGGTAACTTTTTTCTACACGAAAAAACCTTTTCAAAAAATGTAAAATCTTACTTTATAGACTTCTACTTGCTGCTGGCTTGCTTCCAGCTCACCCTTTAAAGACGCTTGGAGTTGTAAGTGATCAGTTTCCTACAGAATGAGGAGAATCTTGGTTAAATTAAACAGTAATAAAGTGATTCATAATTCCGAGTAAGTTTTGAAATCTGATACTGGGAGATTGACATACTGCTTGCTTTGAATCTGCCAATTCCTTTTTGGTTTTCACAAGCAATTGTTTGATTTTGGTGTTCTTTTCTTCATAGTGCTGTACTGAAGACTGCAATGAAGCTAGCCCATGGAGTCATTTCAGCAGAAAAAGAGAAAACAGATTTTTATGAATGAACACGACACATGCATGACAATTTTTTTCCTTGTATCAACTTACAAAAAACTCATTTTAGCTCTTCATATAGAATTTCTCAAACTTATCAGACAATGTATTTTTCCCCCACCTCAAACACCAATACACAGCCAATCTTACTGCACCCTGACAGGGTCAGCAAAATGCAGCTCATTGGCTAGTTTTCTGAATACAGTTTAAAACACAGGCAGACTCCCTCAGTCACATATGGTCTATGGCTGCATTAGCACGCTGCGCCAGTGTCCCGAGGAACAACCACAGGGATTGTGTAGCCTATAAAGTCAAAATACTTACTAGTTGGTCCCTCATAGGACAAAAAAAATGTGTAAATCTCTATCTACTCTAAAATTCTACTGGATTATTTTAAAGGAAATCTGCTCTTTTGTAAATATTTAAGTATATATCGCTTAAATAAAGGCGTAATTGTATTTAGTGTACATTTGAAAGTAGTACTTTAAAAAAGTATTTCAAAAACCTGGGTGTGGTAGTACATATTTATAATCCCAGCACTTGGGAGGCAGAGACAAGATTATGAGTTTAAGACCAGTCTGGGCTACATGTTAAGTTTTGAGGCCAACCTAGTCTTTATGAGACCCTGTCTCAACAAAGCAACCAAAACAAAGTAAAAGTACCTCATAGAAGTACTATGTATTTACAATTGTATCACACAAAAGGCACATATCTGGGCATTTGCTTTTGTGATAGAGTGAGATGCAATAACTTTTTTGTGGGAGCATTACTCGTCAAAGAGTGCTGACTAAAGAACAAATCAAAATATAATAAAGGCAAAAGCGCTTCTTGCTAACAGAGGTCAAGAAACAAACAAGCAAAGCCAAATGCCAAGAAGGGATAAGCCATTTATTGTGTAGACTGAGCAGGATAAATCAGGCTACAGCCTGCTAGGAAACAAGCTGAAGAGATGACACAGACCCTGTGGTCTGAAGCCACAGGGATTTGCTAGCTGGCCCTCTCACATTTAGATTAGAACTACATGGACAAACATACAGATCAGTACTTGGTAAACAGAGACGGAAGTGTTTTAACCTGTCAACTACTTGCTCAATTCTGCATAAAGCACAGGTTACACAAGAAGTTTTATCAAATGCTCCAGGAATTTAGGAGCTGTAAGGAGTTCTTGAGGTTAAAGAACACAGAATGAAATGGGGAGATGACATCTTACAAGATGCTGTAGAGCAATGTCTACATGCTGAAAAGAAACAAAAGGCTATATGAGCCTTATGTTCAAAGGTTATACAAACTTAACACGAATAAGGGAAGATCCATAGGACAAGGGGACTTAGGATTAGAAGCATTCCAGGGGTGTTCAAGAATGGGCAGGAAAGGGAGAAGCACAGGACGAGATATATACCTGTGGTAAAATCACACACAGAGAAAAACGTCTAGCTGCTTGTCTGTGAGAGAGCAATGAGAAAGCCACTCACGTGGTTGTCCCTTCCCCTCTTCCAAGGCTTCCTTCTGCTCCATGAGTCCTTAGCCCAGCCTTCCAAGCTCTGTACTAGCAAGGCTGTTTTTCCCACCTTCTGATCTGGTTCTGTCTTTCTGCTGGTTTCCTTGACACACTTATGGAGATTAGCAGAGACACACAGGAAACTCCTTAGGTACTGACCTTTTATCTGATTTTACTGTGGTTCTACCTCAGTATCTCCTTCTATACTGCTTCCTCTTCACTTACGTATCTAAAGTCTGATTACAAACTTAACATCTTGGTAGTCACTTCACAGTACTTTATGGAAATTCTGCTTCTGGCCCGTGAGGGTCATGGACTTAAACTTTCCTGTCAGAAACAATTAAGTGACTGAACGACAGCAGCAGCACCTTTCCCTCCCTGACACGTAATAAATAGGGAGGTCTGTGACCCCGAGAGACGGGAAACAAAGAAGGTGGGTGAGCTGTGCTTCCTGCCCAGGCTTTGTGCACAGGAGCAACTTGTAGATCGCGGTACAAGAGAGGGAATCTGGAACAGCGATTGGTCTTGCTGAAATGTGAACAACTTCGAGGAAAAGAACAAGCAGTGCTGTGATGTGAACACTTTGGATTTCACACGGGACTATGACCATTCTCTAGCTGCCAGGGGAGCGAAGAAATCCTTTATGAATACACAGGGTCTCAGGGAGAGAATATGGTGCACAACTAGGAGAAAAGAAATGAAAAGAAACAGACCCCAAGTGCAGACATTAAGTAGGTACTAAATATGCTCAAAGATTTAAAGGGGAAACACTAACATAAAGAAAATAGAAAATTAAAAAAATAAATGGAACCAAACAGAACTTCTAGAAATAGCAATGGCATTCAATATCCAAAGTGAAATTTTCACTCATGAGACAACAGATTAGGTACTATTGACCAGTGAACGTGAAGACACAGTAATAGGAACTTCCAGAAAGACGGGCTAGGAACAGAACGAGGGGCAAGAGTGCAAGTGCTGTACTTAAGGAGGACCTAAGGAACACACACGAAAGAGCGGCCACTGCTGGAAGGTAATCAACTGTAAACTCTAAATTACTCAAATCAAAGTACAGCAAACAAGCTAGCAAAGGGGATAAAATGCTTGCAAAAATAATTTTTGAAAAGCGGAAAAAGCAAACAGAACAAGTACCACCACAAAGGCACAAATTTCATAGGCAATCACACTAGAAACGGCTCAAGCATTTAAACAGCAAAGACTTAGTTTGGAGGGAAAAGCAAGACCCAATTATAAAGCTATTAATAAGACCATGGGAGCTGGAGCGATGCTCAGTTAAGAGCACATACTGCTCTTTAGAGGATTGGAGGTGGGTTCACAACTGCCCGTAACCCCCGCTCCAGGGGACCGGCTCCTCTAGCTTCCGTGGGCACCTGCAGTCATGTGCTTATACCCATATACAGTCAGACAGACAGACAATTAACAAACAAAACATGTATGTGAAATATAAAAGAACACACTGGGGTCAGGGATTTAGCTCAGTCTCTGGGTTCAATCCTCAGCTCCAGAGGTTGCAGAGAACATATCAAAGACTTAGGTTAAAAGTGAAACGTAAATAACAATCAGAAGAAGGCTGAGTAGTCTAAGTATTGGTGAGCGGGGAGTGGGGGAGCTGGAAAAGAACACTCACAGTAAGACTGATTTAAGTCGTTAGGAATACATAGCAATTCTAAGTGTTAGCCCCAGAGTTTCTAAATAAATGAAACAGAAAGAGAAAGAGATCCACAATTATGGTTTGAGATTTCAACATAGCTCTGTCAGTACATGGTAGAAGTAGAAGACAGAAAACTCCTCATGACTTGAAAATCAGATGACCTAAACCTCCACATCAACTGACAGGACCTAACTGATGTCCAACAACTAGTACACACACAGTAACACTGTTGTCAAGTGTACAAAGAAAAATCACCGAAAGGAAACACATGCCAGGCCAACCCAGAACTCAACACGCTGAGAAGGAAAAGAAACCACAAAGTAACTGCAGAGGACTTGAATTGGAACTAAGAGATACTAGGAAAAAAAAAATCCTTTCAATATTTAGAAATTAAACAACACGCTTCTATGTGACCGAGGGGTCAAAGAAACAATCACTAAAGAAATCTTTTGAAATTACTCAAACTAAGAACCTAACTCTAGTTTGTGAGAAGCCACTCAGGGGTGCTTAAAGGAAAATTTAGTGTTTAATGCTAACGTTAGAACATACATTTTTATGGGCAAAATGCTTACAATCACCTTAAAAAGGAATGCTTGATTGTATTTAAATTTTCCTAATTTGCTGACAACCAATAAACTGTGAACAAGTATGACAGGCACCTTGCACCAGGCATGACATTTGAGGATTAGCCTCTTACAGGCAAATGGTTTAACCTGCCTCTGGCCCTCAGAAACTTGAACACTGTGAGTCACATCTGCTGATGACTAAAGACTTCTGTGAATGGCTAGGCATTGTGCACCCACCTGTAGTTCCAACACTTGGGAGGCAGAGGCAGGGAGATCTTCTAGGCCTGCTAGGGCTACACAGAAGACCTGTCTATTAAGAAAAAAAAAAAGGAAAAGAAAGAAAGGAAAAAAGAAAGGAAAGAAAGGCTTGTATGAATGAATGACTCATGCTGCCCTCTATGACAAAGTGAACGGCTCTACTCACTTATTTCTTCTTGTAGTGTTTCTTGTTTCTGTTTTTGAATTTTTATTTCTTGCTCCAAATCTTCTATCTTACTGTTTTTATTCGTTAACTTTTGATTCAATTCTTTCATCAAACGTTCGTAATCTGCTATTTCCATATTCATCAAAGTGGTCTGCTGGGCATCCTGCACATTTGATAAGAGACTCACACATTACTAGGGCCGCTGATCTGTGAAACCTCTAAAACCATGCCACAAGCATAAGTAGGTTTTTCAGTGTTTTTCTGTAGCATAGACATAATTTAAGTAATGAAGAAATGAGAAGCTCAATAGTTTGTAGTTCTAATTTCAACCAGTGTTCTCGAACAGTTTAAAACTCAACCTTTTGACTTTCATTTTATTTGACTAACCTTAGTTAGCTATAATTAGTAGTTCTAGTTCTAATTTATGAACTATTAATATTTTTAGGTAACTCTTATACCTCTAATGGACTACTCTTTGAAAGAGTAGAGAGAAATGATCCAAAGTAAATTTTAGCTTTGACATTGACTTGTCATGTGCCGTACAGTAATCACACAGAAAACAAACTCATGAGCCTAGATTCTTCTAAACAGACAAGCGCTTAGAGAAATAAAGTTCATGCTTCAATTTACTGAAGCTAACAATTTATAAAGGATCATTTTAGGATTATTACCAGCACTTAAAATGTTTTGGGGGGGTACAGAATTGCTCCCTAGTATAAGCTAGGTTGTTCTATGAACACTTCTTGTTTCTGAGGTGTGTGGAGTCACATCCAAGGCTTTAGGCACACCGGGCAGGTTGAGTTGAGTTCTCTCTCTTGAGACTATTTTTGTACCTTTTTAACCAGCTCTAATTCTTGCATGGTTTTCTGAAGCTGCTTTTTTTCCTTTTGAAATTGTTGCTGGAGTTCTTCAAGCTCATTTACAGTATTGACATGTTCCTAGAATTAGAAAACCCGCAACACAACCATGTTAGGAAAAACATCATGTATTAGAGGAGGTGTAAAATACACCTCACACACAAACACACAAGGTGTTTGGTAACCCTTCAAAATTCTCAAACCTATACGGCCAATTTAGTCGGCATACATTAAGGCATTAACTAGGGTGTACTCATGAATGTATTCAGCAGGACTGTTCATTCAAGCAGTTATGTGATAAAATATCACTGTATATATGGGACCCGGTTTCAGGGTTGTCCTTACCTTTATTTTCTGCTCTTTCTGAAGTTTTTCAGCTTCCAGTTCTTTATCTACTACTCCTTTGGCTCTCTGGACTTCTAGAATCTGTGCTTCTAATAACCTGGCATTAGACTGCAGTGTCTCAATACGAGCCAGGAGATCCTCTTTGTCTGAATTTAGTTTTTCACACTAGGATAACAAAGGACTCATTACCGTGGACACACAGTACCCACATACAGAAGATGAAATGCTTCATGAGAACATTAGCACAGAATGAAAAGTGATTTCACAACTAACACCACAGAATTACTGTTAAGTCAAGGATAAGTTAAAACAAAACAAAACAAAAAGTAAACAAAACCAGCTGATATTGATCTGGCAAGCCAGAAAAGTTGATCTTACAAGCCAGAAAGATTCTAAACCTTCCACAGAGTGAAAAATGGAAACAAGAAACCCAAGCCAAAATGCTGGTGGACTGAGATTTGCTGAAGTCTTCAAGCTCGTATACAGCGATGGCAGGCTCATGAAATGAACAGCAACCCCCGCACCTCAACAGTAAGGGAAGTTTAATCAGAACAGAGTACTCTTAGTTAGCTATCTTGTTAAATTCTGCTTTAAATACAGAAACATGAAAGAGAAAGAATTTCTGCTTCTGACTATGGTTTAATTTTTTATGCAATAGGAAATGAGATTAAACTGTCTAAATTTATCCAATTTGAAATTACCTGGAAAGTTGAATTTCTTAGTTGTTTGGTGAGGTCTTCTATATGATGTTCGAAGTTATTTGCACGTTCTTTCTCCACATCCAGCTGTTCAGACTGCTTATCATATTCTAACAAAAGATTCTTCAATAAAGACAGTATTTAACTTTAAGTTACAAAGCATTCTTTAGGTCAGAACCTGTAATCAAGATGTCTTGACGCCTTAAGAGTACATTTAAGATTCTTAAAATATGTAATATGAAAATATAAAAGTAAGAATTAGCATTTGGTACTATAATAAAAGATTAGTACCCTTAATAAAAAGGTCTTATAAATCCATTAAAATCACATTTAAAATGTAAGTATGAACTTATTCATCTTTCATGGATCAGTTACAGTAGGAGTTTGCTTTTTTATACTTTATAATACTATAATCTACTAATTTTTTCCAGAATTAAACCAGGTATAAGTTTAATCTTTCAACTTTTTTACTTTGTAATTTTTAAAACTGCTTTTAAGTTCAGAAAAAATATTTGATACCAGAAGTCAGTAAAATGCTGAGAATTTTATTTTAGATATTAAAAAAATGTTTAATGCATATAGAATTTATTTTGGTATGTATAGTATAATATATTTTTTCCAAATATCTTTCTAATTCTTTATTTCTTGTTTGCAATTTTTCTTGTGGTAAATGAACAGAATGGGAATAACTAGTAGATTCCAATTCTGCTATGTTACTAGTCTTTTAAGACTTTTAAGACTGTGACCTTGAGCCCCTGTGCTTCAGTCTGCTTACTTGTAAACTGGTGATGACAAGATACTTCTACTGGTTCTTCTGAGAAACACACATGGAAGACAGTAAAGTGCTTAGAAGACAGCCTGTCATGTGAGCTGGAGTCTCTCTTGTTAACTGACATTAGGATTCTACTCTCCATCCTCCTTTCCCTGGTCACCTTTTGTACACAGCATCTGCCTCGTCCTTATGTCTACCGGTTACTGCTCCTGGGACTTAAGACTAGGAGGACAGGAATTTAGGAAGTCTGCTGGTCTCTCTGGTTCATTCTCATCTGTCCAGAATCAGGACAATCTACATAAACATTGCTGAATGAATAAATACATGAAGAAATACATTTGCTTTCAGCGATTCTGTTAAGACTTGAAAAGAAAAATAAGAGTCCTGTGTTATTAAAGTAAACAAGTATATTGCCTCCAAGTAATAACGTTCCTACTTTCCTGTTAGATCTGAAGTTATAGGTATATTTACTTGGCTGTGAAAATATTAAATCACAATAGCCATTCTTTTGTTACATTATTACGAGGAAATCACTAATAGATTTAATAAACAATAGCTTAAAGGCATCATTTAAAGGCTAACTTTGCCAGGCATGTTGGCACATGCCTTTAGTTCCAGCACTTGCGAGAAAAATGGATTTCTGTGAGTTCCAGGCTATCTGGGGCTACTTGGTGAAACCCTGACTAAGAACAAACAAAAAAACAGATACAACCCAAGACTAACCTCTTCTGTATACTATACAAAGAACAAAAACAGGGAAATTTAAATTTCACTGACAAAAGCAATTCATTTTACATACAGGTTTTATAATTTTAGTATATTTATTAGCTATGAATAAAGTCTGTTATTAAAGTAACTGTTTTACCTTATAGTTTTCTGCTCCCTGGATGAACTCCCTCACAGAAGCAGACAAGCGGTCCTTTTCTGACTGGACAGATTCAAGTTCTTCCCTTAGTGTCTGGGCCTGTTGTAAAGACACATGAGTGTTTTTCATGCACAGACACCTGGCACCCTCCGACTTAAGACCCCTAAGATCATGTGCCTTTTCGCTGGCTCACCTCTTTCCTGTTAGAATCCAGTTCTTTCTTTGCTTTCACAGCAACTAGTTTTATCTTATTTATTTTCTCATCCTTGTCTTTGGATTCTTTTTCCAGACTTTCTAAAATAGAAAATGAAAGGACTATACATGAAACCAAAGGAAAAATATTGAAATTACTTAACACCAGAAACGATTCTTATTCCCGAACAAAAACTTGCAGCTCAAAATTAATTTTATGTAACCAGAACTTTATATTTATTTTTGTAAAGAGAAACCTTAATTATTCATTAGCCAAGTGAGGCAAATTATGTACTATTTTAGGTCTCTGTTAATAGTTCATTTTTCCAAAGCCATTTCTTAAGTACCTAGGAATTGGATATTCTTAATATTTAGTATGCTAACATCTTAGGAGATGGTTTGTGAATCAGGATAGGTAGGAAGACGTAAGGCACATGCAAGTCACCATGCACAGTCCTCCTCTAGACCAAGCGTGTAAGCAGCTCTCTCTTTACCCTATCTGAATTTCTCTTCTAGTATAACTTGAGTTTAGGACTTTGCTTTTGTTGTCTTCTCTTAACTGCAGTTAGGAGTTCTGTACACACCTTTTAGCCTGGAGGTACCCACGTACAGTGAAGAGTCACTGTCACACTCCCATGCTTCATACACACCACACACTGTCTGCTCTTGTTCAAGCATTAGAATAGCAATTCCCCCTTTCCAGTGGATTCTTCTCAGCAGTTTATAGACAGGAAACAAAGAACGAATCATCAAGGTTGATGAACGGATTAGCAGGTAAAAATGCTTGCTGTGCAGGCCTGGGGACCTGGGTGTTAACCCTGATACGGTGGAGGACTGACTCCTGAAAGTTGACCTCTGACCTCCACACATGGTATGGCAGGCACACCCACATACATCATACACATACAGTGGTAATAAAATGAGATGTATCAGTTTATCAGGAATAAATGGTGGAAAACAAAGAAGGTTGGGGAGAGATCAAAATGGGAGGTGAAATATTGCAAATATGCTTGTTTTCCCATTAAACAAACAAACAACGAAACCCACAGTGCTCCTCTTAGAGAGCAAACTCTTCAAAGAGCTGTCTGCACATCATCTCAAATTTCTTTCTCCCATTTTTTTTTTCTAGAAGCCCACTACAACCAAGCTTTGGCTCTCGCACAGCAGGAAACTGTGTGGGTACCTCTCTGCACTCACTCAACCCCTCAGCAGCACCTGCCATGGCTAAAGGTTTCCCATGTCTATGACTTTCACATCACTTAACTTCTGGACTTTTGTTCAGTGATTCCTTCCTGACTAGCTGCTCCTTCTCAATCGCCTTTGCCGTTTCTGTCATTTAAAGATGGGAACTGTCTCTGTCCTCATCTTTTTTCTATATTGTTTTGGGGATCTCAACCTTTGGCTTTGTATGCCCATAATTCGACTACACTTTTTTCTACCTGTAGGGTAATCATTTCGATTCCAGACTGATGCAGCATTCTGTATGATACCTCACTTGAGCTGGAATTTAAATTTAGTCTAAAGTTGAGCATCCCACTTCACTTCAACAATCTTTGACAGAAAATTGAGAGTCATTCTGAAAACTCTTTTCCATTCTCCTTTCCCCAACCTAACTGGGCTCTAAACTGAGGAGTCATGGACACATCATACAACAGCTTCTAAGTCTTTATTTCTTCACTTGTCAGGGACAAAAGAGCTAGTCCATAAAGTCACTAAAAGGAACAAAAGGATGCATCTAAAGGCTCAACTCTTCTACGCACAGCTCTAGTGTGCTTATGATCAGCTACCGCCTCATGAACTCTTTGGTGCTCCTCGATGTCATATCAACAGACAAGCTTCTGCTGCTCCTTCTTGCTACAATACTTTTCTTTTTGTGTCACACTTCATATTCTTCAAGACCCAATGGAAGCAACGCTCTTCTTAAGACAGGCATCTTTCAGCACTGTCTCCTGTCCATACCTAACCACCGAACTTAACCTCTTCCTGCTAATGAGCTCTTTGAGCACACTGTCTGACTTCCCTCACTGTTGGCATTAGAACAGCCAAGGACCGAGACCTCTCAGTGGATGGAAAAAAATCCAAGAATAATTCACAGAATCAATTATGAACAGAGTTAAAACAGTGTTTTTGTTTGGAGTAAATGACAGAAAGTGGCATTTGAAAGAGAAAAAAGCAAGGAGATGGCAGGAGGGCAATTGGGGAATGATGGCAAGGCAGCTGGTTACTGTGTTCTTAACACCTCATTAACTGAGGCTATATCTCTCAATCTATCTTAATAAGGTATTTGTCTAATTAATGGTGACAACATATATTAAAACCATAGTTACCTATTTTTTCTTCCAGTTCTTTTAGCAATGAGAGTTGATCATTTTTTACAGAAGGCGATTTCTCTAAGGAATCCTAGATTTTATAGGGGAAAAACAAAAAACAAAAAAACCCCTAAACCAGAATTCATTTCATTCCCTGCAATAAATTTGTCATCATTTTAATCATGAGAAAATCTTAAGTAGAAACCATATAAATATCGATTTGGTTATTTTTGTTTTCTATTGATACAGCAGGCAATACTAACTTTATTATATATATATGGCCTTTACTAAAATAGTATCAAAGGGCAAGATGTATAATCTGACACCAAATGCATACATAATAAATGACTACATAGTTACCACTTATCATAACTTCACAACATAATTTCTAAGAGAACTTTAGTTTTTTAACTAAAACGGACTACCACTATAGCTCAATTTCTTGATCAACTGTGTTCTTTAAAAAGGAAAACACTGTCTGTGCCCTGAGGGCATTTTTGATTTTTTCTTTGATTAGTTTTGCAGATGACTAGTCACAGTTGACTGGGACACACATGAAAAAGCTTAATTCACTTGCCAGAAATCTGCCGCTCAAGCCCAAATGCTAAAACTGTACTTCTGATTTCAGACTGTCAAAATGTTAATGCATGAGTTTTCTACAACCTAGGACCAGAGCTTAAGGTCTGAATCAATAAAACTCAAAATAATGGTACCTTTAGCAGTGTCAATTCTGCTCTCACATCTTGAAGTTCAGATTCTCTTTGTTCAAGCAATAGCCTTAGGTTTTCATGTTCCATTACAAGAAGCTTTTCATTACGGACTTCATTCTGGCTGTGCAATGTCTGAGATAATTCTTCAACTTGATTTAAAAGAGTCTGATTTTCAAGGCTTGCTTTTTCATTAGCATTCTTTGTTTCTAGAAGATCAAGTTGCAGAGCCTCTTTTGTTGACATGGTTTCTTCTAATTCTTTTCTTAAAAGAATTTTCTCTTGCTCAGAGTCTCTTAGTGAAGCTCTAAGTTCTTCACATTGAACCTCACTATTTTCTTGAAGGCACTTAATCTTTCTTTCTAATTCTAATACTCTCTCATCATAGTCAAAGACCAAGTTATGCTTTTCTTCATTTATTTTTGCTAAATAATCACCTACAGCTTGTACAACTTTTACAACATCTCCCTCTTCATTTTCTTCTAAACTGTTTGACTCCATTTGTTTAAGATACTCATACAACTGAGTTTTGACAAATAACTTCTGGACTTGCTCATTTTCAAACCGTTTATTTAAATCATCTCGCTCTTCAACCATTAGCTGGAGTTTCTTTTCTAATTCAGTAACATGCTCTTTAAAGACAAAATCTTTTTGAGACTGAAGAGCTTCCAAATCCCTACTCAATTGGGCCTTCTCAGAATGTAACCTGTTATTTTCCTCATAAAGAGAGTTGATCTTAGATGATAATGCTTCCTGATCTTCAGCCATAGTTTTCATTTGAACCATAAGGTTTTGGTCATTTTGACTCTTTTCTTTCAATATTTCATCTAGTTTCCCTGTTAAGTCATTTACTCTTTGTCTCAGCTCACTGTTGTGCTGAGCTGTTTGCTCTGCTGTTTCCCTGAGTTCTATAGTCAATCTCTGTTCCCTTTCCCATTTCTGACAGAGATTATCTATCTCTTCATGGGAAGTTTTAATTTTACTTATAAAACCATCTTTTTCTGCAGTGAGAGAACTAATCTTTGATTCTAATTCTTGTAACATGGTATCTTTTTGACCAAGACTGGCTATATACATGTTATTGTCTGCCTGAAGGCTCTTTATGGTACTTTCAAGTTCTGGTACTAATTCCTGTTGAGATAATAGCTTTTCATTTTCTCCTTGGAGGCGATTCACAGTTTCAAGAAGAGCATCTTTTTCATTAAAAGCAGTTCTCAGCCTCTGCTGAAGCTCATGAACGTCAGATGCTTGCTGTTGCTTCATTGTTTCAAACTCTTGACTTATTTTTCCAGCAGATTCTCCTAGTTCTGTTTGCAAAATTTCCATCATCTCTCGCAAGCTCTCATAATTTAGGATTGCTTCTTGCTTTTCATGTTGTAGATTTTCACACTGTTCCTTGAGACCTTGTATTTCAAACATTAATGCTAATTTTTCTTTTTCTGAACCTGACATAATTGTCTCACTTAGTTCAGATATTTCTTTCTTATGGTGTTCCTGAAGACTCTGTATTTCCTTGTTATGTTGTTCCGAAGCACAGCAAAGCTGTCTATTTAAATCTTCTTGCTCATATTTTAATTTTTCTACCACATAGCTCTGTTCTTCTTTAGCCAACAACAGTTCATTAATTTTAAACTCCAAGTCTTCTCGTTCATGGAAAAACTCATCCTTTATATGTTGGGCATCCATTTCAAGCTTTAACTTGAGATTATTCATGTAAGTCACCTCATCTTTTAAGATACTGTGTTGAGATTCCAGTTCACTTAAGGAATCTTCCAATTGTCTGACTTTATCATATACTGTTTGTTCTGTTAACGTATCTTCTTGCAAGGGCATAGAGCAATTTTGACTCTCCTGGGCTCCATCTGAGGTACCTTGACTTAAGGTTTCCAATTCAAACTGGTGCCTCTCCTGAGTGTTCTCACTTGCCTCATGATGTTTCATTCTGTTCTCTTTTAGCTTATTTATTTCTGCTTCATGTTCTTTAGCTGATGTTTCAATTTGAGACACCAGTTCGTTAACTTCTTCTTTGTGTGCAGCTTTTAGCTGCAAAATCTCTTCTTGAAAACTATTAATGTCTTTTTGGTAGTGCTGAGCATTCTCCTCAATGACTTTTTGGAGATGAATAATCTCTTGCTTTTTCTCATCATTAGTAGCTTCTAACTGCTTTTGTAGACATGAAATTTGTTCCTCAAATACTGCTTTAGTGTTCTGAATCTCTTCTTGTAGTTTTTTTAGCATTCTCTTCAGAGTCGCTCTGATGTTTAAGCTGTTCTGAAATTTCTAATTGTTTCTTTACTGCTTCTTCTAGCTCCTTTTGTAAGCTGGCTTTATCTCTACTGTGTTCTGAGTGCACTGTTGTCAACTCATTTTTCAAGCTTTCAATCTCTTTTACATAGCTTCTATGCGATTGCTCAAACTCTTTGTGAGTATCTTCCAGTTTAGTTAAAGAATCCTGTTACAAAAATATGCACAAATAAATCATTCTACCTCCAGGAAAGGGTTAACTATACAGTAAGTAGATGGGAAAAGAGATGAAAAGAATGAACCTAGATAAATCTGATACTGAAATTTCAAGAATTTTGTTTAGGGCTTGCCTAGCTTAAGTAGAACTATTATCGTCAATACAAGGTTTACTACTTAAAGTAATAACATCTTGGAAACCTCTATACTTATCTTTTTAAAGGTAATAAATTATGCAAATTAAAAAGGTTCAATTTACAGCTTCTGAACAGATTAATAAGAGACATTTTAGAGAAAATAAGCTAGAACTTTACAGACAAGAATGTAAAAATGTGCTACCAAATATCCTAAAACTGAACAAACAGATAATAGTATTCAGAGTTGTAAAAATACTCAGGATCTTAAGATTTTTAATCAGGAGGAATGACATGGCTATAAGATTAAATAATGCAAAAAGTAAAATGTTACTCTGTCTCTGCATAACTGCATGATTTAGCATTGTTAGCTGAGCTAAGAATTGAGTCCAGGGCTTCCACATGTAGCTATACACTTACTTCTCTTTTACTTTTTGAAACATGGTTTTATAAATCTGCTCAAGCTGGACTTGAACTCATTCTGTAGCCCAGACTGGCCCTGAACTTGTGAACTTCATGTCTTTAGCCTCCTGAGAAGCTAGAATTACAGGCCTGTGCTTCCAGATCTGACTCCTTCCATTTGTGATTAAGTAGTAAAACTGGATTAGATATCCTTTTAAAAAAAGTAAATTATTTATTGTTTGTGTGCCCGCATGCGTGTGTGTGTGTGGGGGGGGGCAGAGAGAGAAAGAGAAAGAGAGAGAGAGAGAGAGAGAGAGAGAGAGAGAGAGAGAGAGAGGTGTATGCGTGTGCTAGAGCACATGTGTGGAGGTTAGAGACAGCTGTAAGAGTTCTTCTTTTCATCATGTAGTTCCGGGGTAGGTCACCATGCTTGGAGGCAAGCACCTCTATCTGCTGAGCCATCTTGCTGGCTCCTTTTATTAGGGACAGTGCTATGTATCCCAGGCTAGCTTTGACCATGAAATCTTCCTGCCTAAGCCTCCCAAGTGCTAGCATGTGTCCCCATGCTTGGCTGGATTGCTTAAGATAGACTGCTGGATGATTAAGATCCCTCTCAGCTGTAAAATTCAAGAGTATACTGTTTAAGTTAACAAAAAAGGACATTAAATGTTGTCTTACCTTAACCTCTTGCTTCATTTTAACATTTTCCTTTTTCAGACACAGACATTGTTGTTCAGTCTCTGCTTTTTCCAGAAGAAGAGCATCCAGGCGTTCAGTTAGTACCTGTTTGGAATGAGATGATTTGTCTGCCTAAGATTTAAAAATAGTGTCTTGACAACACAACAGTTATCTCCCTAGCTTCTCCAAGCTAGACTAAAGTGAAAATGAAAGACCCAAAAAGGTAAAAAAATTAAGAACAAAAGAAAAAGATGCCGGGGACATAATTTTCAGCATACTTTTGGAAAACAAAGTGAAGGAAGATAAACTGAATCAGAAAGAAAACACTGTAACAGAAGGGCCTGTAGGGAGGAACACGTTAGAAATTGGCAAACAGTTCTGAGAATTGAGATCTCAGGAACTGGCCATATCAGGTGCTAAGGGCATAGCTCAGTAGTAGAGCCCTCTTGTCAAGCACGCATAAGGCCTGACCTTCATCTCCAGCATTATGGAAACAAATAAATCTCCAACAAGTTAGAAGGAATAAGTATTGTCAAGGGAAGTGCAACATGTGGGTCTTAAAGACTAAGGACTGGAGGCTCCACAGGCTCAGGTATTCAGAGCACATACTGCTCTTGCAGAGGACCTGAGCTAGGCTCCCTAGCACCCATGCTGAGAGGCTCACAAGCTCCAGGGATCTAACATTCTCCTTTGGCCTCCCTGGGCACATGCATTCACACTCACATTCACACATACACAAATAATTTTTAAGTCTTTAAAAAAATTGAGGATTAGACCGCACATGGTAGTCAATAGAGAAACACCCCGTCTCAAACAAACAAGGAAACAAACAAATGGGAGCCTGTTTGACAATCTTAATAGAGCACAGTCAAAATAATAGGCAGGAAATAATCTTGTTTCTTCTCTTAGAAGACAGACTGACAGCACAGGAATGATGGTGGATGTCTCTAATCCCAGCACTTTGAAGGCACAGGCAGGCAGATGTCTCAGTTTGAGGCCAGCCTGGTATATACAGAGAATTCCAGGACAGAGAATTACACAAAGAAACCCTGTCTTGAAAAACCTCTTCAGAAAAACCTCCTTGAACAGATTTATCCTCTTTAGAAAATGTGTGGAAAGGTAAGTCAATGACATGGAAACCAGATCAACAAGCCAAGTCAGTTCTTTTTAAAAAAGTTTAAGCTGGGCAGTAGTGGTGCATGCCTTTAATCCCAGCACTTGGGAGGCAGAGGCAGGTGGATCTCTGTGAGTTCAAGGCCAGGCTAGTCTACAGAGTGGGTTCAAAAAACAAACAAAAAAAAAAAGATCCATTTCACTACAGATGTTTCTAATCAAGATTATACCTACTTTGGACACTATGACAGGAATATTTCTTGAGTCAGGAGTCAAGGCTGGCTTACATGGTGAGCCTTCCTCCCCCATCTCTCCCCAATACACACACACACACATTAAACTCATCTCCATTCCTTTGTGTCAGCTGCCAATCCCCAGACACACTTTCCTTTTTTTCTTCTTTGGTTGTGAGCCTAGACTGTAACGGCTGAGCCATCTCTCCAGTGCCCCCAGATACACTTCCTATGAGGAACCCCAGTGGCCACACTGGGCTGGGACTATGGTAGGAGATTCTCATTATCCTTCCTGTCCTCCATTACCCCTCCATTCAGACTTACTCTTAGTCGTGTAGCATCCTGCTTGCAGAAGCCCCTTCTCCCAACACAGTTCTATGGCTTGAAGACTGCCTCTTGGTGTGGAGCCGTTCCCCCTCACTCTTTCCCATAACCCCTCTCGTCTTTCCTCCTGGCCCATTTCCATTACTTTGACCTGTGGAGACGCTCTCTGCCAGGGCCCCACAGCTGTCACATTTGCTTGGGGACCCATAGATGGGCAACAGCAACCAAAGGACAGAACACCCATCCAACAAAGGCAAGGCCAGATATCAACATCAAGAAATGTCTCAAACAGCATAACTCCAGATGCTTAGACCCTAGAGCAAAAACCACAATGAAACAGACAAGACATTATGTTTCAAACAGAACCCAGGAACCCTACTCCAGTAGGCCCTGGGAAATGCAGTATAGCTGAAACATAAGGTCTTCAAAACAGGGATTATGAATATGATCAAGGACCTTAAAGAAGACATGAAGACCACAGAAACACAAAACAGTCTGAAACAGAATGAAATAATGAAAACAGTTTAAGACATGAAAGCAGAAACAGAATCACTAGAGAAAACCCAAACTGAAATAAGACTGGAAATGAAAAATTCAGGATGTCAAACAAAAACCTCAGAAGGTAAGACATAGCACACATAAGACAAAGAAGAGAGAATCTCAGGTGTTGAAGACAAGGTAGAAGAAATAGATACTTCAGTCAAAAAAGTGAAATCTAAAAAAAGAAAGGAAAAGAAAAATCACCCAGGAAACCTGGATACTATGAAATGATCAAATCTACAAACAAACCCCAGTCAAAGGCATGGAAATGTTAAACAAACAAAACAAAATGACAAACAAACAAACAAACCCAAAAAACATCAACCAACCAAACAACAGCAACAAAAAAACCATAGAATTAAATTTCTCTAATCTAAAGAAGGAGGTGCCTATCAAGAACACTAAATAGACTGGACCAGAAAAGAAATTTCTCATGTCATAATAATCAAAACACTAAACACACAGAACAAAGAAGGGATATTAAAAGCTGCAAGGAAAACGAGTAACTTAGTAGGCCCATTAGAATAACACCTGACTTAACAAAGTTAAATTAAGATCAAATGAGCAATTAAGAAAAACCCCATGACCCCTAGTGAAAGAAAAGAAGCAAGAATTAAAAGTCTCCCAACCAAAAAAAAAAAAAAAAACTCAGGGCCAGACAAATTCTGTTAGACCTTCAAAGAAGAATTAATGCCAACACTGTTCAAATTATTCCACAAAATGGAAACCAGTGGAACACTTCCTAATTCTTTTTATGAGGCTGCCGTTATCCATACTTAAACCACACAAAGGCCCAACAAAAAAGAAAATTATCGATCAATATCCCTTATGGACATAGATGCAAACATTCTCAATGAAATACTTGTAATCAATTTCTGCTGCGAGTGGGAAAATCAGTTTTATACAATGGAGTGACACTGGGTATATCAACCACAAGGAAGGTCTCACACTCAGGGGTAGCTGACCAACATGAAATGGAGTCGTGTGTGTGTGTGTGTGTGTGTGTGTTATTGTGATTTGGTGTTTTTTGTTTTTCTTGAGAGAAAAAACATGAAATTGGGTGGGTAACAAAGAGCAGAGAATCTGGGAGGACCTGTGGCTGGGGTAGGAGAAAGAATATGATCAAAAGATGAATTTATTTTTATTTTATGTGTAGGAGTGTATGTCTGAATGCATGTATGTGCACCCTGTGTGGGACTGGTGCCTGTGGAGGCACTGGATCCTCTGGAATGAGTTACAAACAGTTGCAAGCCACAATGGGGGTGTTTGAAACCCAACTTGAGTCCTCTGCAAGAACAGCAAGTACTCTTAACTGCTGAGCCATCTCCAGCTCCCAAATAAAATTCTTGATAAGCATTCCAAAGATGTTCTATGGCATACTCTGTAGACTGCCTCTTTTAATCTCCATAATCAACCATTCTTTTTCACCTGCCTCTTCTTACGGACACTGAAGAGATAAAACTAATCTCCAGGTTGACAAAATGAACACAAAGAAACAAAGACAGTCTGTCTTGATATCACTGGGAGACCAAAGATTCCTTAGACTTCCTACTCCTGAACTTTTTATGTGAAATTAAGAAAAATTTTGTTGTTCAACATGTAAAGTTCTATTATCAGGTCATAGCTCTCAATCAAAAAGAAGAGCCTTATAAAATACAAAACAGCATAAAAATTTACCTTTTCTAGATATGGCAGTGTATGGCTTTAATCCCAGGAGGCAGAAGAAGGCAGGTATCTGTGAGTTTGAGGCCGATTTGGTCTACATAGTAAGTTCCAGGCCAACTAGGGCTACATAGCGAGACCCTGCCTCATTTTTCTTTTTTCTTTCTTCCTTCCTTAAGCTTCCTAAGCAATCATTCTTAGATACCTACAGAAACAGGTTTTCTATCTAAACAAGTTATTAATCCGGTAAGTTTGACGAAGTAACCTGGCAAATAGGTGTACAGTATAAGGAAGCAGGGCAGACATTCACAGGATCACTGCCAAAGTCCAGTTTCAGAACTGCCACAGAGCCAGAGAACAGCCAGAGCAACCACTTGCAGGAGACAGAAGGCTTTAGGAAGCAGGAGTGCTGTGCAAATGGAAAGAGACACACTGGAGCATATGCTGAAGCAGCAACAGGTCTGCGGTGGCTGTTATGGGCGGGGATAAAGGAAATAGGAGAGAAAGCAACTCTAAAGCCACGGACACCACCAAGTGACCTTACCAGTGAAATGCACCAGCTCCCTGTCCACCCCACCCCACCCCACCCGAGGCAGCGAGAACCGCTGCTGTCAAACCCGGGTAGTTGTCATCATTCAGCGGTACAGATCTATTGGTACTCACTGAGGTGCTACTACACATGGCCAAGCTTTCTGAGGCGGTCAGAGCGGGAAAGACGTGGAAGTAATAATCAAAATGAGGAAGGCCTATTGATTTTTTTTTATCTGAAATGAAAGCCAATAGCCCTCTCTACCCTTCGCCTCCATTGTGAGTTAGAGAACTGAAAAGACAAACCAAGGCCAGTAGAAAGTGACTGAACAAAAGGCAAGATCGTCTCTAGCAGGCTGACAGCTCTCAAGGAAATTTTATCTATTACTAGACATTCTCTGTAAGTAAACAAAACTGTTTCATTACCTTGATAATATCATCGGTTCCTCCATCAACAGGTTTTGATTTGAGTTCTTCGATTTCGTTGTCTAATTCTAAATAATTAAAAAGATTCTAGTTCAAAAGTTAAGAAAACAATTACTATTAAACCAACAAGGACATTCTAAGAAGAACCCCAAATCTGTAAATTAGAATGTATTTAAGAAGTCAGTACTCGGAGAAATATTAACTTTATCCAAATAACATAATTCCCTTTTCCCCCCCTCTGAGTATGAAAAAGTCCACTTGGAAGACCACTCTTCCAAGTGTCTATCACTCTGCTTTAGTGCACATGAACGATTTTGTTTCATCTGAGGCTGTATTCACTTCTACTTTTTCTGTCTTTTCTTATTCAGCTACATATATGTGCGGGTCTTGCTATGGTGCCTAGACTAGTCTTGAATTGCTGGGCTCAACTGATGCTGGGTGTGTGCACCACTGTGACTAATTACCCTGAAAATTTTGAGGCACGTCTTAGATATTCTAGTATTTTAGCTGTAAATATTTGCTGCATAGTTGTAAAGCAATAACTAAACCTGTATCACACACATGTATTAACCTGAATATTTCATCAGTCCATGTCTAGTCCTGGAGCCTAGGCCATCTTTCCAAATAAATTACTTTCTTGATTATAAACTGGTTCAATATTTAATTTAAAAAAATCTATTAAATTTGATTTACTCTGGTTAGAAAATAAACCCCGGCAGGTAAAAATTTTAAGTTAGTGGGAATTCAAGAGTTCTCCAATCACACATACAAAAAATACTAATACCATTTTCCTTTTGGAATTAAAAAAAAAAAAAAAAAAGACACTGAATAGGGAACCAACCAACTTGAACATATGAATACACTTCCGATTTCTGGGAATGTCTTTTAAGGTTATACTTTGGGCCTTTAACAAATGCTTTCCCTAGAAATCATAGTTAATTTAGAAGAATTTACAATTTGTGTGAAGTAAAAAAGGGTTTCACTTTATAATTAAAAAATGCTCCCCTCTCCCTTTATTTATTTGCAGGCAACTTCGAGGCAGGGCGTGGTGGTGTAATGAAAAAAACCTGTAGTTTCAAACCCGGTACCTGTACACCTCGCTTTAGCTTTCTGGAGTAGCATCATCTGCTTCTTGGCAAACTTGATGAGATCTTCTCTGGGTAACGTTTCCAGCTGAAAAATGTAGTCACATTATTGACTTTTATAACCTATGCTTCTAGTATGTTCCCCAAAATAAACACGAAGTCTGCCTAAAAACAAAACACTCTCTTAAACATTCAAGCCAATCATATTTTTAAAATTAACAAATACACTTTAACAATTATAGGTAATTAGAGGAAGCAAAAATCTAACAAAGACCCCCCGCATAAAACTCTCAGATACCATTAAGCTCTCTCAATGTAAAAGTGGGGTGCAAGCGGGGTACTGATACTGGGGTACAGTATTAGTCTTTACTGAGAGTAAAGATTTTTATTGCTGCAAAATTCCTTCTGTTGTGAGTTGAAAAGCCATCCATGTGCACATGAAAACTAACATAACTACAGTCCCGGGTAACACTTAGGGTTTAACTACAACATTAAGGTTGTTTAGTGACAGAGCTACATTTACTAACTGAAAATCACCTCGTCCTTGTGCATTTGGTTTCCTCATCTGTAGAATGAGAATAATGAAGGTTCAATCAAAGAGAGGAGTGCTTGGGCAAATGCCTGGAACTCCGTAGCAAACTACACATCCTGGTAATAAACCACCACCTTACAGAATCACCGAGCATTAAACACTGCACAGGGCTGAGAGAATGACCTTATTCAAACGTCGTTAGACTACGGAGCTGGAGCCAACAGGATATAGCTCCTCGATCCTCCTTCCCCTTATCTAATGTGCAAACTTTCATACAACTGAGTCGTTAACACGTTTGAAATACAGCAGGATCTCTCAGCGTTGTGCAATCAAGGAGCAGGAAGTAAACATACTGCTTGCGCATCAGGAAATTCAAAAAAGAACAGGAAATGAATGGGTGGCTGTCAATTAATATGGAGACCCCTGAGGGGAGGTTGCTTCTGTCAGAGAACAGGTCCTCCTCCCCGAGCCTAAATTTTCCAATCCAGGACCGTCCCGCGCTTCGGGGCACCCGGGGGGGGGGGGAGTGCCCCTCACCTTGGATTTCCCGGCCCCGGAGGGTGCCGCGGCCACTCCATCTTGAACAGGATCCTGCAAAACAAAATCGTCACAGAGCTCGTCCCACTTCCAGACGCAGCGCGGCCGAAGACGCTTCGGTGAGGGAGGGAGCGCCCGGCCGCCGTGCAGGCACCCGCGCCGGGCTCCGCCGAGCGCCTGGGCCTCCGGGGGCCGGGACAGGAGCCGCCCGCGCCCTCCCGCTCCCGGGCGACGCGCCCCCGTCACCTCCATCGCTGCGACCCGCGGCCGCCGCCGCAGCGCCTGGAGTCCCGTCTGCTCCGCCTCTGACGCCGCGCAGGGAGGGTCAAAGGTCGCGCTGCGGGGCGGCCACGCCTTCCCCGCGTCTCCAAGGTTACGCGGAGCGGCGCTTCCGCTTCCGCTTCCTCCTCGGCTCGGGGAGGAAGTGCCCTGGGCGCGGCTCCTGTGGCTCGCGCCCGTGGCTCGCTGAGCCTCGGGGCGCCACGGGCAGGCGGAGGGCTTAGAGCACACGTGTTCCTTTGTCGGCTGGTTGCCGAATTTGTAAAGATGGGGTTTATAAATGTAAGTATCCAGTCGAGCAGTCCTATGGGGAACTTGAAAGAATCTAGAATGTTCTAGGCGACAAGCCTCCAGGCGGGTCTGTGAGAGCTTTGTCTAGGTTAATTGAGATAGGCCCACAGCAAATATGGGTGGCACTATTCCATGGCTGCATAAACAAGGAGAAAGGAAATCCAACAGCAGCATTTATCTTGAAGAGTTCATCAAGGTCGTAGTGTGGGAAGGTAAGAGCGACTAGTGTTTGGTAGTTTCCCTTACCTGTGCTACCCAGCGAGAGAGGGCAGGCTGCAGGGATGCACGGGCTCTCAGGTCCCACACGCCTCCCCTTTCCTTGTGGTCGCTTGAAGGGGACAGGAAAGATAAAGGAAAAGCTTCGGAAGACTCTGGAGAGGAAGGCAAAGAAGAGATTTGTTTGCTTATTTACTATCTCCTAGAGTGGTAACAAGGCACCCCTAGACTGTATCAGTTTGACTCAAGCCTTAGAAAGAAAATGCGTGGTATTTTTCTATGGTTAAGCCTCAGCCTAAACATAAACTGGAGGATGGAAACAGCGGCCTCTAGTGGGGAATAACGATCAGTTACATTTTTGTAAGAGAGAGCGCGTGCATTCAGCAAGTGTTTTCAGGCACTTCCAGTTGCAGGCACACATTGATTACAGGGACAGGCCTTCAAGCACTTTGGCCCTCATCCCAAGTATAGCTAGAGAGTATCTCAAGTTACCCATGGGTAAAGGCAGATATTTATGTTGTCTTGATCCTCTTTGATCATGAGTTCTGCAAGCCGTGTGGCATGATCTTAACAAGATTTAGAAATATCAAAGATTGACCCTTCAAAACCTGGTGTTCTCCCCCAGATAATACTCCGAGGGTGCTGGGAAACCATCGCCACGACTCAGTACTCATTCCCAATATACCGCACAGCAGGCAGTGGTAGCTTTAGCAAATTTATGCATGTTATAAACAAGAAATGTACTTTGGGTCCAGCTTGCTATCAGTAGATTCAACATCATGTTTCCTGTACAGCCTACCACTGGATTCCTTCTCTCTTACTTATCTGATTCTTCAATAAAAGTTTTTTATTTTTTCAGTTTTAAAGAGGGAAACAAATGCCCTTTGTTAGCAAATTGTCATTTGCTATTTAAACTCAATGAGAATCTGGTTCCCATAGACCCAAGCACTTTTTTTTTTTTACATTAAATCATGTCCCTCATCATGCTGGCCTCCCTGTTCTGTAGCAGGGAGAAAGGAGAACAACAAAACAGCCCCAAGGTAAAAGCATTGTGCCCTGATAATAGTTGAAAAGTAAATTATTTCCAAAAGAGAATACTACTGTTTAACCTGTGATATAAAAAGTGGCTATAGTACCCTGAGCTAGAACTGACTTGAATGCCGCCTCCCAGAAAACTAGCTTTCTTGGTGCCAGAAGGCACTATGTGAGCTTCCAGAGGAAGAAGGCAATCAGCAATCCTTCCCAGCTATGAGACCTGTGAACACATCAGCCAGCCTGGCATGATAACCAGGTGTAGTAGTGGCACGCAAACCTTGGACTTGACTGGACAGACTAATTGGACTGAAGACCTGTTCTTAAGAGGGAAACTGCCTGGTATTGGAAACCTACCTGACTACTGAGCACTAGTGAGATCATGGTTACTGGAGGAGAATCTGCAGCCACCAATTCACTAAATCTGTATAATCCCTAACAGTCTATAAACATTTGTCCTTATACCCACAGATAAGTGCAGTCTTCACTCACCAGGAAATTTGTTGTAACAGATGGAGACCATTACAGAAAACCACAGTGAATTAATACGCAGGGTTGTGGAGCTCAGTCCCAGTGGACACATCTACAGAATACTTCCATACCTAAGGGTCAGGGAAAATTAAGGAAAGATTGTAAGAGTTAGAGGAGGTTGCTGTGAGGTTGTGTCTCCTAGCAATGTCAGGACCTATGCCCACAGAGTCTCACCAACATCACTGCCCAAGAATGAACAAGGGTGACACCAATGCACGTGCCAAAGTAGGCAGAAAAGCCCATGAGGCCTCAACCCCACATAACGAATCACAGGCAACTGAGGAAATCTGGGAGTGGGACAGGTGGTCCTCTCCAGGGAAGAGCACATCAGTTGGTTACTCAGTGCCAAATAGCCCTGAAAACCTACAAGTAACAAGGACTCAAGATGTTATATATATATGGAATAAAAACCAATTAAAAAAGAAGACATGAATTTGATGGAGAGCAGGGAAGGTTGGTTGTATGGCAGGGTTTAGAGACAGGAAAGAAGGAGAAATGTAATTATTGTCGACCGGCCTAGGCTAAGGAGGCTGAGTTTCTGCAGATTGAAAGTTATGCATAAAGATCTACGTGGAATAACCAGGGTACTCCAGGTTGAAGTACAAACAAAGCACTCCTCATTTTTATTTTTAAAGCAAGCAAAACACGAAGGGGTATTTACAGTTAACTTAAGCAAATACAAGTACATTGAGGGAATACATCTTGTGTTATGCCTTATCATCTCTGGTACCGAGAATAGTTATCCCAGGCCTTTGCTGTCCCACAGAGGTAATGTGCACATGCCAGGGCATTCCCTCCATGGCCTTGCTTTCAAGTGCATGCACTCATCAGAGTTTACACAGGTCTTAGAAGGCCACCTTGTAGAAAGAACATTCTTCTCTCTTCCCCATCCATAGTTCACAGTAAGTTCACAGCTTTCTCACATAGATTCCAACGATTATAATCTCAAAAATAAATTACAAAAAGAAATACAAATGGTAGTAATTTTTTTTTTTTTTTGAGACAGGGTTTCACTATCTCTGGCTGACCTGGAACTCAACATGTAGACCAGCAGATATCCACCTGCCTCAGAGTCCCAACTGCTGGGATTAAAGGTGTCTACCACCACACCCAGATAGTAAACATTTTTAAAAGTATCCAGTGTACTTTGCTATCAAGGAAACACCAAATACAACTACTTCAAGATTCTATCTCGATCCAGGCAGAATGGCTGTGACCAGGAGTACAAGTGACAAGCAGTGCTGCTCTGGATGTGCAGAGAGGGGCACCCTTGCACACTGTTGGTAAAAACTAGTACAACCACTATGAAATCAGTCTGGAGGCTTCTCAAAAAACTATGAATAGAATTACCACAATGCAACCCAGCAATACCACTTCTGAATTATTATCAGAGGGCTTAAATCCTATTGCAGAGATACTTGCACATCCTTGTCAGTTGCTACTTTATTCTCAATAGCTAGGAAATAGTGTCAGTCTAGATCTCCACCAACTGTTGACTAGGTAAGGACAATATGATACGTATACACAGTTGAATGTTATTCAGCTGTAAAGACGAAGTCCTGAAATTTGCATATAAATGGGTGAAACAGAAAAAAAATTCTAGCATAAAGTTCAGAAATAAAATGGACACGTGTTCTCTCTCATACGTGGATCCTAGCTTTGGGTCTTTTGTTTCACGTGCTAACTTGGAATATATGTGGAAGCCAAGTAATTAGAACCCCTATTGGGAGCACACCTATTAAGAGAAAAGAGATGGTAGAATACAGTAAAAGGAAACTAGAGAGGAACTAGGGGATGAAAAGGATCAAACAAGGAGAGGAGTAGAGGCTGGGGAAGTGAGGGGTGTGAAAAGGCTTGGCCAAAATGCAGGGTGAATCAAAAGCTGTATGAAGACCTGTGATCTTGCAACACAAAAAATACAACTAGGGGCATAGTGACATTGAAGAATGCGGAAAATACTTTGAAGTAAGGATTTAAGTGTGGATGGGATAGAGGGTGTGGTGGTTTAAATAACAAATGTTCGCAATAGACTCACATATTTGAACACTTGGTCACCAGTTGGTGACACTGTTTGAGGAAACCATAGGAGGCGGAGCCTTGCTGGGAGATGTATGTAACTAAGGATTGGCTTTGAGCATCTGTGGCCTTGCCTGGCTTCCAGCTCACTCTCGGTGCTTTACTTTTGCTTTTGCAGATGGAACTGTAAGTCAAAATAAATTCTTCCATAAGCTGCTTTTGGTCGTAGTGTTTTATCACAGCAACCAAAAGTAAGTAATATAGAGGGCGTATAAATGAAAACTAAAGGTTCATGAATGACCCTATGGAGAGCCACTAGATTGTACACTAACTAAAACACAATATAAAAGGGAGTTTCAACACGAAGGAAATCATGCCTGGTACTGGAAACCTAGCCAGCCTCCCAGGGCTAGTGAAGTCATGGGCCTTAGAAAAGAATCTACTGCCCCCACTTTGCTAGACCCACTTTGCTAGATCCCTTACTACGTTCTAAATCTTATCACCATGCCCACAGATAAATGACTCTACCACAACTTATCTGAGACTCTTCTCTTTCAGAAAATGGAGACCATCACAGAAACCTACAACTGGACCTAATAAAGAAACCAACAGATCATGGGTACCCCAGCACCAATGGATACATCTACATCTCAGGCCTGTGTCTCTATGGATCAGGTATCGTTATGGGAAAGAAGGAAGAAAGATTGTAAAAGCTAGAGTACCAGGGAGTTTGCTGTGGAAGTTTCTTCTAGACCAGAATAGTGGCAGTATCAATAGACATGTTGGTGTGGGAGGGAGACCCTAGACAAACAACTACAGGCAACTACTGACTGCTGATAGAAGAAGAATTAACCCCTCCCAGGGTTGAGCCCTTATTCACTGTCAATGAAAATATTAAATATTTAAATTTAAATATTAATTTGAATTTTGTATTTAAATAATCAAAAATTAAAAAAAATTAAAGTAAAAGGGAGTTTAATTAGAGATACCCTACAAGGAGGACAGTAGTGTTCCCAGAAGACATGGGTTATTTAATAAAAATTTAAATGTGAGGCAACTTCAACTGTCTTAGTTATTTCTCTATTACTGTAGTAAAACACCATGACCAAGTCAACTTATAAAAAGGGCTTAGTTTGAGGTTGACAGTTTCAGAGGGTTAGAATCCATGATGGCAGAGCAAAAAGGTGGCAGCAGGAACAGGCAAGAACTTACATCTTGATCCACAAATTGGAGGCAGGGGAGAGAGACAAACTCTGGGAATGACACAAGTCTTTTGAACCCTCAAAACCCAGTCCTAGAGGCATACCTTTCCCAACAAAGTCACACCTAGTACTTCTCAAGTAATTCCACCAACCAAGCATTCAAATATACGAGCCAATGGGGGGGTGGCAGTGGGCATTCCCATTCAAACCACCAGAGCAACGAAGACAACACAGACTATTGGCCTTGCTCTTGGTTGCCCACCATAACTATATGACAAGACCTTACTGCTGAAGATATTACCTATATTGGCTGGAGAACATTGAGAAATCATTCTGAAACTGACCAGGACACTCCTGGCTGGCTCACTTTCATAGTGCTGGAAGATGCTGTGCAGGCTGCTGAGGTAGAAAAGACGCCAATGGTCTACCTAGCCCTGGGTGCTGAGTGCTACAGTGTCAACCTGCCAGGCAAGTTCTGCTCACTGCTGCAATGGTGGCATGACGGGTGGCGGGGTGGGGTGGGGGAGCAAGCTGCTTTATCGTTGTGTTTTAGGGCTGCTCCCACAAGAGGGAGTTCATGTCTGTTATTGTAACATGGTCAAAAGTCCAAGACCAGGGAGAGTGTAGGCTCTACTGATGTTTCACTAACTGATCATGTTGTCGAATTACTTTCTTTGTAAAGTAATATATTAATCCTTTGAGAACTTGATACAATATATTGTGATCATATTCACCACGTCCTTCAACTCTTCTTGCATCCACTGCCCATTACATAATCACCCACATTTGTGTTTTCCTCCTCCTTCTTTAAATAGAGTCCAATTTGCGCTGCGTGTGTACTCAGTATATAGACACCTACTGAAGCCTGGTAAAACTAAGAACCCAAACTCTTCCTATTCAGGAAACTATCACCAATAGTTCTTCAGCTAGGAGTGGGGTTTTATGTCCAACTCCTCCCTCTGCGCTGAGATTTGGCATGACTTGATGTGTGCAGGTCTTTGCATGCTATCTCAGCTGCAGAGTTCATATGTGCAGCTTTCCTGTTATTATCTAGAAAGCACCATATTTGTATTCATCTTCCACTCTGACTCTTACAGCCTTTCTACCCTTCCTCTATAATGGTTCCTGAGTCTTGGGAGTAGGAGTGTAATATTGATGTCCTATATGGGGCTAAGTATTTCCCAGTCTCTTTGTACCTAGACCATGTGGGCTTCATGTTAATTGACATCTACTACAAAAAGAAATTTCCCCAATGAGGTTTGAGAGATGCACTAATCTACAGGATAATGATTACTGTTAGGATTTGGTTTAATACTATATGACTTATAGCAGAGTAATAGTAGTAGGTTCTCTCCTAGGGCCTATAATCTGTCTAGCCACAATGTGTCTTAGTGTTCTATTGCTGTGACGAGACACCATGACTATGGCAATCCTTATAAAAGAAAGCATTTAATTGGGGCTTGTTTACAATCCCCAAATCAATCAAAGGTTTAGTCCATTATCATCATGGTGGGGAGCATGGCAGTATACAGGCAGACATAGTGCTGGAGTAGCAGCTGAGAGTTCTATGTCTAGATCTGCAGGCAGCAGGAAGAAAGAGGGACTTTGGGACTGGCTTGAGCTTCTGAAACCCCAAAACTACCCCAGTGACACACTTCCTCCAACAAACCACACCTACTTTAACAAGGCCACACCTCCTAATCCCCCTCAATTAGTCCCACTCCTGATAACTGAGCATTCAAATCTATGATCCTATTGGGGCCATTCTTATTCACACCCCCACACATAGGTTCTTGTCCCCAGTATTTGCCAGGTACGGATTCAACCTTGTGGAGTAGACCAGTCAGAAAGTGGATAGTTGTGACTAAGATGTGTGCCACCATTGCACCAGTGGGCATGTCTTGTCAGGTCACAGAGTCCACTGATCTGATTGTTCCTTTTCTCATCTGCTGGTGGTATTAGCACATTCCTGCACCTATGAAGATGGCTAGTAGGCATGGAGCTTCCATGTGAGTACCAGCTTGATTTCTTCACTCTAGGACTTCACTCTAGGATGTGGGTTTCTTCAGCAGTAGAGCCTTACCATCAAGTTCTGGAGGGTACTCAAGACCAGTGGCAGTAGCTTGAAATATTTGGGTGTCTACGGATCCTCACTAATAGCGCTGATATAGGTAGCCCACTTATGGCATCTTGCCTGGCTGTAGGGTAGCACACATACTCTATTTTTTTCAGAAGGTCTTTAGGGTTAGTTATCCCTCCCATCACTGAGCCCATCTGTCCCCTCCTGCTCCGTTACTTTCCTTTCCCCATTTGTAGCACTGCATCCCATCTTCTCTCACTTGAAAGCTCCTCTTATGGACCCTTTCTAATTCCATGACCTCCATGGGTATTCCAGATGAAAGACACATATCTGTAAGTTCAAAACAACATCTACAAATAAAAAAAAACAAAACAAGGCACATTTGTCTTTCTGGGTCTGGATTACCTCACTACCTCATGAAGAATGACATTTTCAGTTCCACTCATTCACCTGTGAATTTCATAGTTTTGTTTTTCTTAACACCAGAATAATAGTCCATTCCGAAAGCACGCTACATTTTTGCTCATGTACCACATTTTCACTCCCCAGTTGACAGGCACCTACTAGGCTGTTGCTGTTTCCTGGCTCTTTGTGAGCAGAGCAGCAGTAAACATGGATGAGCAAGTGTCTCTGCAGTGGGAGATTGGATCCTTAAGGTCCTTATGCCAAGAGTGATGTGCCTGAGTCATGTGCTGTGTCATGTTTGAGAGGCCTCCACATTGATTTCCACAGCGGCAGTGCAATGCCAGTTTGCACTCGCACCAGTATTCAGTAGTTGTTCCTGTGTCCCCACATTCGTACAAACATTTGTCATCATTTGTTTTTATTAACTTGTTTTCCCTTTTTAAGTCCTAGCCATTATGCCTTGGATAATATGAAATCTAAATGTAGTTTTAATTTTCATTCCCTTGATGTTAAACATTTTTAATGATTTCACAGTCATTTATATTTTACTTTTGGAAATGCTGTTTAGTTCCATGCTCCATTTTAAAATTGGATTATTTGTTGGTTTTTTTTGAAGTTTAATCTTTATAGTTCTTTGAGTATTCTAAATAATAGCCATCTATCCGATGTATAGGCTGGTAAAGATTTTTTCCCATCTTATGGTTTATTTTAAAACATATTGCATTTATGAACTCAGGGGACAAGTGTATATGGTTTGGAATTATCCATGTTTTTTCTTCCTTGAAAACAGATTTTTAGTACAGGATGTTTTGATTTTTTTCCTTCCCCACCACGACTCTCCACCTCCTCTCCCTTCTGGATCCACACCTTTCTGTCCCTTGTTAGGAAACAAACAGGCATCTAAGGAAAAATAGTAAAATAAAATATAAGATAAATAAACAAAGTAGAATATGACAAAACACACAAGATAAAGAGCCAAAGGAAAAGCATAAGAAGTGCATACAGACAGAGACACACATGTTCACCCACACAGGAATTCCATAAAAACACAAAACTGGAAGACACATATGCAAAGGACCAGTAAACTAAAAAAAAAAAGCCCAGTCTTAACATTATGAGAAAAAGAACCTTCAAAGATGCCGTTGAGTTTGTTTTATGTCGGTGTCCACTGCTGGCGTGGGGATTGCCTCCAAGAGTGGTTTGTCTCCCAGTGAGACTCCCTAGGAGAAAACTAGTTTTTCATTTGTAAGTGGTTATCAATTGTAGAAAGCTTCTGGGTTAGGGATTTAGCTTTTATTTTTCATGTTGGTCTTTCATAGTTATTTCTGAAGATCCAAATATTTTCATGAAACAACACAGAGAAAAATCATATATATGCTACTTTCCCTATTTTAACTAAAACATACTTAATTATTTCTAAGGTATATAAATAAAAACATATTTCTTAAGATGTGTAAGAACAACGGCAGCAGCAAAAACCAAATGAGAACTAACAGAACATTGAGGGGTTTAGTTTCTTGTGTCTGGGCTGCACAGGCTATTGACACTCTGAAGAAAGCTTCTTCATGGTTGTGTCTGGGGTGGAAGCAGGAAAACCACTCGACCTTGCTCTTTGAGCACCATAAGCTCCACTCCTACATCTTTCATCTGCTCCCAATCAGATTCAGAGACTTGCTAACTCCTTTCCAGAGGCTCTGAAGAGTGGTCTTTTGTGGGAGCAGGGGTTCCCTGAGATAGTGAGTGGCAATAGAGTCACTAGCCCAAGAAGCTCAGACTTGGAGAAACTGCTTCATGATGCAGATCGATTTTATTTCAAAAGAAGCAGGGCTTTTATAGAGGAAGCAGGGCATTGTGTAAGGGAGAGGTCCAGTCGCTTTGGTCCATGCTTACTAGACACTTTTATCAGCCTACCTAAAACTTGCTATAGCAGGAGGAGTGGACAAGGTCAGGAAATGTCCAACCAATCTTAGGCTTTTTGTTTAAGCTCTTAGCCTATCTGTATCATCGGTCGATGTTGATGAGCAAGGTTTCCATAAAGATGGAGGAAGCAGACATCACCCAGGCTGGCTTTCCCATCTGGGGCTCAACTGGTGTGTCAGGATCCGCCATTTTAAAGGGCCATGCGATGTGCAGTAGGCTGAGGTACTGGCCTAGTGCAGGTGCTGATGCCTGCCTCTCTCCCCCGCCATGGGGACTCTTTACCACCAACACTGAAGGGGTTTCTGCATTCTGGATGAGGATGTGGTATAGGTGGTGCTGTTTTAGTGGCATCAGCCCCACTTCTTGCTCTTTTGCAGACACATAAGAAGTGATGGGAATCACAGTAACCACAGTTTTCGAGGAGCCTTTCACTAGAATGTGGCAGGAAAACCACAGTTATTGAAGGTTGCGAAATAGATCCCCACACATTGTAAGGAGGATCTGAAAGAAATGTTAACTGATGACATTTTTTTGTCATCTTCTTCCTATTCCCTGCCTGTGTATGTACATGTGTATGTGTGTGTGTGTCTTTGTCTTGGTACAGGGGTTTGAGTTCGTAAGTGTGTTCAGAAGCATTTGCATGTATTTGTTACTGTGTGGGTAGGACAGAAGTCAGTGTCAAGTGTCTTTCTCTGTTACTCTTTACCTTATTTATTGACACATTCTCTCCATGGACCTGGAGCTTCTCCATTTGGTCAGACCACCTGCAAGAGCACAACACATTTGTTTCCATCTCTATGGAGATTATAGGTCCACCACAATGCCATGCCAGGGTTTAATGTGGTTTCTGGGGGTCTGATCTCAGGTCCTCATGCTTATCTGATAAGCCTTTTGTCTAGGGGGTGTCTTCCATGCCCCAGGACAAGTTTTTGATGGCTAGATTCCCATCTCATCACATTTTCCACAAGCCTATTCTAGTCCATAGAGCAGATGGTTCTTTAATCCTGAGTGATCAAACACCCATTGCAGCTCTGCAATAATCAGGAAAAACTGGTGTTACAGTGTGCTCTCTGTGCTGTGGATTCTGTAGGACTCATGAGAGTCTGAAACTTAAGTATATACACACACACACACACACACACACATATATATATATACATACTCATACATACACCTGAGGATGCCCTGGAGAACAATTCAGACACCAAACTCACCAGTGCTCTGCTCTGCACCACTGGCTGACATCTACAGCTCCATGGTGCTCAAGCTTTCATTTTAATCCTCACTCCTTCTGTAGACACTGGACACAAAGTCAACTCATGGGTCCTGTTGTGGAGGCAATCCCTAGCCTCAGGTCTGACAATGTTTACTTACCTTGACACCCAAAAGCAGAACGATGTTCAGAATATAGTTAAATGAAACTTAAAAATCTCTTCATGAGATGGGAAAAATGATACATGATTGATTGGATCAAGAAACGGGAAGCAACACGGGAGGCCTGGGTGATGGAGGCTGTGACACTGATATTAGCAGATCACCCAAAGCTGTCCAAGGATGAGGGGGTGTCACTAACCAATTAGACTGCCCTTTTCTCCTGCCACAGTCTTGTTCTGACGCCTAGGACAGAGTGACATTTTTAAGGCAGTGTAGACATTGATTCAGGTTCAAAGTAATTTATTCTTTTGTCTAATTAAGTAACCAGTTCTTGCCTGGAGCCCTGCAGCCCTAGAGCACGTTGGCATTTCAGCCTCTTTACAATCTACTCTTAAGTCTTCAAAACTTACTGCTTACTGAGCCACTGATGACCACCTTCTAAACTGACTCTTCTGGTTCAGGCTCAAACTCTTTTCCAAGCTGCCTAGTTCAAACTAAGTCAGTCTTCCTGTCTGATACTGACTTCTGCTGTGCTGCCTCTGTGTTCTTGTGTGTCCCTCTGAGCTCTCACTGCCCCATCATGTCTCTGTAATTTACTCTGTAACTGACTAACTCTTTGACTGACTCTGTAACTGATTCTCTGAGCTGAGAGCCCGCCTTATATATCGTGAGAGTGGAGCGTGTCCTCACTCTGACTCCTGCTAACTCTTCTTCTGATTAGTCACTTTGTCTGCCAGTCACTCTTACTCATCTCAGACATTACTTTCTGTGTGACATTGACTCCTGAGCTCTGCTTCCTGTGTGTGCTTCTGGTAGATTCTGTTTTTCTTAGGGATTAAAGGCATGGATCACCGCTGCCTTCTGAATCCTGGGATTAAAGATATGTCTATAGTCCATCCAGACCACACAGGTCTCTGAATTAGACCCCTGGAATATAGGTCCCTTCCTTTCACACGGACCTATTCCTTTAGAAGGCTGCCCTTCTATTCTGCCACACTCTTATTCTGAAACTCAGGACAGGATGACATTTTTTAAGGCAGCACCCTACTTTTGTGCCTTGACACATGCTAGGAATCATCAGAGCAGGCTCTCTTATTATGGCTATCCATGCCCTGCCCCCTTCCACTCTGCATTTCAGGGGAAATTTGCTTTGGCTCTTGCTTGTCAAGGCCTCTGCCCCAAGCTAATGCACGCATATCTTTCACCTTATTTTGCTGACAGGAAGTTTTTTAGGACAGTCCTCTCTGCACCGCCTCTCGTTTCTCCTTTCCCCTCTGCAATCCCTTCCTTCTATCTTACTTGGCCCATCTTCTCCCATCTCATGAAGAACTGTGGACTTAGACAGTTCTTCCAGTTCTTTCAAAAGATGGTCACAAAATAAGTTGGAGGAGGATAAAATGACCAAGATGATGAGCAGTCTGTGGTCAGTATCCAAGTGACTCGTGGGTGCAATGGCAGCTGTTTTGGGTTCTGTGGGTACTGGTCGTACAAGTACAACCAAGCTGGGGAGGTAGCACTTCACTGGGCAGGTGCACCTCATGGCCTCCTCTCTGTCCAGCAAGCAGTGCTGGGGCTGGAGCAAGCTGATGGAGCAGGAAGCTGGCTGCTCAGAGCTAATAGAAGAATAGATGCAGGAGCCTGTTGATCTGGGTTGTAGGGACATAGCACCACAGAGTTGTGTTCTGGATTGCTCCTGGTACAGTCACCCCTCACCAGGGCTGTGATTCAACTAAGCCATTTCAATTTCCCACTTCAAAGCAAAAAGAAACACGGAAGTGCCTCAGTTAGTAACTATGGCAGACACAGGATGTACTCAGCACTGAACTGCCCTGCTGTGCCATAGCTCTCCTCTGACTATTCAGAAACATTGCTCTCTTTAGTCAAACTCTGCCCCCTTTTTGCCACCTCCAGTCTCTATGCTACACTCTCTGCTGTGTCTCATCTCCTCAGGCATTTCCATGAGGGGGAAGCTGTGGAATTGTGCCACCTGGTGTGGGAGATATCTTGTTTCCTGCCCTCTGAGTGGGTACAACCAGTAATTTTCAAAGGATATTAAAATAGCATAATAAAATTACAATGGAGAAGTGCATCTAAATGGCCAAAGCAACTAGCCTTCCTGTGGGGCTGCACTGTCCTCTCTCCTTTATAGCTTCTTATACAGACATTGAGGACTTTTCCTTTGGGTTGGCAGGCAGCAGCAGCAAAGTGCTCTCAGTGCACGGGTAATTGCCTTCGTCATCCTCTTCCAGCCCCTGAGTGGCCTGGATCCAGGGGCTGTGGGTGCAACCTGTGATTGGTCACTGGGCATATCTGGCCCCACAGATGGTTCTTCTATGGAGAAGCCCACATTCACAAATTCTAGGGAAGTTCTATCTAGGGCTGACTCAAGGGAGGAGAGCTCACCAGGCAAGCTGTCTACATGGAATTCTTGTTGACTCCACAGTCCCCTGTACCAGTGTTAATGAAGTCAACTTTCTGAGTATCCCCTTCTGGGGACTGGGTTATCAGAATAGGGCATCATCTCCAGGAAGTCTTTGTTGAGCATGATGTAACTTCTGTATCCCTTGCCTCTTTTACTTCCTCCTTGAGCATATGACCCTTCCCAGCTTCTATACATGGTGGAAATGCTGGTTCATTGGCTCTCCTCTTCAAGGGCTGAGAGAGAGGCTAAGAGGACATGCAGGGCTGGTACTTAACCAGGGCCTCTCATCTTGCTGATGGCTGTCCCCACAGCTCAAGTGATACTTCAAAATGTTGAATGTGGCTGTGACTTGATTATTGGGTGGCCTGTGCTTTAGGGATGACACGATCTCTTCACAGGTATAGCCAATGTTGCACATGGTCTCCACCACCCTGGGAAGGATGTCTTTAGAGGCAGGTGGTACATGCTCTTGAATGTGGCCCAGCCACCGTCCTCCCATCAGTTGGCGTGCCGTTGTCCTGAACCAGGTGGGGACCATGAGTAAGCGCGAAATGACGATGTGACAGGGCTTTGACAAGCCGTAGGGAATGGGGTACGTCGTGGTGGTGATGAGCCTGTGCATCCCGTCAAGGGTGGAGTCTACGAATGGAAAGTGGGCTCCACAAATTCCCAAAGTGGAAAGCAAGTGCTGAAAACAACTGAGATACTGTGAACAAACCACTGTGGTGCTTTCATGAGAAATGTTCCCTACAATCTTGGGCATTTGAACCCAGGGCGCCAGTTAGTGGCACAGTATAGCGAACTATTGGTGGAAGAAACATAGAGCAGGTGGAGATGAGCAGAGTGATGACAGGCAGGCGTGGGAAGTCATGATGAGGTCCTCGTGCACAGTTAGTGCAACCATCGTGATACGAATAGATGGGAACAAGGCCAACAGTGACACAGAAATGAGTTTGAAAACTGGAAAATCTCTGTCAGTGAAGGAACAGAAATACAGCGACCTCTCAAAACCTTAACCAGTCATGTCAAAAAAGTCAGTAAATCAATGCCAAACAGCAAAAGCCAAAACAGAAAACCTGGGAAACCCACTCACTGCGTTGAGGTCTGACATATTGGGAAAGTCCAAGTCTCTGAGAAACCAGAGTCAAAGGGCCAAGCCACAGCCAAGTACTTTGTCTGTGTATAAAGACAAGCTCCAGCTCCAGGCAGCACCTTATATGGCAGGTATCTCACTTAGGTCACAAAGACTCCTTGTGATGTCATATGTAATGGACCAGTCAAGGCTCAGGAAAACCTACAGTGGGATTTTTCCCTTTTTGTCTGTCTCATTCTGTCACCACCTACTATTGTAATCTTTCTCATTACTGTGATCAACTATCTGAAAAGGATCTCCTTACAGGAGGAAGCGTTTATTTAACCTCAGATTTACAGGAGCAAAAGGCAGCACAATGAGGCAGCTCATGGCATAGACATCGCGATTGTGATGCCATTGGGTACACAGCGTGTGCACCTCCCATTCCTCGTGTCACTCAAGACTGCTAGGTCCCATCTCCAAGGGTTGCACAGTGTCCACACAGCGTAGCGTGCTGGGGACCAAGTACTCCGGCGTATGTGCGCTTGGTGCACATTCCATCAAATCTGGGTCATGGACCCTTGCCACTTGTACAATAATCAAAGCAACAGAAAACTTACAATGTTACACTAGAGAAACTATGCTTGCCAGGGTTATGGCCTCAGGCCTGTTCACCACTTCCTGCTGAATGTATGTAGGGTTTCCATGGAATTCCTCTTCGGCCTTCAGTTTCTGTGGTTGTTCTGCCTTTACAGACTGAGTCACCATACCATGGGTTGACAGGAGAGCGGCTCGCACAGTGTGATGCTCTGAGTCTCAGCACAGCAACAGCTCCTCTCTCTGAGGGTCATGACCTTAAGTCTACAACCAGGACCCACCTGTTCATGTGTCTCTGACATGTCCCTGTCTTCTCCAAGCAGCGCTGGCGAAAACTTTATCGTGTTTCTGTAGTCAGCCAGTGTTGCTGCAACCACTTGGCCGCCCTGTTGCTTACACACAGTCTGACTGTCTTCTGTCTCCCTCTCCCAGCTTTAACTCTAGGAAGCCTGGGTTCCCTGACTGACACAGATCTTGTTCAAGAATGTCTGCGCTGAGACTCCTCCTCTTTGTCCTCACTGACTGAAGGAATTTCCCAGTGCCCTTGGGATGCATGAACTCAGCACTGGTCACTCATGGAGAAGGACGGGGTAGAGACCGTCGAGGCAGGAATAGGGGCCATGTCTTACTGGGTCCCAAAGAGGATGGAATTCAAGTGGGGTGGCAGGCACAGTCAGGGAAGATGGGGGAATGTCCTGATTCAAGGAAATTCAAGGGTTGTCTGAGCACTTGTATGGCAGGCCAGGTCCAAGTCAAGGGTACTTTGTTTACAGGTCTTGGCACATCGGATGGCCCCCGGGGCAGCGAGGACAGGAGGCCATGTGTCCCCTGTTTTGGCAGCTGCTGTTGTTGAAACCTCTGAAGCCCAAGGCCAGCCTCACCCCATTGCTTGAAGTCTTCTGAGTATTTAGTGAACCATGGAGGATTGGCCCTGGGACGCCAAGGGTTACAGACCCGTGTGCTGCTGGTGCCCAGCCCAGAGACACATGATGCTGGTCTGTAGGTGTGGTCGCTGAGGTGATACTGGATGAGCTGGAGGTGATATCCCTCTGACCTTACATCCCAGGCTCCAGGACGTGTGGTGGGATGTGTACTGGGGACAGGTTCAGAAGGTCACCCATCCTCTGCTGTCATGAGACAAGTTATGGGTATTTCTGCATGTGTGTGTTCTTGTTTTAGGGGTTCACATGTCTCCCCTCATTAACCTTGGTTCACTCAAGTAGTGGGTGTACTCACCAAAGCCTGCACTGGGTCGTGGACCATGTAAACCGATGTCTCTGCAGTCCCCGTTGCTGCTGAGATGTCCCATGGTTATCCCAAGTCAGATGATTCTACTTTTTGCTTGTATGCTTTGATGGATTCTCAGTATCTTAAAGGAAACACAGAGTCCTCCTCTTTTACCGTGTATACATCTCTGTGTGTGTGTGTGTGTGTGTGTGTGTCTCCTTCTTACATACAAGTTATCAGATCCATCAGTTGAGATACTCTCTGATTGACTTCATTAAAATTAACCTCACACCATGGAATTGTATTGTGTAGGACTTGATCTCTTTTCTCCGTGACATCTGTCTGATCTGAAAATGTCTATTATTCCTGTAGAGTTCTGGTCCACACCTGTACCCCAGCCCTCAGCAGGTGGAGGCAGTAGGATCCCATATTGAGGCTAGTCTTGGGATACTGTCCTAGTCTTCTTTTGGCTGCTGATAAACTTTATGACACAAACCAGTGTGTATGGAAAGAGTTTATTTGGCTCCCTTGTCATGTGGAAGTTAGGTCAGGAACTCAAGCAGGAGCAGAGGATGGCTTGACTCACTCTTCATGGGTGCCTCAGTTTGCTTTCTTACACATCGGGGTGGAGCCACTCGGAGTGGGCCTGGATCTTCCCCATTAATCATAAATACAGAAAATGGGTCCTGTGACCTGCCACCAACTGCAAAATAGAAGCCCATTTCAGGACCTCGGCACAAGATCACTCTTTGTTACTGAGCAATTTTTCTTGAGTAATTGGATGGATTTTGGAAAGATCATACTGCTTGAGATAACCCATTTCCAGAAAGACAAATGCCAGAGGTCCTCTCCATCTGCTGTTTCTGCTCTCAACCTCATGTGAGAATAAAACGTGGACAAAAAGAGAGGGGAGGGGATTCCAACAGAACTTGACAACTAGCTTTGCTTGTGAGGCCTTGGCTGAAGGGGAGACTGTACCTAGCAGGAGTAGACACTTCTCTCTCTGTATATGTGTCTGTGCGGTTTTGGCTGTGGTGGCAGAAATATATGGAAGGAACAGTCAGAGTTTGTATGTGCATGCGAGGATTTGGCTGGAGAGAAGGTGTTTGTGTGTGTGTGTGTGTGTGTGTGTGTGGCAGGAGACTCGTGTCATGTGTGTGTGTGTGTGTGTATGTGTGTGTGTGTGGCAGGAGACTCCTGGCATGACATGACACTTAGCCATGGATATGTATTTGAAACTTTGCATTAGGGGAGGTGTTAGTAAGGAAGACATGATGTATAGCATGTATCAGGGCCGTATTATAGGTGGATATACATAGTAGGTAGCAGAAGTTGCTGGGGTATGGGTCCTGCTGTAAGGAAGGGTCTATCTACCAGGACATAATACCTAGCTATGTATGTATAGGAGGGGTTTGGCTGTAGTATAGGAGTCAAGCCCCAGTAGATATACCCTCCTTATTGCTAACGTACCCCCTACACACAGTTAGGTTTCTGGTCCTATTAGAATTCTCATTCCTTTATATCCCAAGTTCTCCACGCAGAGCTAGGTGTCTGGTGTAGTGGTGTAGTCCCCACTTTAGAGCTAAAGCCATCCATACACACAGCGCTAGGTGTCAGGTCCTGCCAGGTACCCTCTGCAAAACAAAAGCTCCCAGCCAGGAACCAGAGCAACCTAGTGAAGCCTCACAGCCAGAGGAGGATTTCTTCAGCCTGCAAGAATGATTGCCTGAATGTAAGCACGTGTGCAGTCGTGTGTATTTGTGTTCCTGAGTGTGTCTGTACCTGGAATTTTGTTGTAGAGGAGGGGTTCCCTAATAGGACCTGACACATAACCTTGCTTGTGTATGTGGAGTTTGGTTGTAAGGGAAGAGATAGTAGAACCTGACACTTCATGTGAATATTTGGAAGTTGTGGGTGTTTTGCTGTAGGTGAGGATGTTCCCAGCGGGACATTACACCTAGCCCCGTGTGTGTGTGTGTGTGTGTGTGTGTGTGTGTGTGTGTGCCTTTAGCTATAGGGCAGAAGATCCCTTGGACATGTGAACCTATTTTTCTAAGGGAGCGTTGGGTGTATGGAAGTGAGGACCTAAGAGAAACTGACATCTAGGTAGTCTTTGGCTCTAAGGTCAAATCAGGACCTGATGTGCGTGTGTGTGTGAATGCACAAACGCACATGTGTGAATTTGTGTGTGTACTTGAGGTGAGCGGTTATGTAGCAGGACCAGACAACTAGCTATGTGTAGGTGTATGTTTGCCTATAGTAGAGGAAACACCTTCAAGGACCAGTCACATAGCACATACTTGAGAGCCTTCTGCTCTTGGGGAGGGTATTCCTTTCATGAAATGGGCTTAGATGTAAATATGTGTGTGTGTGTGTGTGTGGTGCGCGCGCGCGCGCGCCGCGCGCATTGTAAGGCAGTATACAATCAACAGCATGGCATTTGGTGCATCTGGACGTTTGCTTTAGGGGAGGTGTAACTGAGAAAGACATGGACCTACGCTTGTATGAAGGCCTTTGTCTCTAGGGGATATACCAAGCAGATTTAGCAGTTGTGGATATGTGGCTGTCATTGTATGGGAGGGTCTATCTACAGGACCTGACCCAGCCATGAATGTGTATAAGGGGCTTTGGCTGTAGAGTAGGTATGGAGACCTGCTATGTAGACCTTCCCTGTAGAGCACCTCCCTCCACACACTGAGTTAGGTGTCATTCTTGCTAGATTTCTAACTCCCAAGCCCTTCACACAGGGCTATGTGTCAGGTGTAGCACTGTGGTCCCTCCCTTACAGCCAGAGCAATACATACGGGCTGTGTGTCAGGTCCTGCTAGGTAACCTCACCTAAGGCTTCTTCCTAAGATGTAGGGGAACCTAGGACCTCACAGCCAGGTGAGGATTCCCAGGCTTGTGTGTCTGCTTGCTTGTGTGTGAGCTCTGTGCATGCATATGTGTATGAGTGCCTGGTGTCTGGCTGTGTGGGAGAGAATTCCTTGCAGGACCTGACACCTAAACATGTATGTACATGTGGAGTTTGGGTTAGAAATACAGATTAATACCAGAAACTGGCCCTTGCCATATATGGCTATTGGGTGGGTAAATGGGGTGTTTGCCTGTAAGTGAGGGTGTTTCTAGCAGGACTTGACATGTAGCCTGTGCTGGGCTTCATTCAGGGGATCTGCAGGAGGACATGGTACATAGCTGTTTATGGCTGTAAGGAGGGTGGTCTAGCAGTACCTGACACTGAGCACAGTGTGTTTGTCATAGCAGAATCGGAGACCTAGCCATGGTTTAAGTGTGGGGATACTTTGCACGAGATGGCTCCTAGCCCTGGGTCTGTTTCTGTGGGACTTTGGCTATGGAGGAGTGGAGACCTAGGACTCCACATGTACTGTGTGTGTAAGTTTGGCGCTAGTGGAGACTATCCCTAGACGGACTTGAGACATAGCCATGCATATATTTGTGAGGATTCATCTGTTTGTGAGAGGACAATATGCAGGACCTGAACATAGTCGTGTGTGTGTGTGTGTGTGTGTGGTTGTAAAGTAGTAAAATGTAGCTGGATCTAACACCATTGTATAGGTTTTACCGTTGGCTATGAGCGAGGGCGTCCTAGCATGGAATGACTACTATGCCTGTCTGTCATTGCCTATAGAAGAGGCAATTACTGTTGGGACCTGCAACTTAGCGATTATGAATGGGGACTTTGATATAAGTTTCTGAACACCATGCAGTACTCGAGCCCTCCCCCTCCCTCTCACCTAGCCCTTTTTGGATGGCTTGTGCTGTAAGAGAGTGAGAAATCTGGCAGGACCTGACACCTAACTCTGTGTGTGGAGGGAGGTGCTCTACAGGGAGGGTATAAGTAGCAGGTCTCCATACCTACTCTACACCAAAGGCTGGAAGCCCGTATGGACCACCTAAATTGGTGTCTCTGCCATCGCCATTGCTGCTCACATGTCCCAAGGTTATCCCAAGTCAGAGGACTCTACTCTTCTGTTTATATCCTTCAATGGGTTTTCAGCATCTTAAACCCAGATTCCTCCTCCCCTCACCCTGTGTACATCTTTGGGTCTGTCTTCTCTCTGTGTGCTTCTCCACATTCAGCACATTTTATCAAATCCATTAGCTTGAGATACTCTCTATGATTGACTTCATTAAAATTAACCTCACACCATGGAATTGTATTGTGTAGGACTTGATCTCTTTTCTCCGTGACATCTGTCTGATCTGAAAATGTCTGTTATTCCTGTAGAGTTCTGGTCCACACCTGTACCCCAGCCCTCAGCAGGTGGAGGCAGTAGGATCCCATATTGAGGCTAGTCTTGGGATACTGTCCTAGTCTTTTGGTTGCTGATAAACTTTATGACACAAACCAGTTTATTTGTCCCCATGTTGTGTGGAAGTCCATCATTAGGGAAGGCAGGGCAGGAACTCCAGCAGAGCAGAGGAGGGCTTGACTCACTCTTCATGGCTGCCTCAGTTTGCTTTCTTACACATCAAGGCCAACTTACAGGGGTGGAGTCACTCAGAGTGGGCCTGGATCTTCCCCATTAATCATAAATACAGAAAATGGGTCCTGTGACCAGCCACCAACTGCAAAATCAGAAGCCTAGTTTCAGGCTCTCAGCACAGGAGCACTCTTTGTGAGCATTTTTTTTTCTTGATACATGGATGGATTTTGGAAAGTCCATATTGCCCGAGATAACCCAGGTCCAGAAAGACAGATGCCAGAGGTCCTCTCCATCTGCTGTTTTTAGCTCTCAGCCTCCTGATGTGCGTATAAAGCATGGAAGAACACAGAGGAGAGGGGATTCCATCAGAATCTGACAACTAGCTTTGCATGTGAAGCCTTGGCTGTCAGTGAGACTGTATCTAGCAGGCATTGAAACCTCTCTGTATGTGTGCATGTGAGGTTTTGGGTGTGCTCTAAGAAATGCACAGAAGGACACAACTTTTATGTGCATGAGTGGATTTGACTATAGAGGAGGCGTGTGTGTGTGTGTGTGTGTGTGTGTGTGTGTGTATGTGTAGAGAAAGAGACTACTGCATGACATAACACCTAGTTAGCATGTGTATTTGTAGCTTTGTGTAGCAGGGGTGTTACTGAGGAAGTCGTGAGCTCTAGACATGTATGGGGGCCTTAGATTGTAGGTGGATTTACCTTGCAGGTATACGGCTGGGTTAAGCCTCTGTGCTTTCATGTGTGTATTTGTGTCCCTGAGTTTGTCTGTACCTGGAATTTTGTTGTGGAGGGGTTCCCTAATAGGTCCTGACACCTAACCTTGTGTATGTGAAGCTTGGGTTGTAAGGGAAGAGATAGCAAACCTGACAGTTCATGTGAATATTTGGAAGTTGTGGGTGTTTTATTGTAGATGAGAGTGTTCCCAGAAGGACATGACGCCTAGCCCCATGTGTGTGGGCCTTTAGCTATAGGGCAGAAGATCCCTTGGAGCATGTGATACCTCGTTTTCTAAGGGAGCATTGGCTGTAGGGAAGGGTGGACGTAAGAGAAGACACCTAGAAAGTCTTTGGCTCTAAGGCAGTGAGAATTCAGAACCTGATGTGTGAGTGTGTGTGTGTGTTTGTGTGTGCGTGTGCCCTATCACAGTCAGATGTGAGATGGGTGTGTCTGTAACTGTGGTGAGCGGTTATGTAGCAGGACCAGACAACTAGCTATGTGTAGGGTATGTTTGCCTGTAGTGGAGGAAACACCTTCAAGGACCAGTCACATCGTACACATTTGGGAGCACTCTGCCCTTGGGGAGGGTATTCCTTTCATGACATGGGCTTAGATGTAAATACGTGTGTGTGTGTGTGTGTGTTCTATGGCTGTTGGGGTGCAACATCTAGGAGGAACAACACCTAGATGGGTCTGTGTATGTAGGCTTTGGCATATGGGTATACTTTGCAGAACAGATACCTAGGGTATATGTGGTGCATTGGCTGTATTGGGGAATACTTAGCAAATCCTGCCATCTAGAGGTGTTTGCAGGACATGACATCTAGCCCAGGGTTCATGAGTATATGCATATGTTCATGCATGCATGCTCGCAAATGTGTTTGTGTGTGTGTACATTGCATTTAGTCATAGGGAAGGGGAACTTACCACTGCCAGTAAACTAGCTTAGTAAGTGTATTTCATCTGTGGATGTAGGAGAAGAGGTACCTAGCAGGACCTGATACTGCCCCAGAGTAAAGCGATTTGGCTGTAAGGAAGTGGAAACAGGAGAACCTGACACCTAGGGTTCTCCACTACTTCTGTCCGAGAAGGGGCCCTTGGCTATAGAGCCATGGACACCCAGCAAGAATAGACTGCTAGCTCTGCGTGTGTGTGTGTGTGTGTGTGTGTGTGTGTGTGTGTGTGTGTCTGTATTTAGTTTTGAGACATTAAGTGTCAGGACTAGACAAGTAGCCATGTTTGTGTTTCTGAGGCTTTGTCTGGAATGCAGAATCTGATACATATCTCTGTCTCTCTGAATGTGCTCCATGTGTACACGTGTGTGTGTGTGTGTGTGTGTGTGTGTGTGTATGCGAGCACGTGTGTGTTTGTGTGTGTGCATTGCAGGCAGGGGAAAATCAGCAGTATGGCATTTGCTGTACCTGGAGCTTTGCTTTTGGGGAGGTGCAACTGAGGAGGACATGAGACCTAGGCATGTATGAAGGCCTGTGACTATGGGGATATACCCAGCAGGTTCTGGCAGCGGTGGATGTGTGGCTGTGGTTGTAAGGGAGGGTCTATCTAGCGGGCCCTGACATGCAACCATGTGTGTATATCAGGGGCTTTGGCTGCAGACTAGGTATGGAGACCTGCTAGGTAGACCCTCCCTGTAGAGCACCTCTCTCCACACATAGAGTTAGGGGTCAGGTCCTGCTTGATATTTCACTACATTACAGCCAAAACCCTTCAGACCGTGGGGGGTTGAGGCGGCTTTGGGGTTATGGGAGGGAACATTGAACATGTCACCTATTCTTGTGTCTCTGATTATGTATGGGATTTTGGTTATAATCAAGGTGGTACCTAGCAGGAACTGACACCTAGTCTTGTATTTAGCTGTCTAGTCTTGTATTTAGCTGTAGTTAGGGGATCCTCCGGAGAACCTAGCTGTTGTCTGTAGGGGAGGATTTTCTTATCAGGATCTGCCACCTCTCCCTGTGTCCTTGGTATTGGCTCTAGGTGAGGGTATTCCTAGCATGACCTGGCACCTCATATGTGTGTGTATGGCTTAGATTTCAGTGGTGGGGACACCTTGCTGCAGTCCTGCGTGCACAGGAATGTATCTGATAGATCTGGACTCTCCAGTCTCAACCCGAGTATAGTGCATGGGACCACACCCTGATTAATAAGGTCCTCTTCTACCCCTGGACTCCTGCCACCAAATCTCTGCTAATTTTCAGGCATGATCATAGCCCGTGTCCCTGTCGATTGTGTAAGTGGGCAGCAGAGTGGTGGGGGGCCAGGTAATGTTAGATGTCCAGGATGGGCTGGATCTCTGCAGCCTGCGTGGGAATGACAGCAAGGACCCAATACCAGGAAGAATGTATATGGCAGCGGCATGATGTCTGGTAGGGCCTGACAAGTAGCAGTTTATTGTCCAGCAGTGTGTACTGGGGACATGCTTGTGTGTGAGGCTTGGTCTAATCCCAGTGCATGTCAAGTGGGATGGAGGAGTGGGGTTCAGAAGAATGTGACACACAGCAGCCTTTGCGCCCCTGCAGCAGAGGTGGGGTTTATGCCCAGCGAGGCCCAGTACCAGAAGTAGAGCCTGAGAAATGTCACTTTGGGCTGTTGGGAGAGGAATCTAGCAGAAGCTGAAGTCTAGCAGTGTGGTGTGGCCTCCGCAGAAGAAGGATGTCCAGCTAGGACAATAGTGATTTAGCGAGGTGTGGCAGGAGGAGAAGCTTCCAGCTATGGTCCTGAGAGCTAGCGGATTATGTGGGGTAGGAGGTCAAAGAGGACCTCGTTCCTGGAAGTAGATGTGTGCTCAGGAGTCCTGACACCTAGCAGTGTGTGTGGACCTCCACAGGCCTGAGGGTGTCAAGTGGGGCCAATACCTAGCAGTGTGTTTTGGGTGCAGTTGTAGAGGATTATCCTGCATGGCCACATAGCCAGACTTCATGGGATTCAGTGGATGTGGCTCAGGGTCCAGTGTCTGGTAATCCATATGGTGAGTGGGAGCTGGTTTGTTCAGGAAGGCCTGATAGCTAGCAGTTAGTGTGTGCTTGGGTGGGAGGTGGAGCCTGGCCCAAGGCTTAGGAATGTATTTGAGGCTGTGTGAGTGTGTGTGTGTGTGTGTGAGTGTGAGAGTGAGAGTGTGTGTGTGTGTTGTTTATCCTGACCTGATAGCTGGCAGTGAAAGTGAGGTGTCATGTTAGGGCAGGAGAATTCCAGCAGCGTTTGACCTGGCAATGTGTGTGTGTCCTTGACTGGAGCAGTACCTGACAGCTGTCACTGTATCAGTTCACATTGGGGGTGCAGGGATGTCTAGTAAGATCTGGAACTTAGGATTGTGTTTTGACAGGAGAAGAGGTGTTCCTATCCTACTCCTACTACCCACTCTCTCATGGTTCTAGATATCAGGCCCTGATCGATCCTCCTTCCTGTGTCACTGTTTCCTACACTCACTGTTAGGTTCCTGGTCCTGCAGGACACACCCCTGAAGCCACACACTATGCATCAGGTCATTCTGGGCTCCTCAGCTTCAACACACAATGTGCAAGCTGTGGAAATTGCTAGATTCTGCCAACCTCCATTTCTACCGAAAATACAGAATATTAACAGGGCTTGCTGAACATATTCCTGGCCCTCTTCCCCCTCCACTAACCTTGATGCCTCCCATATCCACTGCTAGTTTCCAGGCCTGTTTGATACCCCTCCCTGGCTGCTGCAAACCCACAGGCACTGACAGGCATCAGGGCCGTTTCTCAGGCCATGCTAGACACTCCTCTGTCCCCATGTTGACGAACAACCTACACAAGCTTGCAGGTGTCAGGTGCTGGTGGAAACCACCAGCCTTTTTTCTTCCCATGTACACTGCTCTATGTGTCCTGATAGACACTCCCCTCCCCAAAGAGCTAGTAATTGCAGGCCCCATCAGTCTCCTAGACATCCAGTGCCGGATATCAGGCCCAGCTGGACCCCTCCACTCCATTCCACAAGAACTGCTATGTATCAGTCCAAGCTGGACACCATTGTCTCTCACCACACACTGTTATTTCTCACTCCTTACGGGACACACCCTGTCACCACCTCATCATAACCTCTAGGTTTCTATCTCTGATGGGGAGTCACTCCCTGAGCTGTCACTGTGCTTCCCACACTGGGTTTCAGGCTCTACTGGACACTTCCCACAGGATCCACTCCACATGCACTGGTAGGCATGGATCACTTCATACTGTTTACATTGCACCCAGCCAACACGTACTTCAAGGCAGGAGAGGGCTTGAACAAGTGGTCTGCAAAACAGCAGTGAGCTGTGTGTGGCAGGGAGGTTGGGTTGTGTTTAGTAGGGATTGAGAACTGCATGTGTATGCCGGTGTGGGGAGCTGCTCTCCCAGGATCTGATACACAGCATATGAAGGGCTGCATGGTTGGAGTCAGCAAGGCCTGACATGGAAGAACCTGGGGCTTTGTGTGGATGTGTCCAACTGGTTCTAATACTGAGCAATGTATTTGGTGAGATGGTATCAGAGCTGGGGATGTCACGCAGGGCCAATTACTAACAGTGGGTTTGAGGAGAAGAGTTGTATGGACATATGTATTAGGTTAAATCCTGCTGGTTTGTTGAATGTGGTGGTCGGGGTGGGACATTTGGACGATCTATCTATCTGAATATATTTTTATATTTTATATCTGTATATATAACTATATAGATATTACTATATTGCAATACGTGTGGAGTTTTGTGAATGTGTGTGTAGGGTGGACAAGAGTGCAAGCCTAGTGTCTCGTGTATAATACATGTGGTATGTGGCCTCAAGTGTCCATCAGATCCTGACATCTCGTAGTGTTAGGCTGTGGGGTGTCAGCACAGCCTGGCCCCTTGTGTTGATTGTGGTCTAGCATAGGGTGGTGGGTCTGCAACGGTGGCTATCAAGCAGTGCACAGCTCTAGGCTTCCTGGTCTCCAAGAGCAGCAGCAAGTCCATGGCTTTCCCATCCTTGTCCTCCTCATGGTCTGAGTTATTGAGGAGTCAAGAGCAAAGCTGGCAGTCCGAGCTGGATTTGACCACCAGGTGACAGGAATCCTCCTGCTTCTGCCCACATCCTCATGCAGAAGTGTTGTGGGAGGGGGACAATGGGTGGGGAAGAATTGTGGGCAGAGCACATCCGCCCATGTGCCTAGACATTCATATAACGCCGCTAAGCACAAAACACCATGGCTGGGTTAGAACAGGGATGTGTTGTCTCTTGGTTGTGGTGGTCCAGGCTCCTCCAGGGAGGTGTCTGCTGCAGCCGTGCTCCAGCTTCTGTACTGTCTTGGCTGGTGGCATCAGAGCACTGTGTGCACAGTTCGTGTTCTCTGTGCTGTTGCTGCTCTTCCTCCTCATAAGGCACAAAGTTATGAAGGTCCCTTCTCTGCCTCTTCTATGAACATCACAGTTTGGCAGTCATCTGTAATGTTAGGGATTCTCTACACTTCTCCTATGGATTCCCTAACGTTTATTCCATAATTGTTGCACAGCTGTTTGTAGACAGATTATGTGCTCTGCCTTGGTCAAAATCAGTGGGCATGAATTAGGTGTGTCTGTTGCTGAGCTCTGTGGTCCATTCCGTGTGTCTGTCTCCATCCCGCGCCCAGAGTGGTACTTTCTGTATCTCTGAGGCTTTGTGCTCAGTACTAGAACCAGAAGTGCAGGGTTTTGAGGAATCTCTTCAGCCCTCTGCCATCTCCTCTAGGTTTAGTCCTGGTTGACTGTTACAGTTGGTGTTTGGGCATCAGATTGGTGTTCTGCTGAGTCTGGAGAAGATGTGGGAAAGATCTCTCTCCCTAATAACCATGACTGGGGTGCCCGGGAGCAGATGGCTTTGGATTTCTTCCAGCCATGTATCAAAATGTTCAGAATGCAAATTTGTGTAAATTATGTTGGAATTCTACTTAAGTACTTCAGTATTTGTCTGTTTGTACATTGCATCCACTTGGGACCCGTGAGCGATTGTCCAACTGGATCACCTCGAGTTTGCCATCTTCATCCTAGTGGTGGCCCAAGACAGGCGGTCTGTAGCTACTGCCCTTCTCAGGAGATCCAGTCAACAGCCCCGGCCGTGATGTGCACTCATTTCTCAAAGCTCTTCTGAGACACGGTATCCGCTCAATCATGTTTTCTGGATCATCTGTGAGTAGAGAGAGGCATGGTGACCTTTCTGCACTGTCAAAATACAAACATGGTCACATCTGAGCCGGGATTCCACAGAACCTACCTACAGGGAGGGTTTGACAAGGAGATCGATCCTCTTGTAGATCCCCAGATCTTGTTGGGAATTGGGGTGTTGTCTGTAGTTGGATGCAGGAAGAGAAACCATTTCATTGCCTTCCACAGCATGTCCTCCAGAGGCTGTGTGGGGCTTGGGTAGTGACCTGCTAGTCTGTCAGGAAAGACAGGGTGGGAGGAGCTCTTCTCCCTCAGTGACATTCCTGCTGAGTGCTCAGAACAAAAATTTTGGGGTACGTATTTTAGGATGTGGTTAAGCACCTACAAGAGAACATTATATTATAACATTATAGATTATTATTTTTTATAAATAAGTATATCGAGAATATTTCTGATATTATATATATGTATGTGTACACACACACACGCACACGCACGCACACACACATGCATATATATAATATCGGAATATCATAGGTAAATGATTAAGCTGACAGAAAGATCAACATTCACCAGCCCAACACCTGTGGCCATTTAAGACAATGGCAGCTTTGGTGTGTGTGTGTGTGTGTGTAATGCAGGGCTAATGAGGCAGGGACAATGTCCATCTTCTTCGTATGTGACTTCTCATGGGAGAACTCAGCAGGGTAAGCTAAGGAGCCTCTGACTGCAGGGATTGGTATGTCCCTGCTACCCATACTTTGTCCAATAAACAGGCTTTGAGAGCCAAGGAGAGGTAGCCGCTTCCCACCCACATGTCCGGATCTGAGCAATGTGCTTCCTGCTCCCCATCTTGCTTACATGAGACAGGATGCATACTTGGTGAAAATGAGCTTTGACCACAGAGCATGTCCATCAGAACCTGCAGAAATGAGGAGAGAGGGATGGCCTGTGAGAGTTCTGGAGTTGACCTCTAGACTACAAGGGACATGGCTATGACCACACTGGTCATCGTACCTGTACCAAAAAGCCTGGCTAGGAATTAAAACAGTGTCCCAACAATTCTCTGTCCCAAGGAACAGCTACTAAGCTTTACTGGGATTAAGTTTCTCTGCTGTAAAGTCAATATCATTGGTCCACAGTATGACGTTGAGTGTGAAGATCCGGGTACAGAAAGCTGCACCTGCTCCTGTTGCCTCCCTCAGGCAGACAGAGAGGAAGGAGGTGCAGAGTCTGTGAGCATGAGCTTAAGCTGACTTCTCTCAGGTGACAGGCTAAAGGCAGCAAGGCCTCCCTCCAGTGGCAGGGATATAGAAAGTCCGCATTATACTCATCTGGCCTCCTGGCATGAACTCTACATTCTGAGTTCACCTTCTGGGACACCATCACCCAGAGCTGGATGCAGAGGTTCACTTGGGCTGTCTCTCTGGGCATTCCCTGATGTGGCTGCAGTGCTGAAGTCTCCCTTGCCAAGGCCCTGGCTTCACAGAAGTTCATCAGGAGTGAAGCCTGCCTTGGTGGCCACTCCCTGACAGACAGACCAGCTACGGGTCTCAGGACAAATAGCTCAGTGTCTCTGGGATTGTTTTCCTTGCTAGGTTGTATGAACCTTCCTGCTCATGGTTCCAGAGCCCAATACAGATTAAATACTGGCTAGTGTTGGAATGACTGTCATGACACACGTTTGATAAGATGTTCACCCTCTTCCATTGAAACTGTGTTGCCTCAGTGGTGTTGTGACAGAGGATGAAAGGAGAGAGTTGTGTCCCCTACACCAAATTTTGTGAAGATCCCTCTGGAGCATGCCTCTGCTGTCCATCCCTCTGCCTTTGTTCCTATGCCACATGAGCTCCATAACCACATTCCCAGGGAAGCCTGGCAGGGCAGCCTCATTCTGCTGGCCTGGGGCCAATGTCGAGCCTAGACCAGATCCCCAAAACTTCTCTTCTCCCACAGGCTGGTCCTTAGCTGTCTGAGTGATGCCTTCAGGCAGGTGAGGCCCACAGGTGAGCCCTGACATTCAGCCCCATCAGAGTGACTACTCTTCACTTCTGGCAGCAGCTGTCTGCCTGGAGGGTAAGGTCCATGACACCCTGAAGACAATTTGCATAGCAGGACACCTGAACAGATGACTGGACAGAAGCCCCAGCTCTGTGATCATCAAGGTTTTGTACAGGCCTGACCACTAATGTGGAACCTGGCAAAAAGCAGTTCTGAGACTGCTGACTAAGCCATGTGTCCACCGTGTCCCAGGACAGCAAGCCCTGCTCACCTTCCAAAGAGGAGCCACAGCCCAGTGTCCCATCCGCAGTGATCCCCATCTCCCTCCAGCTCGCTGGCACCTTCCTGTTAGGAGACAGACATGATTCTGAACAATCCCTCACGGTAAGGGCCCTTTCCCCGCAGACAGTCTGGACCAGCATGCAGCAGGGCCGTGTCTCCGGTGTTGGGGGGACACACACGGATATGGTGCAGGCAGCCATTACAACAGTTGGCAGGGAGGTGGAACAAGGACCAGAAACCTGCAGGGACAAAGACTTTAACTGGTACTGTCGTGGTGTTTCCCTGAGGAAGGAAGCGTCTGTAGGTGCTGCACATTCATGGGCAGTTTTGGGCATGGTTTTCGTGTTGAAGGCCCCAGTCTGAGGAGGATTCTGTGGAAGACCAGCCCTGGGCCATATTTCTTGCTAACTCTGGTTTCCTATGGAGAAGCTGTGGCTGGTGGCTTACCTCCTCCTGTGCGGGTCAGAGGCCTCTATGCTGGGGATGTGGGCTCACTGCCTTCTGGACTTCCTGCAGGGCTCCTCCCTCTGTTGTCTCAGGCCTCGCCAGGCAGATCTCTACCCTGTGTGTCATGATATACAGAGCTCATCACTTAAAAGGAGGAGGACATGGGAGGGACTGTCTTGGGGACTTTGAAATGTACAGCACTTAGTCCCTGACTGTTCTAACCCCGCTGTGGGTCCCTCTCCCCATGGCTCCTCCCCTCTGTCCCTTCCTTCTCTCTGAATTGATGCCTTAGCAAACTCTTTCCTGCTGCTTCTGCAAGCCCTGGCCCTCATCCCCTGCTGTCCATCTACAACCAAACTATCTTACTTTACACAGAGATGGGGAATGCTGTGGGACTGCTCTTTTGATTTCAGAAGTGTAATTTTGTGTAAATTTATAATTTGTAAATGTGCAAACCCGCATACCCACAATGGTAGTCTGGATGTTCCAGAATCCAGACTCTTGCAGCCCTGGGCTCCCTATTAGCCAGCCAGGAGGATCAGGGACCAGTGGCCTGAAACACAATCCAGAGAGGTTTTGACCAGCAAAAACAGTGGTGTGGAACCCATGAGAGCAAGATCATGTAAGCCAGCAGCTGATCAGACTACCTGCGTGTTGGAGGAGATGAGAAGCTGCTGTCTGGAATGCCTGGCTTCAGGCCTTGCCTGGGCACACTGCCTGTGTTGCTGGTGCACTGGGTGCAAAGCTCTGCCTTCAGCATCACAAGACAGAAACCAGCCTTCTCAGTGACCCACCTTAAGCATTGTTCTGTGACCTGATTGGTCAAATGGGAAGAACTCAGTCAATCAGGCTGGTTAGCCAGTAAGGCCCCTCCTGGCTGTTCAGGATGAAGTCATGTGACGTCTGCCTCGCCTACTAATGGGGAATCCATTGAAACAGGAATGAGAAGAAGAGCCATTGCAGGCTCTGTGGCATTTCCCAAGGATGTGCCAGATAGGATGCCCCTCCCTAGCCACGCTAGCTTCTGCCCTCGGAAGGATTCGTGCCAGCACTTCTCACCTCCACGTGTCCTTTCACTGTGAACCTAGACTTGTATCCTGAGGGTCAGACTCGGGATTTGGTCCCTATTTTTAGTTCATCTTGAATGAGAGGGCGATCAATTCAATCCAAGGAGATACTGCCAAAAATGTAGGAAGAGGCAAATTGGTAGAATTGCTACCTCACGTGTTTAGAGGGATTTACTCTTTATCCTGTGCAGTACCTGAAACCTGGCACGGCAGCACAGACCTGCAATCCCAGCACTCAGGAGGCAGAGGCAGGTGGATCTCTGTGAGTTTTAGAGCTGCCTGTTCTACATAGAGTCCCAGAATAGCCTGGGATATACAGTGTAATCCATCCTCATAGGGTGTTGGGGGGCAGGTTCAGGAAATTTCCCTAGGTCCCAGAATGCAAAAGAATTCTGTCCCCTTCCACAGTGCTGGTTTCATTTGTGAGCAGCAAAATCAAAGACCAGCCCCACTAAATACCACAAACCCACATTTCTCTCACACCCTAAGAAAGCTGCTGCTTGTGTCTGTCTGCATGGGACTCACAAGATGGTCAGTGTTCTTGAAAGTAAGTGACAGCAGAAGTTTCTTGTCACAGTAAGGGGAAGAAGATTTGGCCACTGCCTTAAATACACCTGAGTGTTTGGTAAAGGCCCTGGGATAGAAGGTCAGAATGGAGCTGGGCTACTGAGTACAGCAGAGCAGGTCCGTTCCTCCCTAGCCCCACCTCTCAGTCACCGGGTCTCCCTCTCTCTCTCAGTAGAGCAAGTCAGGGACAACTCCCCTCTGGGTCACGGATGCTGGCATAAGCCAACTCCTGTGTTCCCTTCCTTCGTCTCTTTACATCAAGAGCAGGTTACAGAAGCTCATCTTTTCCCACAAAGAGACACTTAATTTTCTCAGTCTTACTCCCTTCACATGCACGAGTCTCAAAGATTGAAGGGCCCTGGATTGGCTGTGGAGGTAGGTTGCCCCTACCAGCTCAGTGAGCTGCACCCTAGCTGCAAGGGTCCTGGGAACAATTGAGACAGAGCAGTTACCAGTACTTCACAGTGCACCAGTGGCTGACATCCACAGCTCCAGATGATCAAGTTTTTCTCCTAAGCCTGACTGCGATGCTGGTTATTGGACGCAAAGTATTCCATGGCTTCTGGCCTTGTTTTGGTAATTCTCAGCATTAGGCCTGGCACGGCCTACTTACCTTGCCGCCTTGGAGAAGAACCATGTTACCAGTGCAGTCAAATTAAAGATATAAATCCCTGCAGGAGACGGGGAAATGATGCAGGATTTGTGGGTCATCAGATGGCAGGCAACATGGGAAGCCATGGTGATATAGGCTGTGAGCACAGAGACACAGCTCATCTGATCATCCAAGCTGTGTCACAGAGGCAGGGGATGGAGTCACCCGTCTTTCCCATCACCCCCTTCTTCTAGAGCCCAGGACAGCGGGATATTTCCACAGCAGCCCCCCACTTCTCTCCTTGCCACATTCCAGGAGCCCTCAGAGCCGGGCTCTCCTCCTCGTGCCTGGCCATGCCCTGACAGCTCACATGTGCTCTGCAGGGGACATTTCTCCCAGCTCTTGCTTCTTCATGAGCCTTGCCCCAGCCCACACGTCCATCCTCTTCTCCTCACTCAGTGATAGGACATCCTCCATGACAGACCCCCTCCCTCTCTGCACAGGTCCTCTCGTTTCCCCGTTTCCTTTTCCACCCCTGTTTCCTGTATTTCTCCCCCTTACATCCCATCTCCCTCTCCCATTGGTCTTACACACTTCCTGCCGTTCTCCCAGATACAGGCTGCAGGTAGTGTGGAGGTGACGAGATGATCAAAGTGACGCCTGCGACCTGCCGGACGTCAGTCCTGTGTCCAGGGCCACCGTTTCAGATGCAGTGGAAGCCTGGTCCCAAGGGCAGCACAGACCTTCCGAGGCAGATGGTCCTTGGGTCTGTGCTGTGTGTGCTGACCTGGGAAGGTCCCACAGCAGTGCAGGGCTGCAGTGAGGGAAGGATTGGGAAGACGGAAGCTGCAGCTATAGCTTGAGGAGGAGGTGAACCTAGTGGCCCTGATAAATGATCACAGCACCACAGCAGACTCCTCTTCAACTAGGCCATTTCGTTCTCCTGAATTCAAAGCAGAAAGAAACGTGAATGTGCCTCTCTTGGTGACTTAGCAGACAGGAGTGACTCGCCTGTGAGGATGAGGGCTCCACTGACCAATAGGCTGCCCTTTTCTCCTGCCACCTCCCTGCTCAGCAGTCCAGGGCGAGATGCCATTTGCGAGCAGCATCTTCTGTAACTGACACATGCTGGGATCGTTCAGAGCAGGCTCTCTACTGCTCATTACTGGCCTCCCCTAGCCATCCCCCACTCTGAACTTCAGGGAAGTTTTGTCTCTTGTCCAAGGCCCTGACCCAGGCCAACACACACATCTCATGAAGTCACTGTGTTGACAGGAATTTCCTCAGAATAGACTCCATTCCTGTCTCTGCATTTCCTCTCATTCCCTGTTCCCTCTCCAGTCTCCTCCCCAATTGGTCCCCTTTATCTCCCAGGTCCCATCTGCATCCTCAAGTGGACTTACATCGTTCTTGCAGTTCTCCACAGAATAAGTTGTGAGAGAAAGAATGACCAAGATGATGAGTCTGTGCTCAGTATCCAAGGGCCTCTTGGTTGCAGTGGCAGCTGTTTTAGGTGCTGTGGGAACGGGTCGCACCAGCACAAACAAAGCTGAGGGGGTGAGCTTTTTGGGTAGACTTGTCTCCTGACCACCTCACTGCCTGCTGAGGCTGGAGGAAGCTGGTACAGCAAGATGCTGGCAGCTCAGAATCAGTAGCTGGGGGATGGTGCAGGAGCCTGTTGATGTGGGTTGCAGGCACTCAGCACACCAGTGTGTCCTGGCTCCCTGCTGTGACAGTCACTCCTCACCAGGGCTGAATTCCACTAGGCCATCTCTGTGTCCCCATTTGAGAGGAAAGAGAAATTGAAAATGTCTCAGTTAGTGACTTTGACAGAGACAGGACTTCTTCAGCCCTGAACTGCCCCACTGGGCCACTGCTCTTCTGACTCCTCCATTCTGAGACTCTGCCCTATAGCCACACAGAGCTCCTTCCCTTGCTGCCCTCTCCTCCCCAGGCAATGCTTTCTGCTTGAGCTCAACTCTCTAGGAGTTTGCATGAGGAAGCTTTGGAATTATGCCATGGCATATGCTAGACATCTAAAGTTTCCTGCCTTCTTACACCTTCTCCTTTGCCAAGGATATTTAAATGGAGCAGTCTAAATACAGTGGGGCAGAGCATCTTGGTGGCTAGAGCACCCGGGCTTCTGCAGGACCTTCTCGTTGCTCCACAGCCCTTTATACAAGACTTTGGGACTTACCATGATGTAGGCGTGCAGCAGCAGCCGCAGAGTGCCCTCATCACGTGGGAAAACCACTGCTTCATCAGCTTCCAGCCCCTAAGTGGCCTGGATCCAGAGGCTGGGGATGCAGCCTGTGACTGGTCCCTGCACATGTCTAGCCCCACGGGTGGCTCCTCTACGGAGAAGCCGATGTTCAGGAGCCCTAGGGGTGTTCCATGCAGGGCTGACTCATGGGAGGGAAGATCAGCAGGCAAGGTATCAACTGGAAGCATGCTGACGGCCATGTCCCCTGACCCAGTGTTAATGAACTCATGCTTCAGAGCACCTCCTTCTGGCACTGGGCCATCTGAGCAGGGTCTCATCTCCTGGCAGGAGTACTTGCTGCACAGGGTGTAGCTTCTGCCCCCCTTGCCTCTCTCTTCCACACCCCGCACATGCTGGTGCCTCTTCCCAGCCGCTGTACAGGATGGAAAGGCCGGCTCGCTGGCTCTCCTCTTCAAGGGCTGAGAGCGGCCAAGAGGACATGTGGGTCTGGTATTTAACCAGGGTTTCTCGTCTTGCTGATGGCTGTCCCCACAGCTCAAGTGATACTTCAAAATGTTGAATGTGGCTGTGACTTGATTATTGGGTGGCCTGTGCTTTAGGGATGACACGATCTCTTCACAGGTATAGCCAATGTTGCACATGGTCTCCACCACCCTGGGAAGGATGTCTTTAGAGGCAGGTGGTACATGCTCTTGAATGTGGCCCAGCCACCGTCCTCCCATCAGTTGGCGTGCCGTTGTCCTGAACCAGGTGGGGACCATGAGTAAGCGCGAAATGACGATGTGACAGGGCTTTGACAAGCCGTAGGGAATGGGGTACGTCGTGGTGGTGATGAGCCTGTGCATCCCGTCAAGGGTGGAGTCTACGTATGGAAAGTGCCCTGTGAGCATGGCATACAGCACGATACCCAGGCTCCACATGTCCACTGCCAGCCCATCGTAGGGCTTCCCTGCCAAGATCTCTGGGGCCAAATAGAGCAGGGAGCCACAGAGCTCCTGCAGCATCTGCCCCTCTGTGGTTTGAACCGCCATGCCAAAGTCACACAGCTTTGCGTTTCCGGCCGCATCGACCAGGATGTTTTCTAACTTGATATCGCGGTGTGCAATATGTCTTTGGTGGAGGAAGTGGACTGCGGACACCACCTGCCGGAAGATGGGCCTGGCCTTCTCCTCCTTTAGGTAGCCCAGCGCCCTGAGGCACATCTGCAGGTCTTCCCCAGCCACATACTCCATGATCATGTAAGTCGTCATCTGTGTGTCGATCATGTGAAAGAGTTGAACAATGTTCTTGTGTTCTAACGATCGGAGGATGTTTACCTCAGAGGCGATGTTAGCCAGGGTATTGGTGTTTTTGTCCAGGACCTTGACAGCCACCCGTGCATGTGTGGGAAGGTGGCAGGCGAGCTTCACCTCCCCGAATGCACCGCAGCCTAGAGATACTAACATCCTGAAATCCTTCTCAAGGATGTGGTCTTCCACGTGGCTGGCCATGATGCTCAGCTCGGTGTGGTCAACTCTATCTTGTGGGGACATTCCAGGACACACAGTGCTAGAAAACAGTAAATGCAGTTTTAGGAGGCAGGTTTATAGCTATGAATTCGCTGTCATGCAACGTGAGATGTCCCAAACAACCTAAAGATACATTTCAAGGACAAAGAAATCGTAGAAGAACCCAACCCCAAAGCAGCAGATGAGGAATCACAGCAAGATGAGAGTTGGAATCAGTGAAGCAGACATGCAAAGGACAACCTGTGCTCACAGAAACAACGATCTGATGAATTTTCTGAAAGTTTGCGACAGAATGCAGACCCGTTGCCCAAACTGACCTCGAGCGTTAAGTCACAAGTTAAATTACAGAAAAAGTAGGTGATGTTTTCACCAATAGAACTACCATCCAGAGCATCTTTCAGGGATGTTTCAGTTTTTCTACCTGTTCTGGCTAGTCTTATGTCAGCCTGGCAGACAAACTAGACTTACTCGAAAGGGGAACCTTCATAGAAACCCTAACTAAGGAAATAACCCAGGAGATTACAAGAGTTGAGAGGAACTTCTAGACCTGTGTGAATGTTAAATAAAATACAGGCAGTGGAACATATTAACTCTATGCAACAAGAGCAGTAACAGAAATAGCCCTGAAGAAAGTAGAGCCCATGCATCGTTGTTTCCCTCAATATCAAAATGTTGGAGAAAATGTTGCAGAAAATAGTTCATGAGAGAGAAAGCAAAGGAATACACCCAAACTCTTCACAGTGCTTCTATCCTGATCCAGAAACCAAGTGAGCACAATGAAAGCAGGAGGGCGTGAGCTGTTTCACTTGACCATCATAGATGGGAAAATGGCCAGTGAGAGCCCTTGATGCTTCACACACATGTCAGCAGCACACCAGGATGCCCTTCGTTCACACCCTAGATGGCCTCACCTGGGAACAGGAGGATAATTCAGGGATCTCACTGCACAGCAGCGTAGCATATAAGGAGACTCTGGGAAGAGTCCACACTCAGCACTGTAACTGGTGGAGTGGTGTGCTCTAAGGAAAGTAGCTGGAAGGGGTCCTAGAGTTACATGAAATCAGGGCAGTGCCAGTCACAAACAGGATGTATTCTGTCTCCTCGGGGTCATGAGGAAGGTGAAGGCTTTGTTGTTGTAAAAGTCGTCCATCAGTTAGAGAGATGTGGTGCAGGGAGTGAATTAGTGCAGGGGAGTGTGAGCAAAGTACACAGTAGCTTTCTTTCAAACTCTGTACGGGTTCTGTGCAGTATGTACTCAATGTGTTTTAATACCAAAATGAAGTAACCGAAGGGAAGTAAAAGCAATGGTGTTCAGTAACGAAAAATGGGTAAAAAATAATGAAAAGAATTAATATAGGCACATAGTAAATCCAGATAAGAACAATCAGATATAAATATGGAACCACAATTGTACATCCCTCGAAGCAAAACCAGCAAACTGGAGAGAAGCTCACCACGTGTAGGTCCAGTTAACTGGAGAATCCCGGTCTCTCAGAACCAGTTAGGTAGTGCATTCCCACTGCTGTGTAGGCAACCCAACGCTACTCTGAGGGTCAGGACCTGGCGACAGTCAGTGCCTCAGATGGAGTAGTGTCACAAGCACCTGAGCCATTCAGGGCTTGGCAGGAGGGATGGGAGTTTTCCTCAGCTTCTCAACAACAGCCTGAGCCCTATGATTTTCCATTGGTGTGACTGAATGCCAGGCAGGAATCAGCTCTAGGTAGGAGGGTTGATTTGCACTCAAGCTTTCAAGTGACACCTAAGACAGGAGTGGGGCCACAACACGTTCTTTATAGAGCTAGGAAATTCGCTGTCTGAACTTTCTGTCCCCCAGCGCTATAGTTCCTATAGCTAAGCTCCACTTCCATGAGTTCCACAGCTTCCCAAGTACCATTTGCACTTGAACTCAGGTGCTGAAAACCTGCGAGATACTGTGAACAAAACCACCTATGGTACTTTGAGTGAGAAATGTCCTCTACAATCCTGGGCACGAAACAGCAGTGATGGAGCTGTCTGGGGAGCTTTGTGTGGTGGAGCTATGGTGGCCGAAGTCCATCACAGGGCATGTCCTTGAGATGAACAAGCTCAACCTTGGTTTGCTCAGGTGCTGAAAACCTGCGAGATACTGTGAACAAAACCACCTATGGTACTTTGAGTGAGAAATGTCCTCTACAATCCTGGGCACGAAACAGCAGTGATGGAGCTGTCTGGGGAGCTTTGTGTGGTGGAGCTGTGGTGGCCGAAGTCCATCACAGGGCATGTCCTTGAGATGAACAAGCTCAACCTTGGTTTGCTCTGTCTGCTTCCTGCTTGAGTTAGAGGAGGCGAGGCCCTCAGCTTCCTGCTCATGCCTCCATGATGCTAGCTGGGTGCCATGGCTCTGGCATCATGGGCTCTTCTCACTCCAAACATAAGACAGAGAACTTCTTACTTCTTTACATTTCCATGGTAATAATCTTTCATCACAACAGAACAGTAACTGTTGTGGAAGTTTATTTTTAGTTGTGTTTAAAATAATTGTTTTTGTTCACTGTCGGAACAAGGGATGCCAAGGCCTTGGCATTTTGTTTTGTCTGTAGGTGTTGGATTTCTGTGGGGGATGTTTGATTGCTTGTGACCTGGACGTGAGGAGTCCTCAATCAATAGGAATTCCTCAGCTCAGATGCTCGGGTTTCCACTGTCAATTGTGGCACTGGCCATGAGGTTGGTTCCCTCTGCTGAGGTCTGGCAGAGTTTGTGCACATGACTGTGCCTCCTTGTCTCTAGCACAAGTCACCATATCCACCCCTCTCAGAGAGGGCTGCTGACATCCCCACACCACTCCTACTGCCCAGAGGTCAGGGCAGATTTGTTGCTGTCACATAGTCACACATTGACTAGCTCTCTTTACCCCAGCCCTGCAGAGAAGCAGGGAGCCCTGCAAGGAGCCTAAATTCCAGATCCCGTCCTCTGTAGTGGCATGGGTGTCATATCCAAGCCTGTTGTCTGGTGGTGCAGGACCTGCCCTATCCTCAGAACCCTTAAAGTCCATGGAGACCTCCTTAGTCTGATGAGAATGAAATGTTCTGATTCAGGCTGTCACTGAGTGGCCTTCATCACTAAAGACCTTTTGTCTGAAAGGAGACTGCGTCCTAGGACCACTGTCCCTCTGTAACCTCCCCTCACCCCTCCCCCACTAAAATACCAAGCACAGCCCCGATTATGATAAGTAAAAAAAATCAAATCAAAGACAAAAAAGTCCAGTAAATAAATCTAGGCAACCTAATCTTAAAGTATTGAGGATCAAAAAAGGCATGTGCTCTGTTCAGGACAATTCAGTGATGAGTTCTGCAATCCGGACACTTAGCGCAGTGGTCTCCAAGTATTTCAGTAGTCCATGAAAGTGAGGGAAGGGATGCTTCAAAATCTTTTCATAGAAAGTATTACCCTCCTTCTCAAACCATGTAAGACAACTAAAAGAAGAGCCCAGTATCTGACAACATAGATTGTACTAACATAGATCAGAAAATTCTTAATGAGGGTAATAGCTCACATCAAATTCAACAAATATTGAGAAGAGCATAGTTCACGGTCAAGATGTCTTCGCCCATCAACTCTCGGATCCATCCATATACCCAAATTGACACAGAGCATAGCATAGACCCAACATTGAAGGAAAATTCCTATCATCAGACATTTAAAGGAAGGAAATGCCTTTTTCAGGAAACAATTTGTAAGTAAAGAACATGTTCCTTCATACATACTAGTGTACCAACGCAATTATCATGTTTCGTTTCCTACAAGGTTATGAGCAGTCAGGGTGTCTACCTTTGTATAACGGGAAGTACTTGTCACATTCAGTGGGTGGGGAAGAGAAATAGAGCAGGGAAATGTGATCAGAATGCTGTTGAGACAGATTTGGGAAGTCATGATCAAATCCTCCCTGTGTCTACCACCAAATATGTAAAATAAACAAGACATGAATAGGTGAATTTGATAAAGGAAAATTGGCACAAATCTACCAAGTAGTATGTACACAGAACAATTAAAACCCAAATCCTTAATGTAAATCAGAAGAACTAAATAAATGCCTAATACCTGTAGCCCAAGCTGAAAGCCTGGGAAATAAGCTTACGGTGTCCCAATCCAACAGGCCAAGAGAGTCCAAGTCTCTGAGAAACAACTGAGTCCAACTGCTCACCCATCAACCAACTGCTTCTCTGAAGTACAAGGACAAAACCCAGTCCAGGCAGCGCCTTTTGATTGGCTGGTATCTAGCATACCTCATAAGGATTCTTTGTGATGTCACATGCAATAGACCAATCAAAGGTTGGCAAAACCACTGTTATTTTTCAAATTTCTTTTTCTCTCCCATTCTTGTCCCCCACCACTATAGTACTCTTCTTTCAAATGGATGTGAACAGAAGGCTTTGTGACTGTTGGGTTCCCAGCGAAGGCCTCAGGGTGTTATTTGGTGGCTGAGACTAAGGGTAGGGTGGTGTGTGGAAGGCTCTAACCCAACCATAACCCTGACCCTAGCCTGAACCCTAAATCTAACCCTAACTCTAACCCTAATAACCTATCTTATTGACTTGTACCAAATAGTGGCGAAAGTACGTATTAGGAACGAGTCACGATTATAAAATCATATTGTGATGTTAGTAATCACAGCGTCTGACCCACAATCCTTGGCATGGACAGTGTGCTTTCAGAGCTACTTTTGGCTGTGCTGAGGCTTGCGGACAGCCTCCATATTTTTGATGTCTATCTTGACATCTTGGTTAGAGATCCCTGTACACGTCTATAGAGGTCCCTTCTGTCTTCTGCCTGTAAATTGCATCCAGCATCTCATTCTGGGCAAGATTGACGTGGGTTTTCCAGTCTCCCACAGCTCTTTAATGATGAAGCCCAGACAGCAGTATCAGTCTCTGACAGCCTCTGTGTCCCTGAGTAGAGTGTGGAGGCCCACATTCCACATTGGAGGTGGCCTGACAGCAGCCCGATTCCTCCTCAATGGGCAATGGCACACCTTAGCTCTCTGTTCTGAGAAGCAGCCGTAGTGGTCTTTGTGCTTGGGTGACAGCTTCTAATCAAGTGGACAGGTAATTCATGGCATCTTAGTGAGATGGCTCCATCTGTTATTCATATATATTCTGGATATTCCCAGTTATACAAATGAATGATGTACAGAGATCTGTAAGCCTTCCCCTGGAGAGATGGCTCATACTCTGGTAAGCAAAAGTGTATGATATAACCACGGTAGTATTTCAGTGAACACAGTTCCATCATGGTATCTATGTGTTTCTAGGGACCCAAGCAAGCAGTCAGAGAAGCAAAGAAGCAAACCCAGGTGCATGCAGAGAATCTTGGATATGGATGGGCTTAAAGAAAGGCTACTTGTCAAATCCTCAATATTGATTATCCAAAGAGATAAGAGGTAGAACTTTTTGGTTTATTTAAGGGCCTAGTATACTGTATAGACTGCAAAGGCAATGAAATACATGCAGTCATGTACTGAGTGGAAAAGGAAGGATGTTCTAGAGCAGAGTGTAAGCCCCAGTTCCTGGTGAGCTGCTGTGGAAAAGAAATGCATGTGCCCATGAGGTGGCAAGGGGCTCATGCTGATCCTAGCTCCTTGGGAATGGGGCTTCAGTGAGGATTGTGTGAAATGCTCTTGTCAGTATTGATTTTTTGAAATTATTTAATGTACTAGTTTTTAATTAAATAGTAACATTTCCCCCTTAAAACTGGACTAACTGATTCAATTAGAATTCCTCTTTCAGGAGCAAGCAAATATTAAGAGGCTGTTGAAGATGTGATTGAACAATTTGTTGGTCATGTTTGAAATGAAGTTATGCACAGAAATCGAAATAGCTGCTATGGATCGGAGAAGGTCCCAGGGGTGGAAGTCAAGGAGGCTATTCCCCTGAAGAAGATAGGCGTGCATGTGGACAGTAGCTGTACTTATGAGTGGCAGGTCTTACAGCTCTAGTTGGAAGGTCTCAGGTCTAATGAGTTTAACGAGCCTCAGGCAGGCTTCCCAGTGAGGTGTGCACCAAGAATAACTAGGGCCTTAGTCATTTGTGAGACTTGGTTTGTAGAGTCTCCTTTACAATAGGAGTAAATCCCCAGCCTTCTCAGGAGCATGTGTGTATTTGAGGTGTATTGCGTCAGAATTAATGATGAATGGACACGCCCAGGATAGATTTGGGAACTGTAGAACAATTTGTCATGGGGCTCTCTTTCATTTTATCAAATGATGTTTCCTGGACAATTTTATCCAGCACCACTTCAACCAGGTTCTTTGCCATGAACTGCATCACCTTCTGGATTTCATGCTTTCGGTCCTGTGGGTGAGGGTAGCATTGAGTTGGGGTGTAAGAGAGTTTTGACAGGATCCCATTCTTCCAGACATCCCTCTCAGAAGCACATTCCTAAAGCAGCTTCTCCCCCTGATCCTGAAGCAGTAATTTACTTGCCTTTTTCATATCTTCATAGAAGAGGAAGAGAACATGGTGCCTGTCTCTCATTTCCCACCATCCTTTCACATGGTCAGACAGGATCCCCAACTTACTGTAATGGACAAGAACAGTTTTCATGGAAAAAAAAACTTCCCAAGAGTCTGGCTTTTTTTTTCTTCTTAAAGTCCATCAGAGACATAGAAGGAAAATGTTTTATCAGATATATCTTAGGAGCACTGAGCTGCTTGGTTTCGAGGCATGTGCTTTCCGGTCAGTCTTGGGGTTTTTGCCTCAATCTGCTAACTAAAGCAGCTTTCTGATGATTATGTACAATCACTTGCGAGGAATGAAGGTGGTTTTAGAGGCCTGGAATCCCCAAATAAAGCTTTGAAAGGAAATAAGAGGGGACTATTGTTGTAGAAGTTTTAGTCATGTATAAAATCATTGTTTTATGCACTGTTGTGGGAGGGGCTGCCTAGGTCTTGGCATTTTGTATTGTCTGCAGGTGTTGGATTTCTGTGGGGGGATGTTTGATTGCTAATGATCTGCATGTGCTATCAGTAGAACACCTGAGGAGTTCTGAATCAGTAAAAAGACCTGAGTTGGGACGCTCAGCACTCCACTTGCCATGATGGTGATTCCCTCTGGTGAGGTCTGGAGGGATTTGGACAAATGAGTGTGCCTCCCTGTCTTTCTTGATGAGCTGCCACAATAGGTGTCCTACTACAGGTTATGTGTGGAGAGCCTACATTGAGGTCTACACTTTAAAGCAACCAGCCTCCTTTATCTGGTCCCTGTCAGTGGTGAGATTTATCTAAGGACACACATGACATTCTGGGGAATCAACTGCCAAGAGTGTTTCTCTCAGCTGAGCCTCATGGGAGTGAGAACACAGGGCATGAAGCATTTATAATTACCTTTTCCATTGATGAAGGTTTTAAAATACTTGACCCAAGTACCTGGATCTGGGAGCACCTGGCTCATCCTGTGGAATTGGTAGTAGGAAAACCATGCAGTCTTTGGCATTTTGAGGCACAGAAAGGAACTTTGGAGAAGGAGAAAGGTGGTTTAAAGGGGAATACATATGTGAAGTTTTGGTTCTCATTTGCCACTTATGCTGCTTCCAGCCCAGTCCTGTTAAATCATAAATAACTCAGTTCTTGATTTTCCCCTTGCTATTAGGAGCAAACTCTTCCTCTAGAAACTCTGAGCTGTTGTCATCCTACTAAGAACCTGCCACATGTATGCCAATGGGCCTTCCAGAACCTCAGCTTGGTTCCTAGACATGCAGTAGCTCCATCTGGTGTTTGTATCGTGGAACAGCACCATCGCTCCTATACTCTGTGGGCACAAACCTTCAACCTTCCTCCTGGGTGATCACTTTTGCACCTGTGTTTTGTGTGCACCCGACTAAACACGTGCCAGGTGCACCTGAGTAACAGCCAGGTTGAGGAGCCCTGCTATAGACATTTCACCATCTCAGAGATTTGGTACATGTTTCCCCCCAATTTATCATGCTGCCAATGAAGAAAGGTTTCTAATGTGTCGACTTAATTATTTTTCACTTGATTTCTTAAACTTTAAACCTTATTTTGTCTTCGCCTGATATTTTGTGTCTTCTTTGATTTGTGTGTGTGTAGCCTGTAGCCACACGACTCTCTTCTTTCCTCATCTGTCATTCTGTCCCCTTTCCAAGTTCACACATTTTTCTGTCCAGATGCACATAGTCTGTGATTCAGGATAGTTCTTGTTTCTAATTTTCAATGTGTGATGAGGTTTCTTCATGCAAGCTCAGCAGAACTCTTGAGGATGGGTCCCTATTACCACATAAACCAAGCATGGTGGCACCTACCTGTAATCCCATAGTGAGGTTGAGGCAGAAAGACCAGAAATTTCAGGTCATCTTTTTATACACAGCAAGTTCAAAGCCAGCCTGGAATACATGAGACCCTATCTCAAAACAGGAACAAATAAAATGAGCCTCACTGCTGTGGGTACCACCAAAAGCTCCCAAACCAAAAAAGGATGCCACCTAAGAAAGATGTTTTATTATATCATTGCCTTCCACAATGAACAGCCAAGAACAAATAATAACAAATACAAATACCTTGTAAGAGGACCAGACATCAGACAGATACAAGGGCACAATTTAAAAAGACTGCTCAATGTACTTATCCCATTTGTGTGTGTGTGTGTGTGTGTGTGTGTGTGTGTGTGTGCACGCGTGCGCACGCACACACACGCCTGTGTGTTTGGTGGGCATTGCTAAGCCTCTGTCATGGAGCAGGTAGAGCCAGTGAAGCACCTGTGGAACCCACATCATAGAGTGGACACCTGGACCCATGGACACAGCTCCAGACAGAAGGCCTGTGATATCACAAGGACCTTACACCGACTCCTGCTTTTATGACTTGCAGGATCTGTGTCCTGGGGAGGACAGGACATGAGAAGTGTACATTTACTGCTTGAAGAGGAACAAGTGAGAAGGTGCCACCTGCTACCTTCTCCACTTGCCTTCCAAGCATGGCTTCCCTGGCCTTTCTCTACCACCTATACGCATGTTTTTCCTCCCTGTTTCTCCTACCAACTAGCATCTGAAGGACTTGAATGTCCCCCGTGGAGGACACAGCTAATCCAAGCCTTCTTGTTCTCATTAGAAGGTTTCCGGATTTGCTGAGTCCTCCTGAGAAAGCTGGGGGATGCTTCTGTCTCTTGCCTGTATTCTTAGAGTAAGGCACTATCACAGGGGCCAGAGTCCAGAGCCCAGAGCGCAGAATGGCACTGCCCAGGGATGAGTTATGAGGGTGCTCCCTCTAAATTGGAAATGCTAACTGTTGGCTCACCAGGAAAGAAAGCCCTACAACCAGTCACCATCTTAGCATTTTGTCTAACTGGAAAAAAAAATCAACTCTTACAAAGGCTCATAGTGTCTAAGTGCATTTAATTTCATGGGTGTGTCTCCAGCAAGCTGCATTCTTCACACAGGTCCACACTCAGAGGGGTTGGTGGTGGGGTGGAGGGGAACACTGGAGGTCAGACCTTTGTCTCTGCCCATTTCTCCTTGTCCTCCAAACACTCACGATCACAGCTTGCGTGGGCTAGGCTGGGGAAGGCTCCAAATTCTTATCATTCTATACAGGAAGGAGGAGAGAGACAGAGATAAAACTTAGAAAAGATTCCCAAGTGGCAACAGGAGAAAATTGAAATTTATCTATTATTAACACTTTTTGTCTTCTCCAACTTTCTCCCTATTTTCCCATATATTTTTAGGGTGTTTGTTTTGAGACAGGCTTTCTCCATGTGGCATAGCCTGGTGTGGTGGTTTGATGAGAATGGCCCGCACAGATGCATATGTGTGGATACTTGATCCATCTTGTGGAACTGTTTGGGAAGGATGAGGAGGTGTGGCCCTGATGGAGGTGTGTTACTGGGGGTGGGCTCTGAGGTTTCGAAAGTCCACACCATTCCCACTTGTTCTCTTTCCTCCTAATTTCAGATAAGGACGTAAGCTCTCAGCTACTGATCAGCACCACGCCTCCCTGCCTGCCAGTCGCCACACTCCCCACTGTGATGGTCGTGTACTCTAACACTGAAACTGTAAGTTCCAGCAGACTCTTTCTTCTATAAGAAGCCTTGGTCATAGTGTCTTGTCATGTCAGTGAAATAACTAAGACCTGGCTTCAGACTTGTGGTCCTTGTGGTTCAGCCTCCCTAATGATGGAATTACAGGTGTGTGCACCACTCTCAGCTAGTCTGGGTTTCTTGCTGTCATTTTCCATTGTGAGTGTGTGTGTGTGTGTGTGTGTGTGTGTATACACACATGTGCCGAGGTCTCAATCTGTAACCCTAATTGGGCTAGCCTAGAACTCACATGTAGTTCAGCTAGCCTAAAATTTATAGAGATCTGCCTGCTCTGCTTCTGGAGTGCTGGAGTCCTTTTATTAAAGTTTACACCACCACAAGCTGGGCAGTTGCGGCACATGCCTTTATTCTAAGTACTCAGGAGGCAAAGGCAGGAAAATGTCTGAGTTTGATGCCAGCCTGGTCTACAGAGTGAGTTCCAGAACAGCCCTGTCTCAAACCAAACCAAAACGAAACAAAAGTATATCCCACCATGTCCAGACTGTTTTTTATTTTGCTTTTTGTTATTTTCATTTTTAAAAATTTATTTGCCAATTTAATTTTTTGTTGTTTTTAGAGACAAGGTTTCTCTGTGCAGTCGTGGCTGTCCTGGAGCTTGCTCTGTAGACCAGGTTGGCCTCTGAACTCACAGAGATCCTACTGTCTCTGCCTCCTGAGTGCTAAGATTAAAGGTGTGTGCTGCACTGCCTGGCTCTAGGTTATTTTTTTTCAAAGTCATATCTCAAGACCCTTTTCTTTCTCTTTTACATTTGATTCATGTATTTGTGTTTGTGTACATGTTCACATAGGTGTATGTTCTTGCATGTAATCTACGTGTGGAGGTCAAGCTCTTTAGTCTTCTGACATTCTTCTCCCTAGAGTCACTTCTCACCAGCCCCAAGCCAGCTATTCTTCATAAATCCTCCTAAGGTAACAACGTGTTTTCAGCCAAACTTGTTTTCTCTCTTTTGAAATGGACTGAACTGCAGGGGGAAGTGTGGCAGAATGGTCTCAGGTTTTATATATCGTAAGTACGGGTGTTTTGCCTGCATGTGTGTCTGTGTACCTTGTGTGTGCCTGGTGCCTGTTGAGGCCAGAAGAGGGCGTTGGATCCCTTGGACCTGGAGGTACCAACAGTTGTGAGTTACCATGTGAGTTGAGAATCAAACCCGGGCCATCTGGAAGAGCAGCCTTCTAACTGCTGAGCCGTCTCTACAGCCCTGGCACTGGATCTGGAAATAAAGTGTTTCCTCAAGATGTAGGGGAGAAGAGAGTGGCCTTCCCTTCGTGCGTTTGGCTGGTGAGGCTCCCACAGACTCCCCTGCAGCCACCATTCTTCTGGGCCTGACCTAGACCCAGTCTATTACAACCTGGTGCTGCTGTCCCAAGCACTTGAGTCATGGCCATGGAAGTGGATGTTTAATGTTTATTTTGCATTATTTTTGGTATTATAAATTGAATATAGGACCTCACAATCTACTATTGAGTCTCTTTTTAATTACTGTTTTAGCAAAGCAAAGTACTAGGATTTCCCATGACATTACCATATATATGTGACATTACATTTTGTTCTTAATTGTTCTCTTCTGTCTCCACAAGCAAGTTCTCAAATCATTTTCTTATCTTTTGAGATAGCAACTTACTGAGTTGTTCAGGCTGGCAGTGAACTTACTATCTTCTTATATCAGCCTCTTGAGCAGCTGTTTTGATTGGCCCTGGGTAGAAGTAGGTAATTTGCTTATTGCTCTATTATTATATTTACATACTTACATGCCATAGTGGTCATGTAGAGGCCAGAGAGCAATCTGTGGGAGTTGGCGCTCTCCCTCTATCATGTGGGTCCTGGGATTGAGCTCAGGTCTTCAGACTCAGAGGCAAGTGTCTTTACTGGCTGAGCCATCTCACAGCTCGGAAGTGAGTAAGTTGGAGGACTCGTGGACTCTAAAAGTGAGCTACTCTGTTTTATAAAAGAGGAGCTAGAAGCCCTGAGACATTCAGAGACAGGTCTGAAGTGGTGTAGATGGCTATTAGTGCTGGGGATCAAGTGATGGTAGTTGTAATGGCTGGGCCTCTTTGCTTTAGCTTCATCTGTTTGGTGTTAATTCCTTAGAGATTTGTTTATATTTTATGCATATGAATGTTTTGCTCGCATTGGCGTATGTGTACCATGTGTTTGCCTGGAAAATGTAGAGGTCAAAGAGGTCATTGGATCTTCTGGACCTGGAGTTAGGGATGAGTCACTCTGTGGGTGCTAGGAACTGAGTCCAGGCCTTCTGCAAGGGCAAGAAGTGCTCTTAACCACTGAGCCACCTCTCCAGCCCCTCTTCAGCTCGGCCTGCCCATTACATTCTGCAAAGTCAGAGGCTGCCTGGTAGCCTGGAGCCAGGCATGCCTTCCTGGTTTGCATAGGGATTTGGGGTTGGCCTGGGGATCCCTGTTCTGACAATGGGGAAGATGCTGCTGTCTGCTTCGAAGTTGGTGAAGCCAGTTTGTTGCAGCCCTACATTCTGAAAGTCATTCTTAATCAACTTAATTCTGCCACTTTCACTTTTTGTTCTTTGATCTGTAATCAGTAAAATGAATTAGGACCCAGGTATGGCAGCAAAGTTTCTTGAAGGAAATGTTAGTTTAACCTAATTTAATTTAATTTAATTTTTGATTCAGGCCTCACTGTAGCCTTGGCTGCCCTTGAACTTACGGTGTAGACCAGGCTGGCCTTGAATTCAGAGCTTTGCCTCCCTTTGCCTCTGAGTGCGGGGATTAAAGTGGCATGTCACTGAGTCCAGGCCCACATTAGCATTAAGTGTGCTTTCCAGTTGGTTCTGGAACCAACAGAAGTCAACCATGACTTGTGATACAAGCAGAATAAATGTCTGCAGAAACTTCTCAGTGACTGGGATGAGCTCAGTGTCCTAAGGTTCTAGAATAGGAAAATGGGCCCAGGAGAGGACTCTGCTGCTACAGTACTTGACACAGAAGTGTGAGGACCACAGTTCAGATCCCTAGAGCCCATGAAAATGTCAGATGGACATGAGGCCCATCTGTCATTCTAGCACTTGGAACGTGGGGACCCAGGGTAGGGATCCCTGGAGTAAGTTGGTTGGCCAGAGCAGCTTATCCATGAGTCCTGGTGCAGCTGAGAGACCCTGCCTGAGCTAATACAGGAGGCCATGACAGAGGAAGGCTCCTGACATCAGCCCTTGGCCTCCACATTCTCTCACATGCATAGTGTCCCACACAATGTACATACATGTCTACACACATAGACACAAACACACACATGCACAACGGGGGGGGGGGGGTTAGGATTTGGCAGTGTTTGTATTTGCAGAGGCACCTTCCCACCTCACTCTGACTATAAGCCTGGTTGTCTTCCTGCCCATTGGCTACTCCCCAGACCAGGAGAGTGGGGGCAGCTGTATGTGACACAGGCCGCTCCCAGCACACCTGTGCTACAGTCACATTGGGACTGTCCTTCACCCAGTACCTTAGATAGCCAGGTCAGTCTACACTGGGGATACTGCCTTCAACAGTCTCTTGTCCAGAGTAGCAAAGGCTCTCCTTCCCTGTGAACTGATCAAGGAGGCAAACATGCTGTATTCCCAAGAACCTTGACTCTGTGCCTGGGCTAAGAGCCTGGATTTGCAGTAGAATGGAGATGCCATTATATGGAGCCATGCAAGGCCACACAGTTATACAGTAACTCTGGTCTCTGGGCCAGAGTAGTCAGCCAATCATCCTAAGAAAAGAAGACACAAGCTTCCAAAACCAGGAATGTCCTGCCTCTCTTCCTAAAAGTGAGAAAGCTAGATATTATAGGAATGCCCTTGTGGCTGGTTCAAGCTTTGTTCTGGGAAGAGTTAACATCAAAACAAGAAAATATCAACAATGGAATAAGAACCTAAAATCTGCCCATCCTCTACAGTTATAGTGGGGAAAGGCCTATGTGAGCTAAAGGTTAGAAGTAAGAGTAGTTTCTTTTCAGAAAGTGGACCCCCACTGGGCACTTGCAGATGGGGCAGGGTTGCAGCACCCTCTGCCTGGCTCCTGGAAGAGGGCTCTGGTGCCAAATATTGCTGAACTGACTAAAGGGATATCACTTCCTTCCCTTAAGAAACTAAAAGGCACCAAGCTGAGAAAGAGCCACAAAGAGACGAGCCTTCCTACTTTAGAACCCAGGGTTTCTGCAGAGGTGACTTTGGGACCCTGGCGAGGTTGTATGTGGACTGTTCAGCAGCAGCCTAGACAGGGGAGTGGTTTACAGAAATTATATTTGACAACATCAATGAAATTAAATGCCTATTTGTTTTGAGACAGTGTCTCTCAGAGCCCAGGCTGGTCTGAAAATCTTTATGTAACCAAGGACGACCTGGAACTTCTGAGCCTCCTGCCTTGACCCTCTGAGCAGTGAGGACTGGGATCTACCACCATACCTGTTTTATGCTATGCTAGAGATCAAATCCAGTCTTCATGCAGGCTGTTCAAGCATTCTGTCGACTGAACCCCAGCCCCTGCACTGGGTTTTGTTTTTGTGAGGCAGGATTTCATAATCCTCATAATCTTAAAATCATAAACTTATAATTCTCCTGCTTCCACCTTCCAAGTACTGAGTTTCCAGCTGTGTACAGCTATGCACAGCTTGAGTTAAATGGTGCTATTAGAAAGTTGTTTTTCTGTTATTTGAGACAAGGTCTCTCTACATAGCCCTAGCCGTCCTGGTTACTCACTATGTAGACCAGGCTAGTCTTGAACTTACAGAGATCTGCCTGCCTCTGCCTGCTAAGTGCTGGGATCAAAGGTGTACACTACCACACTGGCTCTAGTGAAGAGTTATTAATGCTACAGAAAACTATCGTTGAGTCGGATGATGTGAAGCAAAAATAAATTTGAACAAAATATTAAATAAAAAGGATATGTATATAATAACACTTAAAAAGATAAAAAATTAAGTAAGGGCTAGAGCAATGGCTCAGTGGTTAAGAATGTATACTGCTCTTGAAGAGGACCAAGTTCAGTTCCCAGCACCCATGTTGGGCAGCTTACAACTGCCCATAACTCCAGCTCTAGGGTATCTGACATTGTCTTCCAGATTCCCTGGGCACCTGCACTCACATGCACTTACACATAACAGATAATTTCAAAATAGTAAAAACAAGTCTATTAAAAAGAAAGAAAATTACTTAAATAAGAAAAAAATTTCAGTGGTGGGAGAGAGGCCTCCATTGTTTCCTCTTTTCTCACCCATGGGAGACTAAGGAACATTTGGAAAGCAGTGTTCTAGCAGTACCTACCCACCCCCATACCTCACTGAGACCATAAGTGCAGTCAGCAAGATGAGAATGAGGACTCCACAATGTCCATGATGGTGAGGGGCAGCTGAGATTCTGAAAGGGAAAAGACAAGAACAGTGTCCTGGTTAGTTGTAACTGTCAACTTGACAAACCTAGCCTGTGAAAACAGTCTCACTGAGGCATTATCTAAATTGGGTTAGCATATAGGGTATGTCGGGGGGGTTCTTACTGTTATTTAATATTGGAAGACACAGTCCATCATGGGAAGCACCATTCCCTAGGCAGGAGGTCCTGAACAGTAAGAGAAAAGAGTTAGCTGGGAGCAGGGCAGCAACAAGCAAGGATCCAGGTGTTTATCATTATCTTTTTGCTCTTGACTATGGATGTAATGCTTTGAGTTCTTGCCTTGATTTTCCCAAAATAACAGACTGTGACCTGGAATTATAAATCAAATGAGCCCTTCCTCCCTTATGTTGCTTTTGGTCAGGGTATTTGTCTCAGCAACAGAAATGAAGCTAGAACAAATGCCCTCCAGCAAGTGGGTCCTGCAGTCTTCTGCACAGAAGCTTGCGTTCCCAGTGACTCCTCTGTGAGTTCAACCAAGTTCTGGTCCCCCAGCCATGCAGAGGCAGGCAGGGTAGGTGCCTATCTCTGTTGCCATCATCTCCATGTCCCCAAGCCTTACCCGTGTCTTCAGCACACAATCATTACAAGCACCCTTTCAAGCTGTAAAATCACAAATACAATAGAGGCTGTTGGTGGCAAGGTCTTCCTGGGCTTGTGGGATGGAATCTCAACTGAGGTCTACACCTTCCTCTCCATCTCTCCTACCATTGCCTGCCCTCCATAGCTCCCCCTTTTCATAAGCCAGAGGATCCACGTGGGGACTGAACCTGTCACCAGTAGGAGAGGCAGGTAATGACTTAATAAGGAAGAGTTTGTTAGTGCCCACACTCTTTTTCTGCCTTTACTAGTGCTATAGACCTTTTATTTTATTATGTAGCCTAGGATAAACTTAAACTCAGAGAAGTCCTCCTGCCTCAATGTCCCAAATACTGAGATTGCAAGCATTCATCACTATGTCTGGCTGTTATGGACTCTGGCAATGTTACTCTAAGATGTCCTGTGAGCATAACACACACACACCAGTTCCAAACACTTTGCCCAGAAAACATCTGAAAACTCATTAATACTCTCCCGTTTTAAAAAGAAATATACTTCTAAATTGAATGTGGCTGTGTGCATGTGTGTCTACACACAAAAGGTCAGAGAGAATGGTAGGTCCCCGGAGCTAGAATTATAGGCAGTTGTGCACCACTCAACATGACTGTTGGGAATTGAACCCAGGTCCTCTGCAAGAGCAGAGTGCTTTTAACCACTGAGCCGCCTCCTCAGCCCCTCACTAACACTCTTACATAGATCTTATATGTAAATATTATGGATTAAGTGGAATTTGTTAGTAAAATAAAGTTCTCCTCATTTACTTTCAAAATTTTGTTGAAACATTCACAATTTACAAGGACATCTGTGGCTCCCATTCTGTTTGTACTGGACAATGCCACTCTAGACCTCTGTCTCTTCCTCATACACCCCTGTCACAAATGTCACCTCTGACCTGGGGTCACAGGACATGAAGTCTGGGAAGCACATGACAGATTATCTACACCCAAGCTCTCATTACTAGATGTGGAAGGGAAGACCCAGGAGGGAGAAATGACTTAGCAGACTCATCCTTACAACTGAACAGGGACTCGGTGCTCTCCTCATATTCTGCTCACAGCTGCTGAGAAGCAGACGGTTATATTGACTGTGTCCCGATTTGCAAGGCTTCAGTTTATTATGATAATTTAAAATTAATTTAAAATTTAAAGTTAATATTGTCCCAGACCGGTGGGGATGAGGCATGGAAGAGAACGACACCCTGTTTTGCAGCAGCCCATCCAAACCAGTAAACAGTGAGACTTACCAAGTCTTATCACGACCTGGCCCAGCATGGGGCACCAGTCTTTAATTGCAGCACTTGGGAAGCAGAGGCAGCCCAGTCTCTGTGATCTTAAGGCCAATCTAGGTCTTCACAGTGAGTTCCAGGCCAGACAGGGCTACATAGTAAACCCTGCCTCCAAAATGAGTAAGTAAGTAAACAAATAAATAAATAAAAAGATTTGATAGGACCTGAGAATTGAACGCCTGATTTCTACCCGCCATCTCTGGAGCCCCATTTACAACACACAGCATGCCCTTCTCCGGTCTGGGGTGGACTCAGAGGCACCAGCTCATGCCTGGGTCTGCGTTCTGTTATTTCTAACAGCAGAACTGGCTCTGACCTTCACCTAGGGGTGAAGGTGGAATGCAGGGCTCAGAAGACAAGCTCCCAGCAGAGTTGCCCTCTCAGTGAATGAAGGAAGCCTTTGCCTCAGGGGGCAGGACTCAGGATGTAGCCTGAATGTGCTTTGTGCATGTTTAGTAGCAGGGTGTCTATACTCACAGTCTTTGCAACCCCCCTGCTGTAGCCAAATGTACACCCCGACACAGCCACAACAGGAAGTCACATTAAAGAGCCTTGTGGGGAGTGTGTTGGGGTTCCCCCTTCCCATCTGCCTTTCATTGCTCTCTCCTTTATCTTCTTTCTGCTACCATTTTACCAAGAGAACACCTTCCATGGGGGTCAGGAAGGGTGAGGTGCATTCAATCCCATGCGGCCTTATTTGCCACAGACTGAACATAACAGCCTCTGAACCCCAGGAAGGCTTGGGAATTCAGGTGAAGCTGAACCCAAGAGGCATGGAGTTGCCTCTCAAGGGGCAACTGGTGCCCTGTGATCCAATGCATGTCACACATATTCAGTTCTGTTCCTTACCTTGTAATGGGCATCTATCACGTTTCTAACTATTGGATGACAGGTTCTGCCTACTGTGGTTCCTAGAGATACAGGATGCTGAGAAGCTCTTGGATGATGGTGACACAGTGATGCTCTACACCTGCCAACCCGTGCCAGCTTGCCAGCTTCCCCACACTGAACCACACATGTGCTGCGAGCTCTAGCCTAGCTAAGCTGCGATGAGATGAGGACGGAGTGATTTCTTACTCTTCATGCTTTCCATTTGCGTCTGGTAGCCCGGCAGGCACACACACTCCAGGGTGCCATTGTCCTTAAGCATTGCGTCTTGTCCACTGAGTTGCAGAACTCAGGGCTCAGGACACTCTGGACTCAGAACTTTAAAACAGGGTGATATCTAGGTCATTACCAAAAACAATCTCTTTAAAAGAAAAAATCTGTGCATGTTTGTGTGATGGAGGACATCTGCCATAGCTCCTGTGTGGACTGGGGCAGAGGATAGAAAGAGCTAGAAAAGTGGCATTGCTCCTCTAATAGAGAGCCTGAACTGCAGCTTGAAAACACCTCCAACTCACAATCTAAAGTAAGGCCCAGAAGAGGATATATTTTGTTACCAGGCTGGAGAGCAGGAAAGGGTGTCTTCCTCTGAGTTCTGAGGGACTGGCTTCCATCTGGGGTGGTTTGCTCTGAGGCTGTCTTTAGACATCAGCTCCTGGTACTCCGATAATCTATGGAAGCGTGCATGACTGTTTCAGAAGGAAGGAAGATGTTCAGGGCTGGCACTAAATGGCCTCAGTTGTACCAGCATTTGTAGCCACAGCAGTTACTCGGGAGCATAAAAATGAGAAGACTGCAGTTGAGGGGGTCCCCAAGATTGTCTTGCAGATTGTGTAAATTATTCTTAGCTGAGGATTCCACATGGTCAGTGCCCATGCTAACGAGGACTCTCGACTCTTCACGTGTGTTCTAAGTCCTGTAGAGCCCCAAACAGTACCAGGCCCAGGGCACAGCCAGGCATGCCTGCTTGTAATTCTAGCTCTGGAGAACTGGAGTTAGGAGGTCCTTGGGGCTCACAGGCCAGCTAGCCTAACCTAATCAGTGAGTTTAAAAACTTGTTTAAAAAACAAGGTAGACTTCTGAGAGGTAGCTCAGAGTGGAACACATGACCAGCATTCATGAGGTCCTAGGTTTAATCTGCAGCACTGGTGGGGACGGTCAGCACTCAAGGTGGGTGGATCATGAGGGACAATACCTAGATTGACTTCTAGACCACACACACACACACACACACACACACACACACACACATACACATGACATCACACACACACAAGATAACACACACACACAAGACATCACACACACACATACACACACAGGCACACAGGCGCACACACACATACACACATACACACACACACAGGCACACACACATACACACACACACACAAGCACACATACACACACAAGCACACACACACACACACACACACATACACACACAAGCACACACACACGCACACACACACAGGCACACAAACTAGTTTTACAAACTAGGTCAGAGAGGTTCTTCTAATCACTAAAAAGCGAAGCCGTGAGGCTGGAGGGACGGCTCCGCGTTAGGAGTATTTCCAAAGGACCCGAGTTTAGTCTGCAGCACCCACATCATGCAGCTCACAAGTTCCGCTTACTCCAGCTCCAAGGGGTCTGGACCTCTGGCCTCTTTGGGCACCTGCACTCACCTGCCACACACGGCACCTCCCCCCCCCCCCCACTAAAAATAACTAGCTAAATAAAACTTTTTTAAACAGGGAAATTTGGAGCCTGGCAGTGATGGCACATGCCCTTAATCTCAGTACTCGGGAGGCAGAGGCAAGGAGATCTCTGAGTTCAAAGCCAACCTGGTCTAGAGAGCTGAGTTCCAGGACAGCTAAGGATGTTATACAGAGAAACCTTGTCTAAAAATCGAAAAAGGAAATTTGGAGACAGCACTCATCTCTTGTCTTGCCCTCTCCTCACATATAATGGAAAAATAAAAAGTTAGATTTTTAGGCAAACTTTAAGTAAAATTATTTAGAACTTACTGAAATACTCCACTATGACTGTCACTCTTGGCTGCCTTTTCGATTGCAGCAGAGATAGTGCTTTCATTTTGAGCTGTATTTTATCCAAACATACTTACTACTGATACATAGACAGCATGTTCAGCAGCTGCACGCATTGCAGATCTTACTGACAGAGAAGGGGAGCTGCTAAAGATGAAATAAAGATGTCAATGAATGAATCAAATTGAAGAGTCAACAAATAGTATTTGAACCGCCCCAATATCCAGGTCTCTTGAGCTCTAGTCCTGGCCCAGTGTCCTCTCTCCACAACTGTAGACCACACAGAGGCCCAGGCTAATAAGATTTCAGGCTTTCAGCCCAGCAGCTTCTGTTTGACATGTGTTCAGAGACGCTACAATGAAAACAACATTCTGTTGGAAGGTACTTGGAATTCTCAAGCCAGAGATTGACTAGATGTGATTTGCAGCCAAAGGATCCAACCAAATTAGTTCAGATGATGGCCTGGCCCATGTGAACAAGATGCTGGCAACCATCTACTGTGGCCCTTCTTCCCCAGGCCACACCCTGCCCACCCTGGCCAGAACCAAAGTGACCTGCCGTGCTCTGGCTAGCCGCCTCTTCTGTGTGGTGTGTGCATGCACATGGAGGCCAGAGGCTGACATCAGGGGTCAGCCTCTCTCCATCTTAATATTATTGCTTTTAGTTGCCTGGTCAATAAGTGTATTGTACTTATAAAAAAAAAAGTCATCATAGAAAACTATTTTAGCTCTCAGCTCAACTCTTTCTAAAACTACTCATAATAATAACAATAACAACAATTATAACAAGATAAGTTGATAAGATTGGCCTCAAACTCACTTCAGCTCAGACAAGCTTTGAATTTGTGATCCTCCTGTCTCAGCCTCCCAAGTAGCTGGGATCATGAGTGTAGTATTATGTTAGTGTGGAGTTCAGCAAGGAAAACATGGAGGCATATTCATAGATGCAAACCCTGCCAGACCTCTGCAGAGGGAGCCACCATCATGGCCAGAGCCGTACTCAACAGTGGAACCCCGAGCATCTCAGCTCTGGTGTTTTTATTGATACCAAGTTCCTCAGGTACAGACTATAAGGAATCAAATATCCTGCCACAGAAATCAACACCTGTAAACAATACAAAATGCCAAGGCCTACATAGACCCTCACCCAACAGTTCACAAAACAATATTTTAAACACAGCTAAAAATAAACTCCAACATTTCCCCTTTTATGTATAAAAAATTTGCTTTACCTTTACAACACAATTTAACACTACACCAGCAAAACCATTTACAAGAGAAACAATTATAAGACTTGCTAATGTACAGGACCAAATGAAACCAAGCATCTATTAAGCTTTTTACAATGTCTTTAGACAGCAGAAAAAATTAATGTCCTATTATCTGGAACTCACTCATGATCTTCTGGGTTCCTCCAAAGGGCTTGGATCACTTCTCTGGCTCTGCCCTCTGCAGCACACACAGCTTGTCCTCCAGGCTCTGGCTGGCTCACACCACTGCTGCTGCTGCTCTTGGTGGTCAAATTAATGTACTGCTGGGGTCCCTTGCTGCAACTGGGCTGCACTTTCACCAGTAGCCTCTCCTGGTCTCTCTTCATAGTGCCAAGCCTCAAGTTCTTTACACAACCCCTTCATCTGGGCCTTCATCTCCTACAGAGGCTGCACTTTTACCAGTGGCCTCTCCTGGCTCTCACAGTGCCAAGCCTCAGCTGCTCTCCATGACCCCCTCATGTCTTCAAAACCAGCACCAGCTGGGTGACTCTTACAGTACCAAGCTTGGCTGCCAGCATGAGATACAACCTCAGCCAGTTCTAGAAGACAGTTTCTGTGTGCTGACCCTGAGGAAACACTTTTCACATTTTAAGATAGAGTCTGGTTTGCAGGAAAAACAACTGGTCACCTTGTCTGCAGTAAGGGTTCCCTCATGGGATGGAGTTCTCATCACCATAGCAGATGTGTCTTGTCAACACCCCTTGTAGACAGGTTTGCAGGAAAAAAAAAAACTTCAGCTTAACTTTTTGGCTCTAAACTGTGGCTTCCACAACAACAGGGGGTCCTGGGCCAGTGGGAAGAATATCGGGCCAAAACATTCTGGTGGTTTTGTGTTCTTTTTCACCCACCACTATGGGTGAACATGCAACCTTCTTCATAGCCCTCAAACACAGTATCACAATGCAGCTATCAGGAAACTCAGTTTCTGAAACAATATCTACCACCAGTGGTGGGAGGGAACATTGGATCCGTGATCAGGAAAGACAGTAAGAACCTTGCTTTTTCCTGCTCCCAGGTAAATTCTTTATCTCTAAGGGCCTCCATTCCGTGCCTCTTGCCTCGGAGCCTTTTTCCCCCTCATTTATTTATTAATTTTACAAACTTTTTTCATCTTAGATGCTGATTTCATTTCTCTCCTCTTTCTTCAGATGACTTATTTTTGCAAATATATAATCTCTGTCCTCTGGGAGTTTCCCTGAGCGTATTTTACCGGACTCTGTGAGTTTCTTTCTCTTCCTTGTCTCCACGTTGGATTAGCTGGCATGATGTCCTGCCCCATGTTGGTGCAACATTTGTAGTAGTTAGCTTCTGTGACATGGAGGCATATTTATAGATGCAAACTCTGCCATATTTATAGATGCAAAATAGCAGAGGGAACCACCATCAATGCCAGAGCCATACTCAACAGTGGAAACCTGAGCGTCTCAGCTCTGGTGGTTTTATTGATACTGAACTTCTCAGGTGCAGATCATAGATCAGGTGCACCCCCCCCTCCCCCCGCTCCCTGCTGGACCCCGCCACCACAGAAATCCAACACCTGTAAACAGTACAAAAAGCCAAGGCCTACATAAACCCTCACCCAGTAGTTCACAAAACAGTATTTTAAACACAACTAAAAATAAACTTCTACACACAAGCCTGTGTCCTAAACCCTACTTGTTTACAGAAATGGAAACATTGATCTTAGAATCCCAGGGACAGTGCCTGACCTAGAATCTGGAAATCCCCTTGCAAAGTCCAATTAGATCCAGCTGGGTATAAAACAGAACCCCCCAAAGATGTCTCATGACATGAGCTGGGACTGGCACATAAGGTCTGTTGAGAAGGAGATGGTCTCTGATTTCCTAATTATTCTCCAGAAATGCCAAGGGGTTCTGAAATATCCCTTTTGAACTAAAAATCTCTTTGAAGCTGAGTGGTAGTGCATACCTTTAATCCCAACACTTGAGAGGCAGAGACAGATGAATCTCTGAGTTTGAGCCAGCCTGATCTACAGATCAAGTTCCAGGACAGCCAGGGCTACACAGAGAAACCTTGTCTCAAAAACCAAATAAATTATAAATAAAATTTCTCAGGCTCATGTAAATTTCCATTGTCCTATCTCAAGTTCATCCTTTTTTTTCCCTTCTGCCTGACCATATCTGTCTTTGATCCTTTCTCTTTTCAGACAGGGTCACATGTATTCCAGGCTAGACCTGAGACTCAATGTATAGCTAAGAATTAACTTCTGATCCTCCCAGCCCCACCTCCCAAGCACTGGAATTAATTACAGCTGAGTCACCCAAGGGTTTTAAATGGTGCTTTGTATAGAACCCAGATGTTTGGTGGATGCTATGTAAGCGTTCTACCAAGTAAGCACTAAGGCCTTAGCCTGGCAGTCCATCCTAAAATCCTAATTTCATATATATTCTAAGTGACTGATCCTTGACCCCAGATTTTGTGAAATTGAGCAGGATGAACTAGGAGCAAAGGGCAGTGATTTCAGAATGTGATCTGTGTGCTCCAGGGATCAGGTCTTTCTTTAAGACTTCATTTATTTTTATAGTTTTAGCTGTTTTCAAGACAGGGTTTCTCTGCTGTAACTCTGGCTGTCCTGGAACTCACTCTGGAGACCAGGCTGGCCTCGAACTCACAGAGATCCCCCTGCCTCTGCCTCCCAAGTGGTGGGATTAAAGGTGTGGGCCATCACTGCCTGGCAAAAATAAATCTTTTAAAAAAGAAACAGAAAACTCCCCTAAAGACTTTAAATAAAATGAGACAGGGTGACAAAGGCGACTTAGCAAAGATATGGGAGAGGAGGAGGCTTAGCACAGTCAGTCTGATCATTCCTGTGCTTTTAGTTTTGCCCCTGGCCAGAGAAGAGCTTAAACTCTAACATCTGTAGGTGTTCACCTTATGGCAGAGTGTTCGTAGAAGCCCTATTTGCAGCAGCCAAAAACCTAAAAATAGGGAATTACTCAAAATGCCATCAACCACAGAATAGATAAATGCTACTACAGCCGTACACTGGTACAATGTGCATCAGCCAGGGTGAACAAAACTGAGTATATAATCTCATAAAACGTTTCCATTTATTTATAGGAATAGGTGCTGCTAAGAGAGAATAGAAGTCAGCTGGCGTGCAGGACAGGAACATGATGGGACTTTGGGGGTTTAGTTCTGTGCTTGACTTGGATGCTGAATACACAGGTGTATTTTGTTGGTGTGTTGAGCTGTAAGAGGCTGTGTTTTGTAAATGTTCTCTTAAGGTTCAGACCCCACTCACCTCCCTTAGGGCTGGATGAGCTTTTACATGGGACTTGCCATATTTATTTGCATGCAAACAGGAGACCTGCTAAAATTAAAGACTGGAAGCTAAATTAAACTAAGTTTATTGTCTAGGTGTAAAACCAGGGCAGTTATTCCAGGAGAATATGAAGGAGGTGAATCAGATTAGGTTGCCAGGCGCAGAGCTGGTAAGAGGCTCTCAAAGCAAGGGGACAGTTTACAACTTTCCTGGGTGTCTTTGCCTTGTGGTTTCCAAATGTGGGAAGGGAGTAGAGTTTAGGGGGAAATTTATAAAAAGGTAGAACTGTAGTGAAAGCCCTAGGTGTTATAATGCTAACAGTAAGTATAAGGGGGAGGGGAGGTGTATAGTGTTAGCAGGACTCTTCCTGCACCATTTCCTGCAATCCCCACTTCCCCTTTCTATTGTTCTGGCTCTGTAGGGGGCCTTCACTATGGTTCCAGGGACACCAAAAACTCAAATCTGAAGAGTTAAAGAGAGAGTGGGGAGAAAAGGCAGCCTGTCTTCCTTCCTGCCTTGCTCCCCTTCTTCCTTTTGGAAGCATGAATATGTTAGAGGCGAAGCTTGCCCTCCACTTTCTCAAGGCCTGGATGGTCTGCACAGCAGGGACTGCAGGTGGTTGTCTCTCAGTGGAAGTTAAGGTCACAGGCTTGGGTGGATGGCAATTGTTCTGGAAGCCTCAGGCTCCAGTGGCTGAGGTTGGGGATGAAGGTATCCAGTGGATTGGATTGAGTGGGAGAAAAGGTGTCTACTGTGGCTGTATTTGGCCTACTTAGGGACAGGGACAGGGACAGGGACAGGGACAGGGACAGGGGGTCACCTCTAGACGTTCTGGCATGCTAGACCAGTTCCCAACCAGGGAAGACGGGAGCTGGCCAAGGCTGGAAAGTTTTAAAAAGAGAAAGCAAGCCACTTGCAAAGGAGTGGTTGGGTGTCAGGTGGGCTGGGCTGCCAGGGTGTACTGGACTGGTGAACAGAGGGAGTATGCAGCTGTAGTGAACAAGAATAAATGTAATAGAATGTAGTGAATAAGAATAATATAATAGAACGTCGTGAATAAGAATAAATATAAAGGTAATGGAATGAAATGGGTAAGAATAATGTAGCAGCATAATAATGTAAAATGTGAAGACAAATAACATTGAAAAGCCAAATGTGAGTAAGCAATATTAACGTCCAGAGAGTGGGCTCTGGACACGCCCGGAGGTACCCCAGTGCCTGTGTGCACATCTGGACAGCACTGATAAAATTGACCATGCCTGTGCGCCCACAGTGTGATCGGCTGAATTTAGCTTAAAAGCCCTGGTCTGGCCTCCCTCAGCACGCCGCTCTCAAGTGCCTCCAGAGATGCTGCCACTCTGGTGACCGACCGAGGCTGCGTCCTGCTAACAGGAGACTTGTCGCAGACCACAGGACCAGTGCTCCAGTCTTGCTGAACCGAAAGAGGAAGTCGGCTGCAGACCACACAGCTCTGCCGGACAGAGGCTTGCCTGCGTCTGAGGCCAGACTAGGAGAGGTATTGGCGTGACTGTGTGAGTGAATGTGTGTGATAAGCATAGAGTAAAAATCCTTTGTGGAACCAATACTGCCTCTGAGGCTTCTTCCCGCCTGATAAGAGTTCGCTCGCGACAGCAGCCCTTCCCTTCACCTAGACCCTCTCCCTCCTAGTGGCTGTGCAGGTGCTATTTCAGAGGTCCAATGCCAGTGGAGCCTGTGGCCCGAGAAGCTGGCAGAGGTGAACAGGTGTCTGGTACCTAAGCCGGTCCTCACTTGGCAAAGGTGAAGATTAAGCCTTCGATGTGAAAGTTTCATAGGCAGCTGAAAGCACCTGGGGTGGTCTAGAAATTAGGAGGAAGTAGGGAGAGGATGTTGGGGCACCAATGTTTGGGGGCCATGTCTGGGAGGAAATGTTGGGAAGAGGAACATCTCCCAGGTTGCCTTGGAGGTTGGCTTTGATAACTTGGAGACCACTTGGCTGATACTTTCTCTCCCACTCCACTCTGGTCCCTAGGGTTTTCTATTGGAGCCTTGGGAGGGGTAGATAGATGTGGGCACACCTTCCAGAGGCCTTTTGCTCTTCCTAGAGAATCTATTGCATTATGTGGCAAGTCTAGAGTGGCAGTCCCAGCCATGGGACCAGTAGTCAGCATTTTCCTTGAGAATGAAGAAGCCAGGCCACCCACTCATGCTTGCTGCGGGCTAGCACTGAGGGAAGTGGCACCTTGTTGGCAGCCTTGGCCTCACCCCGGGGCATCTCAGTGTGAGAGGATTGTAGTGTGTAGGGAAATTGTGGAAGCCTTTTCAGTGGCCTTAGAGATTGCTGTAGGGTTTAGGGGAAACTGGGTTCTGGGCTTCTACTGGATGAATTACATAAGGCTTGTGTTCTGGGGTTTTACTTTGTATTTGATACACAAGGCCTACGAAGCCTTCCTACCTTAGTCCTGGTGAATACAATATGTGAAAACAGAGACTTCAGATGACACATTTAGACCAATAATTGGCATTTCTCCTCAACTCCAGAACTTGAGTTTGACAATGGTCCACTTTTTACTAGCTTTGTGACCTTGGAGACAAGTTATTTATGGCCTCTGACCCTCAGTGAAGAAACCAAAGATCTCATTTTGTGTATGTGTTCAAGGTCCCAACCTGAGCCTGACCTTGCAGGCTAGTAAATCCAGGCCATTAAAAAAACAATTCTAAGGGCAATCAATCTCATCCAGCCAGGTAAACTATCTCGTCTGGCCAGGTAGCCCTGAAGACCATAAAATTATCTTATCAGGCAAGGTAGCCCTAAAACCTATAAAACCAGATGTCTTAACTTTAATGACTAACTGCCAAGTATAGCCCAAGAATGTGGACAGTTAGCCCCTCAGGCACTTGTAACTGCATCTCTGTTCGCCAGTTAAAAATCATGTGGAAACACCATCAATAAAAGAAGCTGTGATTCTTTGTTTGGGGTCGGCCATCTTGCATGGTTTCTGACCCCAGCATGCTAATTTGTTCTGTAGAATAAAAGTGCCTTTGCTTTTTGCATACGTGGTCTCGCTGGTCCTTGGGAGGTCAAGCTTTGGACGCAACACTCGGTAATCTCTTCGTTTGTTTGATTGGGAATAATGACCTACCTTTAGGATCAAAGACAATGCCTGGCACATAGTATGCTATTTTCTGTAGGAATTTTGCTTTCAGAGTTTCACCTTAGCAGAAAGGTGGGAAGATAGACAAGCCTGCGACACCCAAACACTGGCAGGTTTACTGCTTCTGAGAGGCCCGGCGCCCCTAGTGGTGGACGCGCTGACCTCGCCTCTCCGTTTAATGTCAAGTACTCGCTTTCCCAGAAACCCTTATTTCCTCGTGACATTTAACGAGCCAATCCAGTGCTCAGGTTCTGACCAATCAGAGAGATATCCTGTTTTTCTTTAAAAACCCACGTGATTAGCTTTCTGGGTCGCCATCTTGACAAGTGGCTGACCCCCATACATAGGTTCTTTTCTTTTCGTTTTCTTTCACAAAGTAAAGTGTGCCTTTGCTTCTTGCATACGTGGTGTGGTCTTTGTGAGGTGAATTTCAGACCTTATACTTCCAGCTCCTTTGTATTTCCAGGCTCTGTTGGCTCTCCCCCCAACTCCCCCACTCCCTAATGCAAATTAGAGAAAAATACTCTTCTTTCAGCAGTGTATCAGTCACTTGTTATCATGCTCCAAGGCAGGGTGCCCATCTATATGGCTTTGTTTTGGGGTGCTTGGAGTTCCAAGACTGATGATCAGAATGGAATTCGTACTATTCCCTGTAAAGAAGGTGAAATCCCTCTCCTGACCGACCCTTAGCCTCCCCAGGCCTTCTGGGCTCTGCACAGTCAGCAAGAAGCCTGCGTGCAGATTTCAGGACCCTTGCATTTTCCACCCCTTAATTCCTTAAAAAAAAGTTCCTCTGTTCTTCCTAGGGTTAGCCTTCCCTGTAACTTGTTACTCTCTGTTGTGGGGAGTGACATTAACTATGCTTCATTCATACAAAGCCTTAGTGGAGACGTGTGTGGGACTGCGGCCTTGGTGTGGGGTGTTCATTTAGGATTCCTCTCCAGGTTGTATGGGTTCCCCAGCGGGGACTGAACTATAGTGGACTAAGTCAGATATGTGAGGGGCTGGGAGCATGTAAGGAGTCCAGGTCTTAGGTACCTCTTTTTTCAGGAACTCTTGTCCATGTTCCTCCCATCTGCACTTTGGACATACATGTAGTTCACTGACTAGCTGCCGAGGCACAACCTTAAGAAAAATGAAAGGAACGAAAAGCCCGTGAGTCTCTGGCCATCCCTGCAGAAGGGATAAGGGGGCAGTATCCATCCCCGTCCTTGATCCATCTGGTCCCAGGAGCTGGGGCTCTGCCTGGGGTAGAGAGGATACATGGCCAGCAATCCACTTTTGGTAGACTCTCGGGGTCAGCCCTACCCAGGGCTCCACACCTGCCCCATTTTACTGTAGGCTATAATTGTCTCCCATCTTCCTAGGGGAGGGCCTGGAGGAGCAACCCTGTATTCTGATTGAAGGGAGCCCACAGTGAAGGTAGGAAGGATTTGTAGTCCTGACTCTACCATGGACTTGGGAGTGTTCTGCTTGAGGGTTCAAATACTACCTGAATCCACTGAAAAGTTTGTTTTTATCTGAAATTTGGAGTAGTGGAGGCTCCAGCAGAGGAACTCTATAAGTTCCCTTGAGAATAAAGGGTCCCAGGGGTTAAACTAGGGTCTTTGGGGAGGGTTGCTACCCAAAGAGAACTGGTACCGTTTCTGGAAGGCCAGTGAGGACTCCTGGCCTACCCCTGCCCCCTGGGACCTTGGGAGGGAACCGTGAGGAGGGGCAGAAGGGGCTGGTGAGCTCTGAGCAGTCTGTGTGTGTGCCAGGAATGAATCACTTTGTTGCAGACCCATCACATCATGTAGGCATGGAGGGGGTGCCCCCCCCACGTCCCTCTGATGCCATCTGGGACCAAGTTTATTCCCTGCCCTGGTGGTTCTCTGCTGTGACCCAGGGGCTCCAAGAGGAAGCTCGGGAGGTTCTGGATGCTGGGAAGAGCAGCTCTGTGCAAGCACTGTCCCCTCTCCCACTTCTGCTCCCTGAGTTAGTCTGTACTAATGTAAAATCGGGGGGTTGTGGGTGGTCACACAGAATCAGTGGTTGTGGCATGGAGCATGCAGCTGCGTGGGCAGCCTGGATCACACTGCCAGCCCCACACCTCAGATGCTAAGATTGCTCAGGTCCTGAGAACAATTTGAGGGTCCCCTTCTCAGCTATATGGCATCTGAGAAAGCAGCCCAGAGGACCTGCCCTGCATTGCACATCTGGGAAAGCATTTTCTTTGCAAGGCTCTCCCCTCAACATTCTAAAATAGAAACTTCTTCCCCTTCCTTCCTTGACACCCAAAGCTTGGTGCTACTGTGACTTAAGAGGTTTGGAGCCACCTTAGTAAGGACTGGCGCTAGCTTGAGCTTGAAATCCACATCAGCACTCCTGCCCCCGACCCCCAACTTGACCACTGGACCTTTCACCCTTGATCTTTAGGTTGCACATGGGACAGCTTGGAAATTCAGTCCTAACAGTGTGTCCTAATTTGAATCTAAAACCTGCCACAGCCACCTCACTGTTACTCCTTCTACCACCCCAAGAGGGATCGTGTGCCAGGGTCTAGTATCCAGTGTCTTTAGTCCCTCATCAAATACGGGATATTTGTTTTCTTGATGTACATTTTTGAAGTTCTTTATATTAGCCTTCTATCAGATGTGTGATTGGTAAAGATCTTTTCCCATTCGGTAGCCTGCCTCGTTGTCCAAATGCTTATCCTTTCCCATACAGAAGATTGGTTTCATGACATCCCATTCATTAACTCAGAGAGCCCTTCCCTGTGCCACTGAGTTCAAAACTATTCCCCACTTTCTCTTCTATGGGATTCAAGGTATCTGGCCTTATGTTGAGGTCCTTGGTCAATTTTGAGTTCAGTTTTGTGTAGGATTATAAATTTATATCTATTTATCTTCATTTATATACAGTCATCCAAATTGACCAGCACCATTTGCCGAAGATGCTGTCTTTTTTCCAGTGTGTATATCTGACTTCTTTATCAAAAGTTAGGTTTCTAAAGGTGTATGGACTCATGTTGAGGTCTTCAATTAGATTCCATTGGTCAGTGTGTCTACTTTTGTGCCAATGCCTGCAGTTTTTATTACTATAGCTCTACAGTACAAGTTGAAACCGAGAATAGAGATAGCTCCTGAAGTCTTTTTATTATTCAGGAAGGTTTTTATCTCTGCTATGTTTTTCATATTTCCATCTGAAGCTAAAAATTGTCCTTTCAATGTTTCCGAATAATTGTGTTGGGATTTTGATGGGGATTGCATTGAATCTGTAAATCACTTTTGGGGAGATGGCCAATTTCAGTATAATGATCCATGAACGTGGGAAATCTTTCCATTCTCTGATATCTTCAATGCCTAAAAGATTTTATTATGCACATCTTTCGCTTGCTTGATTAGACACACCCCAAGAAAATTTCTGAGGCTATTGTGAAAGATATTGTTTTCCTGATTTCTTTCTTGATTCATTTTCCATGTGTGTACAAGCAGGCTACTGGCTTTTATGTACTAATTTTATATCCTGCTATCTTGCTGAAAGTGCTATCAGCTATAAAAGTTTCCTGGTAGAGTTTTAGGGCAATTTATGAATAAAACCATATCTTCAAAAAAATACTTCAACTTCTTCCTTTCCTGCTTCTGTTCCCTCGATCTCCATCATTTGTCTTATTCCTCTAACTAGGATTTCAGGCACGATATTGAATGTGTATGGAGAGTGGACATCCTTGTCTTATTCCAGATTTTAGTGAAAATGTTTTGAATTTTTGTTTATTTTCATGTTGGCTGTGGGTCTGCTATAAGTGGCCTACACCCCTCTTTCCCAGTGATGTTCCCTGAGCCTTAGGTGTAGGACTTGTGTTGTAGATGTTTCATCTGGGATTTGTAAATATATTGATTGTTACAGCTGAATTTTATGAATGCTCTAACTAGCTCCTTATACCATAGTGTGTACAGACCTATAAAGAGCCATCAATTGAGTATGTATTTAAGATGGACTTTTCTCTGCCAAGATGAAAGATTAACTATAAAATTTCTCCCATGAAGTGGAAAGTTCTCTAAAGTCATTCATCTCTGTCACTGCATTTCAGAAACACATTCTTTCTCCCACAAACTCACGTAGTCAAAATGAGCTATAGGGAATGGGCACTCGTGAGAGGAATCTGTTTGTCCTAGGTTCATGATGAATCACACAAAAGCTTGTCTAATGGAATGGCACAAATGCACATTCTTATCTCCTTCTTTAGTAGCTACATTTTATAAATTCTCTAATAAGTTATTTACAATGATATGCATATAAACCTATAAAAAGAAATAGGAAATATCTACCTGTGGAATAGAATCCTGAGGAGTATTCATTATAGATTCTCTCTCGTAGACTGAAAGAAGACCACATCTTTACAGCGTCTGTTTAATAATCATCTCTAAGTCTTCTTGCAGCAGGGCATCTGGCTGATAATCATGTATAGGGACTATGTGCTTGAAAAATAGGTCTCTTTATTATACATAAAAGATCCTCAAATACAATTTCCTCAAATTGAATGCAAAGTTTTTACTTTTTCCCCCTTATGAATAATATAATTATAGAAACGGACCAAAGATCTTGTCCATAACACATACATGTCTATAGCGAGCCAGAGGAAATATGGGCTTGTAAAATAGAACTTGTTTGTTGTTGAAGAAATATTGTTGATACAAAACTTTTATAGTGGATTGAAAGAATTAACCACATTCTCACCCGGCTACATAATTTAAATGCTCAGATTTGCATCTTGCATAACATTGCAAGTAGGTCAATATTGTACAGCAGTGAATACATGCTTACAAAACAGAATCTCCTCATTCTGTACGAACCATGCCTCATAGACAACACTTCAATTACTGGACATAAGTTTCTTCCAACTTTTTATGTACCTCATTTCATAAAAGTTCTGACATACTTCTTGCCCACAATGCCGTAAGATTTTAAAATGCATTAATATGTGTGTGGTTTTCACTACTGTGCCTTCATTCTAGGTGCAGAATGCATCGTACACAAACTTCTGTCAAGAGAAACACATGTGTGTCATTTCCTCACCCATCATGAACCTGCATGTGACCAATATGCTAGCTACTCATCCGCACAGTGAAAATCTCCCTGTATCATGCTTTTTGTTCATATGTTAAATAACCTACAATGAGAATAGAGAATCTTGACAGATAAATGAAAATGTATTCATTCATGATAAAATTTTAATGTAAAAACTTCTGTCATGAATGAAAGAAGATGGAAACAGTGTCATCTCTGGACTGGAGTACAAATGGTTCACAGCGACTGGCAAGACACACAAAACTTTCACAGAATCCAGCTACTTGAGGTTCCAGTACTGAGAAGGCGGGTGGACACAAGTTCCCATCCCTAACCAAGAGGCTCTCCGTAATTTATACCAACCAGCAAGGGAAAATACACGTTCTCTAAAGGAGTGTCACTGGGTATACTGAGGCCCATGCCCATGTGTATGTGGTCCACACCAGGTGGCTTCCAGGGCTTTTGTTCATTTGATTGTTTTTGTATGTGTGTAGGAAGATTCTTTTTGTTTTAACATTTTCGTCTCATTTGTTTAGTTTGTTTATATACTTGTTTTGTCTTATTTTTTTAGAGACAGAAAGACAAAAGAAAACAAACTTGGGTGGGTCAGGTAGAGGGGAGGATCTGAGATGAGTTGGGGGAAGAGAAAATATCTTGTATGAAGTTTTATAAACCAATACTGTTGTTAATAAGAAGAATGGGATTCTTAAGAATAAACATTTTTAAAGATGTAATTCTTAAAAAAAGAACAGTCGGCAGCTAATGACTACCAAGAGAGAGAGAATTAGTGTCTCCTAGGGATAAACCCCATGTTGGAAATGCCACACAAAATAGTCACATGCTCCACAAGCCAGACCTCCCACTTCCTTCTCCAGCCTCTAGTCCAGGGAGTGTCCCGTGACCTTGGGTCCACACCTCTCCTCACCCATGCCTTCTCAGGCATGGTCATCGCTGCTCTATTCACAATAGCTGTGATAGGGAACCAGCCTTAATGTCCTTCACCTGATGACTGGATAATGAATATGTGGTATATATACACACGAGCAACATGAAATGGACTCAGCAGGCTGTATCTAATTGTGTGTGTGTGTCTGTGTGTGTGCGCGCACACGCGCAACAATGATAGTTTTAAAAAGATTTTAAGAAATAGAGGGCAAGGGGTAATTTGGAGGATGGAAATGCTGGACAGATGAAGGAAGGAAAGGGGAGGATGAAGTGATGGAATTTATATTTTAATCACAATATAACATATAAAATATAATGGGGTTTTAAAAGCCTTTAAATTCAGAACTGGAGGGATTGTGCAGTGGTTAAAGTGTTTCTTGCTCTTTATTAGAACTAACATTCAGTTCCTAAAACCCACATCAAGTGGGTCACAACTCCTGGGTATTCCAGCTCCAGGGAATCTGACACCTTATTCTAGTCACCTCAAGCACCTGCACACACAGAAAATGTAGAAACACACACACACACACACACACACACACACACACACACACAGAGGAGATTAAATTTTATAACATTAAATTTTACAAAAATAAAATTTTAAATAATTAGAAATAAAACATCTGTTACTTCAATGAGGACACAAATAAACAGTTGAATATATAAGAAAAAGAACACACAATTTGGATGAGAAATTAAGGAGAAATATTGTACAAACTATTGCAGTCTTTTACTCTCTATACACTAAGCATAGAAAGTCTATAGAAAGCATCACCGAGAGAATCAGTCAGAGAACGTCAGAGCTGAAAATCAAGGTGGGAGTATTAATACATTTAGACACTGATAATTTAGTAATGACTGCATCTTTCAAGATCTCTGAAAGCTACTCAGAGATTGTATTTGTTAATTTTCTGTTTCTGTGACAAAACACCATGGCCAGAAGCATCTTATGGAAGGAAGAATTTGGGCTTCCAGTTCCTGATGTACATGAGTTTCTCATGGTGGGGAGGCATAGCAGCAAGTGGCAGGCACGGTGGCAAGAAGTGGAAGCGTAGAGATCCCATCTCAACCACAAGCAGGAAGTAGAGAGCAAATATAGTGGGAGAGAATGTTTATAGCAAAGACTAGAAACATCCAAGGCCTACTTTTAGGGCCAAATGTCAACTATCAAGGCTCCATCTTCCAAATGATACACAACCTCCCCAAATAATACCATCACCTGGGATCAAGTATTCAAATATCTGAGCCTGTGGAGGGCATTCTCATTAGAAACACTCCAAAGACCAAATATAAAGATCTGGCATTGAAGTCATTGTGGAGATTCTTAGGGCATAGAAAACATGTTCTATGAAGTAATAGCAGAGATTTCTCCATATTAAGGAAATATATGAACTCAGCTGTGCAGAAGACATTTAGAACCACAACAGCCATGGCTGGAAAATAAGTTCTCCACATCATGTTATAATCATGTAAAATTTTTTAAATGTTTCACTTTTTTCTTGAGACAGGTTCTGACCATGTAGCTCTGGCTTTCCTTGTAGACTGGATAGATCTCAAACTTAAGGAGATCCATGAGTCTCTGCCTCCTGCCAAGTGCTGTGGTTACAGGTGGTGGGACACCACTGTGAGCCTCCCATAATCTGTAACTATAAAGCTGCTCACTACAGTGAACTTTCTGAGATCACAGAAACAAAAGCACCCAGAGAGAAGCTTTAAGAGAGAAGTTATGGCTAGGTGGTGGTGGTGCGTGCCCTTTAATCCTGGCACTTGGGAGGCAGAGGCAGGCAGAGGCAGGCAGATCTCTGTGAGTTTGAGGTCAGCCTGGTCTACAGAGTGAGTTCCAGGACAACCAGGGCTACACAGAGAAACCCTGTCTCAAGAGACCAAAAAAAAAAAAAAAAAAAAAAAAAAAAAGAGAGAGAAAGAAAGAAAGAGAGAGAGAGAGAGAAAAGAAAGAAAAAGAGAGAGATGTTCCATTTTCCCTACAAAGGCCAGTCATCCATGACCTCTTAGTGGGAAAAAAAAAAAACACGAAAAAGAAAAATTAGAATGAAGAATTACAGGCCCCCAAAGAACAACTGCTAAGCAAGATTACCATAGGGAATAAAGGAATCCTTTAACCTTGACAGGGAGATAAAGACCTTGTATAATAAGCATAAACTAAAGCCAAGGAAGAACACCAGGCTTATATTGCACATGCGCAATGAGCAGTATTTTCGCCGCGAGCTGTCAGTTATCCGCGAGGAAGAATGGGCATGTTTTTGTTTACAAGTGCTGCTTAGCAACGGCTGTTCCATATCCTACTGCCTTTGACTGGTCAAACCAGAGTTATCTCTTCTGCGCCTCACAGAGCTGGGTTTCTGTTTTTAAACGGATTTTGTCAGTTATTAATAGACTTGAGCTGGTAGAAAGGTGGCCACAGCAATGCTCTCCACCCTGAGAAGGCTCTTCTGCTGTAAGGGAGAGCCCAAAACACCCTTGGGGTTTTGTGATGGCCCTAGCAGCGGACACAGGAGCTTCCCGTGCTTCAGCTGCGGCGGCACTGAGGACAGGTACAGCCAGCCTTACGATCCGAAGAACAAATTCCATGAAGCCGTGTGCGAGGGAAGGATTAAAAAGGTGCTGCGTCTTCTCTCTAAGGAGAAGTTTCAGGTCAATGACCAAGATGAGCGAGAACGGTGAGAGCGTTTGGGCGCTAGGATGAGGGGCCATGAGGACATCGGGAGGTGGGAGAAGCACAGCTTTCTTAGCTCCTAGGACAGCAGGGGTGGGGACCCAGCGGGGCTTGCTGTGCTGCAGTCTCCTTGGCACCTGTGAGCACAGGGTCGAGAGTCCTGCTCATCTGGAGCAGGACAAGCACAGGACCACATCCGCAGCAGGTGGACTGTGACTCCATAATTCCCCTAGAGAATATCTTATCGACTCTGATAAAAGAGCCTAAACAATATAAAGAAGTGGAATTTAATTTCAAAGTACACAACAATCACAGTGTTTATATAAACCGTAGAAAGTACAGAATTCAGGTAATGTGCCCTGTTCCACCTAAAATTATCCAGATACAATCCAATATTAATTTTATATCGATGTGTACTAACGTTTATACACCTGACTGAAGAATAATAGGAATAATGTACACGTGAACGGCGGCAGTGTGTTTCTCCTCCTCCTCCTCCTCCTCCTCCTCCTCCTCCTCCTCCTCCTCCTCCTCCTCCTCCTCCTCCTCCTCCTCCTCCTCCATTCCCTTTGTTTTCTCACACTGGTGTCCTAGGGCTGTCATCCTCAAGGCTCAGTAGGTTTCCTGGATTTCTCTGAGGCTTCACATAGTTCTGACAGGTTATTCCTTACTCAGCTACTGTTTTCATAAAACCATTTGCTGTTGAGCACCAGGTTATCTGCAAGTTACTTCTGACATTTTTTCCCCGGAGACAGGGTTTCTCTGTTGTAACTCTGACTGCCCTGGAACTCACTTTGTAGATGAGGCTGGCCTCGAACTCACAGAGATCCGCCTGACTCTGCCTCCCAAGTGCTGGGATTAAAGGTGTGCGCCATCACCGCCTGGCAACGTTTCAATTTTTGATGAGTTAAAATGCGAGAAAAAGAACCTCTCAACCAGGTACTGTGCCATATCTATCCCAGGCAGCCCTGTCTCAAGTTTTGAAGAGATTATCTTTGACTCTGTAAATATATAATCCTTAATACATTGGCAAAGTAGATATAATGGAACTAACATTGACTTGAAATATATTTATTACAGTGTTAACGTTAGTGATTTAAACATCTAACAAATATTGTTCTGTTGTTCAAGAGTATTTTCTGAATAGCTGTAAAGATTCTTATTGATGCACCCTAATTTGATAAGTAGGCCTTCAGACACCCACTATGTGGACAAGGAAGTCACAGCACAGAAAGGCTGAGTAGTTGAGTGGTAATGGAGCTTAGAGTAGGAAGGGAACTCAATATGACTTCAACTCAAAGATCATGTCCTTTCTGTTCAAATAGGCTGCTCTGGGCTAACCTGCTCAGTGATAGAGCACTCATCCATCCTGCAACAGCTGTAGGTTTTCTTCACACTGCCATAAACGTTGTGTATAGCATTTTTCCAATATAGTAAATAATAACAGCAAATAAATTTAATTTTAAAATAGTATTATTGGATTGTGGATCAGAGGACTTAACTGTTATGTGATATTAGCAAATACACAAGTGACTGTGTACGGTGACACGGTGCCTTACAGTTTCATTAAAAAACGCTTCGCGTTCCCACAGAACCGCTCTCCACTTCGCGTGCTTTTACGGCCATCTGCACCTGGTTACTTTCCTCATATTCATGGACGCCAGTGTAAATGCACTTGATGACGAGAAGTCCTCTCCACTAATGAAGGTAGTTCAAAGTCTTCAATTTAAGGAATGAACTTCATCTAAATGGTTAGAACGAAAGTAAAATTAATATCACTTTAAATATAAATTATTGTCACAGCTTAGGGAAGATTATGTTGAATGTGAATTGACGGTGTTTTCCTTGTGACAATACCCACAGGCTGTACAAAGCTTGGAGACAAAGATCGTTTCTGTCCTCCTTCAGGATGGAGCAGATCCCAGCATTAAGGATGTCAATGGAGAAACAGCACTGCATCACGCAGTGTATGTTGACAGTCCAGATATTGCCAGGAGGCTTCTTCAATCTGGGGCAGACATTGAAGAAACTACAAAGGTAATGTTTTTCCAAACTGAATTCCCAAGCATTTGAAAACTATGTGCTTTAACGCTGTCATGTGTAGGGTCAATTCTCCATGTTAGGAGTTCAATATTCCTTGATGGGTACTTAGAAATAACTTGATGTTGTTGTTATTTAACACACTGTGCCCTCTTTGTGCAGCCCATATATGGCCATATACATCCACTGGAGCCTTATCAGCCTCCAGGGGGCCATACCTTTAAATAAAAATGACTATCCACTCCCAGCAGATATCAGTTATCAATAAATCATCAGATAGGAGCAGAACATCATGCTAAATTCCTGTCTCCATACTGAATTTTGTGTCCCTTGAGTTTGTACAGTTCTTGCGAATGCTTTCCAAGCGGCTGTGACTTTATATGCGCATCTGCTCTGTTGTGCCCAGAAAACACGGTTTCTTTGTATGACCCTGTTTCTTGGGCTCTTACAGGCTTTCCCCATTCTTCTGCAGTGACTCCTGAGATGTAAGAGGTAGATTATATCAAGGAGGACAGACAGATGGGAGGGTAGAGTAGTGGAGTGGATTTGGGATGTTGAAGGAAAGAGGTGAACGTGATCAAAATACGTTATGTGGAGCTCTCTAAAATGATTTTCAGTGGGAAGAAAATAATTGTTGATTTTTTGAAAGACATATTAGAGATATAAAGACATATTCATTTATGCAGCCTAGGCAAGGACTTGTGAAAACACTTAATGTGTTAAAAGTTTATTTGACATAATTTCAGGTTGCTGTATACAATTGAGAAAGTCACAGAGGCAGGATGAGAGAGATGTTCTCACCTCATCTACCCTGAAGAGAGGGAGAAATGAATGAACCGGTGCTACCTGTGTGCTTAGTACTCAGATAGCCCTCTGAAATCTTACACAGCCCTGTTCATAACCCAGCTATGGTTCTACCCCCAATGAGCTGGGTCCTTCTCATCAATTACCCATCAAGATAATTTCCCACAGCCATGTCCATGGGTCCAAGTGATTTAGACAATTTCTCAGCTGAAACTGTCTTCCTAGGTCACTTTAGTTGGTATCATTGGTAGTTAAAAATAATCTTCACAATAAATTTAATACAGTTTGGGATCCAAGATAGTTACCTTTCTCATTAATGTTACAAAATTACTGGTAGAGCAGCATAAGATATAAAGGGTTTGTTCTTGCTCAAGACAAGAGTCTTGTCTTGGCTGAGAAAGCACAGCAGTTTGTTACAGCTTGGTCCATGGTATCAGGAACTTGTAACTCATCTTCCTCCTATCTTCACAGACCAGAGTCAGAGGGCTTTGGAGAAACTCAGAATATGTGTACCCCAACACTACCAAAAGTTCAACCCATAAGGACCCATGTCCAAAAGGTTCTACAGCCTACTAAAATAGTGTCCACCTGCATTAGGGTGTCAATCATTTGGGGCAATCACATCAGGGACTGATTTCTTGTGAGTAAAACACGATTGGTTGCACGCCGGCACTTTATCTGCACATATCCACTGGTAGGCATGCAGCCTATGTTAAAATAATAAGTAAACCAAAGGGCTACGGAGACAGCGCCGCCCACACGTACCCTGTTTCCTCCACGTATCTTGTGCACACTCAATCTCCAGGAGAATTTAAAAAACTCAGACTTTATCCTTATCTTAAAAAATCGAATCCTCTCTCTGTGAGCCCATTCAATTGAATGATTCCCTGCAAGGAGCACTTCCATTATCCAGCATCCAAGTGTGTTCTGTTTGCTAACAAACCACAGCAGTATTTCCTCATTTCACCAGCTTTGCCTGTACAAGTGTTAAAAATTATTTAAAACAGGCATGTTGGCACAATTGTAATCCCATCAAGAGAATCTAGAGAATTTCCGGAAGATCATGACTTCTAGGTTAGTCTGGGCTACATAATGAGACAAGTGTACTACTCTTGTTTCTTGATGCTTTTGATAGAAATTTGGGGTGTCTGGAGATTACTTTTCTCCCTTGGCAGCTTGCATGGCACCTTTAGATTTTATGACAGGTAGTCATTGTGGGGGAATCCTTGGATTAGTTCCACTTTGATCGCTTCCAGTCCTTTGTCTGAAATATTTGGTGTCTTTAGCAATAAGGTCTTACAGTTAAGTTACGGGAGGCATCCAAGAGCAGTGGCAGTAGTTCATATTGTTTGGGAAATCCCTGGGACTCCCAATACCTCCAGGGAGGTTCCCTTGCCTAGCACTGGGTATTTTGTTAGTTATGGTGTTGGGGAAAGGCTTTTTCACCCCTGTGGCATAACTCCATGTAAACAACAATTTATGGTTTTAATGTCAATCATAATAATGATCCTAAAGCCATGATATATTTCATACATGAATTTTTTAGGTAGGTCTCATTATGTAGCCCAGACTAACCGAGAAGTCATGATCCTCTGGAAATTCTCTTGATTTTCTTGATGGGATTACAATTGTGCCAACATGCCTGTTTTAAATAATTTTTAATTATTGCTCCCTTTTGATTACTGCTTAAGTTGTTATTATGAGCCAAGTATTAATCAGAAATAAAGCAGTGCCTTCCCTATCACTAAAAAGTCAATTACGCTAATCGGTGTGCAGTAGCTTTAGTACACTGCAGTCACTCAGTAACGTGAGCTTAGATTCCATGCTGATAGACTGCAGCAGGGAGAGAGTGAAGCAGAGACCCACAACTGGTCAAAATGCAGAGAATCCATGGCTGTGGGTGCCTAGCCACAATTGGTATATCTACAATATAACCCCGACCTAAGGCTCAAGGAACATTGAGAAAGAGGGGTCTAAAACACTGTAAAGTCCAGAGACCAGCATGCCTGTTGGCAGACAGTGTCTTCTAGATATGAAAGGGACATTGCATCTATGAAACCTCAATAACGTGGTTGCCAAACAAGACCCACACAATGAAAACACCAGTTGACATGAAAACATCGATGGGAAATCTTCAAAATCTCCACCCCTAATTGAGGAGAGATAGGTAGAGGAGCAATATTAATGGAATCAGTACGTTGTAAATATACACATACTTGTGGGACAGTAATAAAGAAGTCATGAATTTTAGAGGGAGTGGGGGGCACAGGAGGAGTTGAAAGAGTGAGGAGGCAGAAATTATATAAAAACAGTATTCATGTATGAACTTACTAAACAAATTATTTAGATTAAAATATTTTTAAATGATGTATTGGACTTTCCTTTCTTAAATTAATTTATTTGTTTTAATTTTATGTGCATCAATGCTTTGCCCGCATGCATGTCTGTGTGAGGGTTTCAGATCCCCTGGAACTGAAGTTTTAGACAGGTGTGAGCTGTCATGTGGGAACTGGGAATTGAGCCCAGGTCCTCTGAGGAGTAGCCAGTGTTCTTAACTACTAAGCCATCTCCCCAGCCCTTCATTTGACTGTCTAAGTACTAAGATTTCGACTTTCATCTTATAAAAGGACAGAATCCGTTTTAAGATAAGCAATAGAAGATTCTTTGAGGAATCACTCGTTTTGAGTACATTTTATTATATTTGGAGCAAGAGGCTGACGTTGATATTCTGGGCCGTTTCTCAACACAGAAGCAAGCAGAGCTTCCTCTGTGACTTCAGGAAACTTACACATCATAAAAAGGTCTGAGAATTACATCTCTCAAACAACCTCTGTTGTTGCTAGTGTTCGCCCCACAGAAGATTTGCCAAACAGTATTCTAGAAAACGTCTTCTTTTAAATACTGGATAATTCTTGATTTTGTAATAATTCTTAATTGAATTTATCTGTTGGGAAATGGTACATCTACCACATAAATGTCTTTTGAAATGCAAAAGAACTTCTGACATAGAGAAGAAAAATTAGCTCATCCTTGTAACAAAGGGTTGAAAACCTTTTGCTACCTGTGTATTGTTTTGGGTCTCTTGAGGTAGATGGGAACAGTAACTCTGACTCCAATGACCCCAAAATACCACGATAAAAGCTGTGACAGGAACCAAAGGTTCCTGGGACAAAAGTGTTTCACATCAGTTTTGGAGAGGACTAGCGGCTTTGACAAGTGCAGGCAAGGCTGGAGCATTGCAGTGCAGAGAAACCTGAGGATGTGCAGCGGGCTGAGAAGGAAAACACGGCTGCCGTCTACTCTACGGTAAACTCTTGTTCATGCGGTTAGCTGTACGGTTGGAGTTTAGTTGTGGAATATGAAGTCTTGTGAACTATTAATTGATATCATTACAGGATGGATTTACTCCACTTTTGCTAGCACTCCGAGAAAGGAAACTCCTCGTGGCAGAACATTTAATAACACACGGTGCAAACATTCATGCCCTTGATGATTATCAAAGGTACGGTACTTTGACTTTTTAGAACATTACTTGTGGTCTAGAAGAGTAAAAATCACTCAAATCAGAAGTACTATAGGAATATACTAGAAAATGTCAACAAAATATCAGTTACATTACAATTATCTATTACATATGATGATTATAGCAAAGAATGATATATACTCAGGTCCATACTCCCTATGATAATGAAGCTTTTCTTTTTTACCATTTTATTTTCTTTGTCATATGATTTTTACATGAGCTGATAGAATTAATTAGCATTAATTAGCATTAATTAATTAGCATTAATTAGCATTAATTAATTAGCATTGTAAAATATGTACTATTAGCTCAATTACTGATTCATTATGAAGGTCTTAATCACTTTATAATATTTTAATTTTTCTAATATTAATAAAAGTTACAATCTTCAGTTCGATGACTCTTTGCTTCAAATTTCTTTATTTGATTAATAATTATGTTAGTATTTTTCCAAGTGACTATTGTTACCAGGCCTGTTCGGGTTGTTTTTATGAAATAATTTCTGATATTTTAATTATTTGACATCAATTAAGGACAGAAAAGTAGGTTTAATTTCAGAACCATTTGTTTTTGGTTTTTCAACACAGGGTTTTTCTTTTATAACTCTGGCTGTTTGGAACTCACTCTGTAGACCAGGCTGGCCTTGAACTCACAGAGATCCACCTGCCTCTGCCTCCCGAGTGCTGGGATTAAAGGTGTGCGCCACCACTGCCTGGCAATTACAGAAACTTTAATGAAGATAAATTGTAGGTGAGTGGTAGAGAAGGCCTTGGAAACACAAAACTGTGTTAGTTCCAAATTTTTTAACTTTTCAGTCATGCAACCTGTGAACACTCTTTACTCTCCAAATATGTTCTTGAGGTCTGCAGAGACAGCAGCACTGCTTGAACACTGACTATAAACCTACCTATGTGGCATACAGCTTAGTGCCTAATAGTATCAGCAATTGAAAGCATATGTATTTTTTACCATTAACATTATTTATAACAACTATTGTTTTACGCAAATAACGATTCCTTCTTTGACAGTGAAGTATATTCTATTAGCCTGGGAAGGAAAAGCGTTCTTCCTCACATAAATATGTCTGTCTGTTAAATGGTCCCCACACAGTTGTTCACCATAATGAAATAGAAATAGGGTTCTGCTACATAAATTACCACAGTGGGCCAAGAAGTTTTCTGCTTGTTTTCTGCATTAATCCTTTTAGATAATTTACAAACCTGAACTCTGTGCACTCAAGGTGTTTAAATCCGGTCAGTAAATGGTTTCTGCTTGTTTTCTGCATTAATCCTTTTAGATAATTAACAAATCTGAACTCTGTGCATTCAAGGTGTTTAAATCCGGTCAGTAAATGGTTTCTGCTTGTTTTCTCCACTAATCCTTTTAAATAATTTACAAATCTGAACTCTGTGCATTCAAGGTGTTTAAATCCGGTCAGTAAATGGTTGGTTCTACACACACAGACCATACATTCAATTGGTAAAATATTTTAAATTCACTGTGTAAATAGTTAAAACATCTCTGTCATTCTAGAACAACCCTTATGTATGGAATTAAATGGGATTCTCAAGTCATTGTTGGCCTTTTACTGGAGAAAGGTGTTGACCACTACTTAAAGGATGCCTTCGGATGGAACGCCCTGCAGTACGCCATGGCAGGAAAACGCAAAGTGTAAATATACATGTTAAAATGCCAATTAACACTAAACTTAGGTACAGAATCCTTACACATGTTGTATTTTACACGAGGTGATTTTAAGTACTTTTGGAACAGAAGTCCTTCAGTCAACTCCATCTGCCAAGGAGCAAGCAAAAGGACAGAGCAGGCAGAAGCAGCAGTGGGTGCAGGAGATTTTATCTCAGGTCTGATCTATGGAGTGCTGGGAATCACGCCCAGGGACCTGAATGTACTGGGCATGTGTGCTACCGTGGGGCTGCACCCCTAGCCTATCTTTCTGAAGATTTAAGATCTCTATTTTTGAAGATCCCTCATTGCTCCATTTCATTCCAAATATAAAAGCCATGCATGATATGGAATTTTATTTTTTGAATGATTTCTTTGGAGTCTCCAAGTTTGTAGTTTAACAGAAAACCCTGTTACTTTGCTCTGGGAAATATTTCATGCACCTTACTCCCTGAGTGCCCAACATATAACAGGTTCCCTAAGTCCAAGGAAGTCAAAACTCTCACATATGTCTGATGGAACTGGCAGACGAGGAAAACTTAGCATTTCTTCACGGTGATTCGATGCAGTTAAGCCTGTCCTTCAGTCTGGTGTTGATTAACCTTCACTCTCAGGCTGCCCCTACTGATCGTGCCCTCTGAGTCTTTGTCATAATAGTCACGGGGCCTTGAGAGCTGGGTATTCCACATGCCCATGCGCTTGCAAAGTCAAGATTGCTCCTATTATGATAGTACTGGTCTCTGGCAGCCCAGGCACGTAGCATTTCTCCATGCCCGTTGCTAGGCAACTGAATCTTATCACATAGAGCATTCCAGGGCTCTAGGTAATCATCACAGTAAGTTGCTTTGGAGGACTCACTCTTTTCTGCCATCAAATGGGTTTGTGAGTATGCTAAATTATCACATCGATCCAAACAATTTCAGGAGGCCAGAGATGCTTTCTCTTTCTCTCTTTTTTAACTTGCACATCAATGCATCAGTGTTTATTATAGCTAAGTTACAGAATCAACCTAAGAGTCCAAACTCAGCAGAATAGATAAATAGATTTTTTTGAAAGAGTAAAGAAACTGTGATATGTGTATAATAGAATTTTCCCAGCAATAATTAGCAAAATTATGTTATTTGCCAGAAAATGAATGCAACCGGAGACAACCATATTAGGTGAATTTAGCTAGTTTCAGAAATACACATACTGCATATTTTCTCCCTTTCATGGTTCCAAGATTTTATATAGTTATATAGAATTATTCATACATGTCACATGAAAGTTGAAAAGAAACTATAGGGAATAAAAGCAACAAGAATGGAGAGGAAAAATAAAGGTAAAATGTATGAGGAATATACTTAAAATACAATATATATCCTGTTTTGGTAGGGAGCAGGAAGTAACTCCAAGGGCCATCTGGATGGATGGACCTCCCATACCCATGTTGGAAAGACCAGGCACTATCAAGTAGTTTGGATTAGACAAGATTATAACACACTTGTGGGATTAGACAAGATATAACACATTATAACAGCCTCAAAATAGATTCTGACACATATATAGAAGAAGCGCTGGTTGTGTTCGTGTGTGTGTGTTTAAAATTTGTTTTTCTTCTTTTGCATAATACATGTCAACACCCCTCCTGCCCTCTCTCAGCTCCCCACATCAGTCCTTACCTCCTGTTGTTTATCCTCCTCATCCCCACCCGCTCACTCCCCCCTTCTCTCCATAGCAGAGAGCAGGTCTCTCAGGGTAATCGCTCAAACAGGGCACAACAAATAAAACAGGGTCAGGCACCAGTCCCCACATCGAGGGTGTACAGGCAACCCAGGTGGAAAAATTGGGTCCCAAGGGCAGGCAAAGGTGTCAGAGAACCCCCACATACACTCTAGCCTGCAGGCTGTCTGCAAGAACCCCAAGTCAGACAACCACATACCCATAGCTAGGAGACTCTTAAGTTTCCCTGTCTTCTGATTCAGGCTCTGAGGGACCCCAAGAGCACTGGTCCATTGACTCCGTGGGGCCTACTCTCCTGATGTCCCCGACCCCTCTGGTCCCTGAAATGCCTCCTTCCCCTCTTCTGTGGGTTTTCTAGGACTCTGTATGATGTTTGGATCTGCTGTTGGCAGAGGCCTCTCTGATGGAGACTGGACTAGGTTCCGATCCATGAGTAGAAACCAGACATCATCAGGAATTGTCTCCTGGCTCTCCAGTCTGTAGTTCCTGACCCACCTTGCAGAATCAGGCATGGGTTGTCTCCCTTGGCACGGGACTCTGCCCTTTCATTATCCAGTGGGTCCTGTAGGAGTGTGGGTTATAGGTCGAAAGTTTGGTGGCTAGGGTGGTGTCTCAGTCCTTCCACTGGAAGCCTTGCCAGCTTCACAGGATGATCTGTTCGGGTTCCCCATCCCCGTTGCTAGAGGTCTTCCCCAAGGTCTCCATCATGGGCTCCAGTGAGTTTCCACTACTCTTGGTCTCCAGCTCTCCCCCTCCTAACGTCCCTCAGTTCCAGCTGTCCCTCCATACACTCCCTCTTTCCATGCCTCTTCCCACACCTGGCCTCCTCTCCTCCCACCCAGTCTATTCCACCCCCTCCCCCGATCAGGGAGATCCCTGTGTCACAACCGAGCCCCTCCTTGTTGTCCAGGCTCTCTGGGTCTGTGGATCGCAGTGCCTTTGACCTTTGCTTAACAGGTAATAACCACTTATAATAAGTGAGTACATGCCGAGGTTGTCTTTCTCTGCATGGGTTACCTCACTCAGAATAATTTTTTTCTTAGTTCCATCCATTGGCCTGAAAAATTCATATAGTCATTTTTTAAATAGCTGAGTAATACTCAATTGTGCAAATGTGCCACAATTGAGGGCGAGGGGCATCTACACTATTTCCAGTTTCTGGCTGTTATGAACAAAGCAGCTATGAACGTAGTCGAGCAAGTGTCCTGTGGTAGGATGGAAAGTCCGAGGGGTGTTTACCCAGGAGCGGAGTAGCCAGGTCTTGAGTTAGGTCGATTTCCAGTTTCCTGAGGAATTGACATATTGCTTTCCATAATGGCTGTACAGGTTGCACTCTCGCCAGCAATGGAGGTTGCTCCACAACCTCGCCAGCCTGAGCTGTCAGTTCTGTTATTGATCTTAGCCATTCTGACAGGTGTAAGGTGGAATCTCAGAGAAGCTTTGATTTGCATTTCCCTGAAGACTAAGGATGTTGAGCATTTCTTTAAGTGTTTCTCATCCATTTGAGATTCCTCTTCTGAGAATTCTTTGTTGAGATCTGTACCATTTTTTGATTGGATTATTTGGTTTGTTGATGTCTAGTTTCTTGAGTTCTTTATATATTTTGGATATTAGCCCTCTATCAGAAGTGGAGTTGGTGAAAAATCTCTTCCCATGCTGCTGGCTGCCCTTTTGTGTTATTGACAGTGTCCTTTGCCTTACAGAGCTGTTTAATTTCACGAGGTCCCATTGTTAATTGTTGACCTTCATGCCTGAGCTATTGGTGTTCTGTTCAGGAAGTTGTCTCCTGTGCCAATGCGTTCAAGGCTCTTCCCAACTTCCTCTTCTATCGTGTTCAGTGTATCTGGTTTTATATTGAGGGTTTTGATCCACTTGAACTTGAGTTTTGTGCAGGTTGACAAATTCTTCTACATGCAGACATCCAGTTTGACCAGCACCATTGTTGAACATGCTGTCTTTTTTCTAGTGTGTATTTCTGGCTTCTTTATCAAAGATCAGGAGTCCATAAGTGTGTGGGTTTAAGTCTGGATCTTCGATTTGGTTCCATTGATCAACATGTCTGTTTTTATGCCAATACCATGCAGTTTCTATTACTATAGCTCTGTAGCACAAGTTGAAATCGAGAATAGTGGTACCTCCTGAAGTTCTTTTATTTTTCAGGATTATTTTAGCTCTCCTGGATGTTTTATTTTTCCATGTAAATTGAGTTTTTCCTTTCAAGGTCTGTAAAGAATTGTGTTAGGATTTCGATAGGGATGGCATTGAATCTGTAGATCGCTGTTGGTAAGATGGCCATTTTTACTCTGTTAATCCTACCAATCCAGGAGCCTGGGAGCTCTTTCCATCTTCTAAAGTCTTCTTCAATTTATTTCTTCAAAGACTTAAAGTTTTTGTTGAACAAGTCTTTCACTTGCTTGGTTAGAGTCACTCCAAGATATTGTATGTTGTTTGTGGCTATTGTGAAGGGTATTGTTTCCCTGATTTCTTTCTCAGTCCATTTGTCTTTTGTAGATAAGGGGCTACTGATTTTTTTAATTGATCTTGTAGCCAGCCTCTTGACTGAAGTTGTTTATCAGCTGTAGGAGTTCCCTGGTTGGTTTTTTTGGTTATTTATATACACAATCATCTACGAATAAGGATATTTTGACGTCTTCCTTTCCCGTCTGTGTCCCTTGATCTTCTCCTACTGCCTTACTGCTCTGACTAAAACTTCAGTACTGTATTAAATAGGTATGGAGAGAGGACAACCTTGCCTTGTTCCTGGTTTTATGGAATTGCTTTGAGTTTCTCTCCATTTAATTTAATAAACTGCCTTTATTATGTTTAGGTATGTCCATTGTATCCCTAATCTCTCCAAGACTTTTATCATGAATTGTTAAAAGCTTTCTCGGCATCTAGTGAGATGATCATGTGGTGTTTTATTTTTTCTTTCAGTTTGTTTATGTGGTGAATTTCATTGACTGATTTTTGTATGTTGAACCATCCCTGAATCTCTGGGATGAAGCCTACTTGATCATGGTGGATGATCTTTTTGATGTGTTCTTAGATTCGATTTGTGAGTATTTTATTGAGTATTTTCGCATCTATGTTCATGAGGGAAATTGGTCTGTAATTATCTTTTTTTTGTTGTTGAATTTTTGTCTGGTTTGGGTATCAGTGTGACTGTGGTCTCATAGATTGAGTTTGGCAGTGTTCCTTCTGCTTCTATTTTGTGGAATAATTTGAGAAATATTGGCATTAACTCTTCTTTGACTATCTGGTAAAATTCTGCACTAAAACCATCTGGCCCTGGGTTTTTTTGTGTTGGGAGGCTTTTAATGACCTCTTCTATTTCCTTGGGGAATATAAGTCTGTTTAAATTGCTTATCTGATCTTGATTTAATGTTGGTAGGTGGTATCTATCAAGAAAATTATCCATTTCTTTTAGATTTTCCAATTTTATGGAGTGTAGGTTTTTAAAGTATGACCTAATGATGCTTTGCGTTTCTTTGGTGTCTGTGGTTTTATCTCCCCTTTTGTTTCTGATTTTATTGATTTGAATATTCTTTCTCTGTCTTTTAATTAGTTTGGATAAAGGTTTGTCTATCTTGTTGATTTTCTCAAAGAACCAACTTTGTTTCATTGATTGTTTGTATTGTTCTCTTTGTTTCTATTTTATTGATTTCAGCCCTCAGTTTGATTATTTCTTGCCATCTACTCCTCTTGGGTGTGCTTGCTTCTTTTAGTTCTAGGGCTTTCAAATGTGCTGTCAATTTGCTAGCATGAGATCTCTCTATTCTTTTCTTGGCAGGTACTTTGTGCTATGAATTTTCCCCTTGACACAGCTTTCATTGTGTCCCATACGTTTGATCTGTAGATTCATTTTCATCAAATTTGTTCAATTCTGAGTTGGTCTCTGGGCTTTTCTCCTGGAGCTGGTTTGCTCTGCCTGCACCAGGGCAGGGGCTGTCTGCCTCGGTTGGTCTTCGGGACTCAGAAGCAGTGGCCAGAAGTGGGGAGTGGGATGATAGAGGTGGTTTTGGGCTTTGGGGCTGGGCTTGGCGTGTGTAGGGGGAGGGATCAGCAAGCAGGTTTCCTACCTGATCTAGAGGTGGCTTGCTCTGTCTGCAACAAGAGAAGGGCCTTCTGCCCCAGTCCCTGGAACTCAGAAGCAGTGGCCAGAAGCTGTGAGTGCTTTCTCTCTTTGATAGTAGTCTGCATGCAAGAGTTCTTTTACATCATCCTCTGTAGCACGATCTGTGGCTGCGAGAGATCTCTATCACAGATTTCTTTCTGAGGGAAGGTATCAGGACATGATTGGCAAACCAACTGCCTTTTCCATATTAAGAAACATTTCTCAAGACACTTGAGTCTGTGCCTCAAGAGTTCAGAATATTTTCCAATTCTGCCTTAGAAGGAAAACACTGAGTACAATTGTCTGAATCTAAATTTTGCTAACTGTAATTTGCTAAATTCCATCACATCTCATCAGTGTGCTTATGCATGTATGAAAGATGATCTGGTCTTCTGTATCAGCTGGTGATGAGCATGGAGTTTCAGGGTCATTCTGATAAAACTCAGCTAGCTCAGCATTTCAGTATTGGGTAAAAGAAGGACACCACCATACCACTGTGTTCTAGTCTCTTTGGTGCGGGAAGGTACTTTGTAGGCCAAAAAAAGAGAACCATGGATACCAACCCAGCCACAAAACCTTTGACCTACAATCTGTCTTGCCTACAAAATATGCTAGGGCAATGGTGGCTCAGAGCTTGAGGGAATAGCCAAACAAAATGCTTGATTTGACCAAAAGCCCACTCCATGAGAAGGAACTGATACTGAACACTACTCAGGTAACAGGAATCAGGGAGTGATAGCCCAGAGACCTAGGATAAAGCAAAACGCTATTTGTCTATAAATAGATAGATAGATAGATAGATAGATAGATAGATAGATAACAGCAATAGACCAACCCATTTTTTTTGTAATCGTAATTCATTAGTTTCCTCACCTTAGACTGACTCTAGTTCAGCAATAACAATTTCTGATATCTGCAGCATTTGATAATAGGTCCATTGGTTTTCTTTTAGGAGTCTAATCAGTTCAAGATTAAGAAGCAAATTTTATATTGTTTCTGTTCATATTTTTAGGTGGTGAAATTTTCATAGCAACCTGGTAAACTAAAGTAGTAGCTCCTGAGTTCTGGAAGCCTGAGCTAGGAGCTGATGAAAACACTGTCCCAGAACAAGGAGACGTAGGGCCCTTCTAACGTCAGGGCACTTCCGTCCTGTCAAGAGAATCTGGGTTGTTTGAACCGTGTTGCCCTTGACTCAACATTTTACTTTATTCTCTCCTTCAGTGAGAAACTTTGTAAACTCTTTTAGAGCTTATGCATTTGAAGGGTGTGTCGAAATATTCTGACAAACTTTCTGACACTCCTAAGAATTTAATATGAATGGTTTCCTGTCCGTATTAAAATAATAACTATATCTCCCACCGCTACTGTGCATTGCAGAGTGAGTGTGATCTTGGACTATAAGGCCTCACCACTGCTCTCAAGTGAACACAGTCTTGTCGCAGGTAAGTCTTGTTGCCGTTTTATGCTCTGTAGTCCTGCCTTAGGTAAAAAGGTCACAGCAAGAATGTTCTGCTTCTCTGTAAAGTCTCTCCTTTGGGTGTTGCCCCAGAGCGGTGTGACTGAATCTTGAGGTGGATCTGTTACCAGCTTCCTGAAGAACCGCACTGCTTTCCACAGTGCCTGTGCAAGCTTACACTCCCAGCAGCAACGGAGGACTGTCTCTCTTACTCTACATACTCAAAGAGCAGTTTCGATTTTTAAAATATATTTTAATTCAAATATAATTACATCGTATTCCTTCTTCCCTTTCCTCTCTCCAGTTCTCCTCAGCAGTTTTGAAACCAAGTGCTTATTGAAATCAGGCATATTTAAGAAATTAGTTGTATGAAATTGTGTTGTCTGTAAAATTTACCAGTTTTACATTGGAAATATATACTTGCATTTAAAAAGATTCTTAAATTAGCCTATTGGGATGACAAGCCTTCTGATTCCGTCTAGACCCCAGATCATTTTAGTGTACAGAATACATTTTGTTTTCTAAAAAGGTTAACATGTAGACCATGTACTTGTCTGGTGCTTGTGGGAGTAAGAAGATGGTGCAGGATCCTGTTGAACTGGAGTTGTGTATGGTTGTAAAACACCACATAGACTCTGGGAACTGAAACCATGTCCTTTCTATGAGCAACAAGTGCTTCTAACTGCCAAGGCATCTGTTCAGCCACCATGTGCATTATACTTCTACAAAAACACATTTTTATTTCACATGAACAATGATTGCATTGCAGTAAGGGAACATGATTAGTTTGTCATAGATGTCACTGAGAACATGATTTGGATCAGTAAAACAAGACACAATATTCAATCATTTTATGATTTCTTTCCCTAAGTATGTAACTTAAATTTTTTCTTTTTTATACATTTTAACTAAGTGTAATTAGATAGCTTTCCCTTTTCCCTCTCCTCCCTCAGGCACTCACCACACTCCAGCTTCTTATATGTCTCCCCATTCTCAGTCTGTTAAGTCTCTTCTTCCCTTATAATTACCATAAAATACACACACACACACACACACACACATACACACACACACACACACAGCCTACTGAGTTCAGTTTTATTGTTGATATTTATAAGGTTTCAGTGCTGACTGAATTTCACTGGACAACCACTTAGGGTCCATCCTTGTAGAGACTAACTCTCCCTATCTCATCAGTCATTAGTTTTCCTATGGTTCCCTGTCCAGAAGTATGGCCTTCTGAGGTCCCCGTCTTCATTAGCATGTCTGTTGATGTTGCCCTTGTTCAGATCTTGTTTATATGGCCACTGTTGTGAGAGATTTTCACAGCAGACTTTCTGATCTTACGGTCTTTCCACTCCCCTGTTCTGTGATGTTCCCTGAGCCGTGGATGCTGGAGTTGTGCTGTAGATTCTACCCACGGGGACTCAGATCCCTACAGTCTGTTGGTCTCTGCTTTGTGCCCATTTGTAGATTCTGGTGGTGGTGTCCATTTGCTATAAAGAGACACTTCAAAACTGTTGATCATGTTTATCTTCTTTTAAAACCAGCACTTAGATTCATTCATTTGTTGTATCTGTGTATTTGTTTCCATTTCATTAATTTCTGCTTAAATTTTTATTTCATCTACTGTTTGGAGGTTTGGTTTGTTGTTGTTTTTCCAAATTCTGGAGTTGTACCAATATGTCATTTGTTTGTCTTTTTATGGTTTTTTAATGTAGGCACTTAGGACTATTAGCTGCCCTCTTAGAATCGTCTCAGAGGTTTTGTTGTGGTGTGTTTCCATTTTCCTTTAGTTCCAGGATAATTTTTCTTTCTTGATTTCCTCTTTGATCCATTCATAATAAGTTGTTTAATATCTATGAGTGTATATATATACTAGAGTTTTGTTTGCTGTCAGTTTTAAGTTTTATTTATTACATAATGGTCAGATAGGATGCATGGCATTACTTCAATTTTCTGTATTTAAAGTTTTCTTTGTGTCCAAGCGTATGCTGTATTTTAGAGGAGCTTCTATGTGCTGCTGAATAGAATGTATATTCTTTTGTGTTTAGGTGGAAACTTTTGTTAATTATCCATTTGATGAAGGTGTCATTTAAATCTGAGGTTTCTCTGTTTATTTCTTGGCCAGCTGACCTATCTACTGAAAAAAATTGGGATTTTGAGATCACCCACTATTATTGGGTTTGTGTTCATCTGTGCCTTTGATTCCATTTGGTTGATTCTTATGAAGTTGGGTGCACCAGAGTTTTGAGAGTGTGTCTTAAGTATTGTAATATTGCTTTGATTAGTTGATACTTCGTTTAGCATGAAGTGCCCTTCTTTGTCTCTTCTGATTAGTTTTAGTTTGAAATCTACGTTGTCGATATTGGGTTGGAAATATCTCCTTGCTTCCAGATACTATTTTCTTAGAATACCATTCCCATCTTCTCATTGTAAGATGGTATCTGACTTTAAAACTAAGATGAGTTTTTTTACAGACAGCAGATTTTTGGATTCTGTTTCTTAGTCTATTTAGATAGCCTTTGTCTTTCGATTATAAGTGTTGAGGCCATTAATATTTGGAATCATTATAGTAAAGTGTGTGTAGATTGCAATCATTTTTCTTGCTGTTTTGTGTTGTTAGCTCTGCTTTGTATTTCATTAAATTATAGGGTTTTTTTCTTTCTAAAAGTCTCTTGTTAGGCCTATTCTTCTCTAAAGTTAGAAGTATTCCATCCAGTATTCTCTTTAGAGTTTGATATGACTGTTTGAGGCTGTCATCATGGAAAATTTTTCTTTCTCCTTCTACTGTGGCAGACAGTTTTGCTAGGCATAGCAGTATATCGGTGTGCATGGTCTTTCAGTGTTTGGAGTGCATTGCTTCAGACTCTTCTGGCTTTCAGATCTCATTTGAGAAATCAGCTGTGATTCTGACAGGTTTTCATTTCTATGTTCTTTTCCAGTTTTCAGTACATTCCCTTGTCCGGTATATTGAGGGTTTAGCTATCACATGCGTGGGTGTTTCTTTTTTGGTCTTGTCTAGTTGGAGTTGTTTGTATCTTTATGTGTATATCTTACCTTATTTTCCTTTTGTGATCTTGTTCAAAATCTGGTTCATGCTATTGACCTAGAATTGTTCTGCCACATCTATGCCTATAATTCCAAGATTTGACCCTTTTATGGTGTCTCAAATTTTGTATGTAGTGCATTTTACTTTATTTGCTGATTTCATCTACATCTTCTAGTTTAACTTCACATTCTGATATTCTAACTTTTGTCTGATTAATTGTATCGGTAAGGGCTTTCCTCTGAGTTTTCTTATCTTAAGATTGAATTTTCAATCATATCTTTATTTCAGCCATTGATCTGGGCATAAGCCCTTGGGTGTGGAGATGGCTCCAATGAGAAATGGTGTGGGAATAAAAAGAGAGAAAATGACTTACCCAGCCAAGGTAGCTAAATGAGACTACCATTCTTACCCAGATGTTTCAGAACTTTCATAGCTTTGGATCTGGAAAAGGCTTGTGGGTTTGCAGAGAAGATGAAGAAGCAACTTCCTCAGCCAAGGTAGCCAGGAAACAAGGAGGCCATGCCTCCTGCATGTCTAAAGCAAGGCCTATGGATTTAGAGAAAGAAGTGGGGGAAATGGGATGGGAAATGGAAGAAGAGACTTACCCAACAAAGGTGACTCACAAACAAACTGTGCAGCTTGGATCTAGGAGGGTGTGAGATTACAGATGGTAGTAGTTTCAGGGAAAGGGAAAAAGACTCAGAAAAGTGGCTCACTAACCTAAAATTTTTGTGTTCAAACTCTCCCATTCAAACACTCATATACTGTTACTGAGCTGTTCTCTTACATGGTGATTAATTGTTGCTCTCCCATATGGTAGTGATAGGGTGCATAATGTATCATTTGAAAGTATTTTTTAATCCGCGAGGTATTGAACACAAAGTTTCATGCTTTAGAATGAGGTGCTCCTCTCACCTGCTGCTCCACTGACCCCACGTTCCTTTTTTTAATCAGCAAATATAAGTCAAATATTTTCCACTTTATAAAAGTTTTATTCTTCGGATATCTGATCCATAAGAAGGGTAGGGAAAATGGTAGCATGTCTGATGACACAGCTCTAATTGAATCCTCCTGCTGTCTGAGGCCAAATAGACTCTTGAGTACCAGAGGGCATTCTCCAGAGGTCATACTTTCAAAACTGTCATCAAATCTGTCATGTGATTTTTTGCCACATACAATAACATTAGGACATGAATACATTAGAAGGTGAAGCAAAAACTACCCTCTTCTTTTAAAGAAAAAATGTGAGACCAGTTTGTCCATTCCTGAATTAAATTCTGTTGTTGTTCTGTGTGATATTCGTGGTATTAAGCATTAGACATGAATTCACCTACACACCAAGAGAACACTTAGCCAAGAATCTACAATCCCGGCTGATCTTTGTCCTATTTTGCAAGTCAGGTAGGTGCTCTACCACTTGGCCACATTCGCATTCTCATTTTCTGTGGGAAGATACTTTCCCAAGGGTCATGCCGATAGTATCTTACCTTGTGCTGTCTTTCTTATTTCATATAAAATGGAAAGTAATTTTCTATCCAGTAGAAAGAACTTGAGTGAGTTATTATGTGTTATACATGAACACACCTACATAAGCATCTTTAATTCCCTAACGATCCATCCTTCATAGCAACTTTCTCACACCTCGCACTCTCAGCGGACACTTTTAAACTCACATATATGAGCAGGGCGCAGAGTGGATATGTTAAGGAGCTGATCTCACCAGTGGTTATTTCAACTGTGGCAAAAATAGCAAGCAAGTTTCTACCTTTTTCATATCACGGTTAAGAATGAGGATTACAACCAGATCTAAAACAGCTCGCCACCACCTGGCCCCAGAAAGGATCAGGGAGGGAGAGCAGCATTGATTTGGCCTCAGCTCTCTTTTCTGGTTCCTCATAAGTCTGTGTAAGAATCGTTGTCCTGATCATTTCCCATCATTTAAGGGAGATTGAAAGGTAATACTCTTGATTTCATTGATTTCGGTTCTCTCTGACAGGTTGTTTCATCCTTATCTGAACAAGTACAGTTCTGTATCTGAGAAGCTTTATTGTTTTACAGCAAAATATTTATTCTGTCTTCGAATTGATCCTAGTACAATTAGCCAAGGAAAATTGCGCACGTTGCCGGTTAGATGTGATAGGCTCTGATTCCGGCAGTGGCACTTTTTCCCATCAATCTGATAGTTCAGACGGCGAGATGGTAACTGTACATGGCTACTTACTTTTATATATCAAATACTGACTATTTCTTTCATTCTTTTATTCAATAAGTTCAAAGGAGGTGAAATTTTTGATACATTAATTGCTTGTCAATAGCGTAGTTACTATTTACCCTAGAAGCTTCTTCAGGCATAAATATTATATTTCATACGCTACTATTATTACTGAAATATGTTTTACTATTTTTCAATCACAGAAGATCAGCCTGAAGACATCTGTTCATCAGGGTAGGATTTAAAAGTCTTTTAAAGTGACTTTAAAGTTAGCTTATAATTTGAACTAGGGAAAAGAAGCTAGTGTTAATTGAGTGTTCCAATCTGGAATGGATTCCATGTGATTCACTTGATATACATTAGATATTAGTATAATCACTTGTTTTTAAGGATTTATATCATTGTAAGGGAGTATCTTATAATGTTAGCAATGGTTCATCTTAACCTTTTGACAGTTGCTGTTAGTCAGTACGTGGGTACATTTTACTATCAACAAATTTGGAGGGAAAATTCCCAATTAACTGTATGCATAGTGTCACAGGTTTGAGATAAATAAGATGAGAGAAGTCTTGAAATTATTTTATTAAAATTGTAGAGCACATGCCCACATACCATGTTATATTTAGCATGTTCAGTGTCTATTTAAAGGATATTGTTAATTTATTCTCAGTTTTGTTTTGTTTTCTTTTTAAACTAATAGCTTTCCTGGGTATAAAGAGTTTTGCCTTTTTATCAAATTTTGCCTTTTTATCTCCCCATGACACTAAGCTTCTTGAAATATTTACTGTACATTTTATTTTCCTTCATACTTCTTTACATGTAATTTAGAATGTTTGTTAGCCAATATTGCTTTTAATTTTACTAGAGAATCTCAGATTCTAAAAAATTTTGAGTTTTCAAGCAATCTTGAAAATTAGCGCAAATACTTTGTTAAGTAGATTAAAAAAGCACAGCAAAGTAGATAAAACGTTCTAGGTAATGGCTGTTCTGAGGGAGCACCCAAAGCTAGAAGACAGTGTTCTATGGTTAAAGAAATACAAACGACCCAATTTAGATTTCCACGTGTTCCCCATCTAGAGGACTGGTCATCTTTCTGGTGGGCCAGTGTTTGCTTGAGAGTTCCGATCGGGGCGTAGGGGGTGAGGTCAATACTACTAAGGGTTTGGCCTTATGATGAGTTTTTTAAGGCAATAAGGTTAGTAATCTTACTTAGAAAGGACACAGGATATTGAAAATCATCTAGAACTGGTTGTTTAACTAGGGTTGAAAGTGTTTTTGTAAAATATATTGCCTTTTGTACGTAATTGTAATTAATGTCAAATACCTAGGTTTCTGTTGATTCTCACATGAGCCACAGAGATTTATAGAAAATAGGAATGTGGTATCTCAGAGGGTGGGCTAGGGTATGAGGGCTGGAGGGAACTGAATGAAATATGTCTGTAACCTGGGGCAGCTCCTTCCTTCCCTGTGTATCTGTTCTCAGATCACCTATATCCTTCCAGATTGGAATGTGCAACAACACTTTCACAGAAAGTAGTAATATGTCTGGATATGGGGGTGCGTGTTGCCGATCCTCCATTTAGCTTACTTTCCTGAAGCAGACAACTAGCTGCTGCTCAGGTCCTTTGAGCCCCTGATTTCAGGAATCTGCAGCTTCCTGTGGATATGTAAAGGCTGAATGGAGTCATTGAAGACCGCCGAAGAGGGAACAAGGAGTGGTATCCTTTAGAAGGAAGACATCTAGAAAATATGGAGGGAAACAGAGGCAAAAGCATAAGGGATATGCTTTTCCAGAAGTCTCTGCCATGGACTGGGCACATGTGAAGGTTTTTAAGTGACCCCCCCCACCGCCAAGAAGAGCGTTCCTCACAGCAATGCACACATTGGTTTGCTCACTTGTAAATTTAATGTTCAAGTGTTTAAAAGTTATGTATGACTTTACTAGCTGTTCTAGGATAAATGAAGGTAATGGTTTTCTTTCAATGGCTTGTTTTCCATGTTGAAGAATGAAGGATGCCATTTATAAATTATACAGTTAGATGTTTTATGAGTAGACAGTAGAATGGGAACACTGTATCATTCTGCTTTATTTGGGGCTGTCATTTTTATTTAAATTTATGTCGAAGTATTATGTGAGCAGTTGCTTTCAGTTTGTGTGCAATCATCAGGACAGGCAACTTTCAATGCAAATGATTTACACGTTCCGCCAGTATACTGGCTAGCGTTATGTGATGTGGAGCTAGGTGTGAATCCTTATTGACAAGTGCAGAGATGGGGAAGTGAAGGCAGAATGAAGCAATGGAGAGCAGTTTATAATTCAACTGTCTAGTAACGATACAAAGAAAGACCATTTGCTGTGAAGATAACTAAGCTTTCAGGATATTTTGTGGACTGCTACTCACCTGTTTTGTTGTGTGTTTTGCCTGTAAGATATCACATCAAATATGGATCACTGACTTCTCTGTCCTCAAGGATTGAGGAGAAAGACAATTTGGAAACTCAGGTAATCAGAGCCTTTTTGAGATAAATTCTTGGGCTGAATTTCTTCTTTATGGTGTTTGAACTATAGAATATAGCTGTTGTCAAAATGTCATCATTTTACATGGACAGTTGGCCAGAAAAAGACTTGTAATAAAATTATGGCAATTTAAATGCCTTTACTGTGAAACTACCAAAACATAATAAATATTTAAGGTCATAAAAGGTAAAGGTGAGGTGAGAAATACATAATCACAGGGAAATTATAGTCTGTATAGTTTTACCACAGTAGAGGAAATTGTGAATTTGGGATTATTTGAGTAAGTAAATGTAGTGGTTTTATTTTTTATTTAGAGTAGCATGACTTTCATAATTTTCATGCTTCTGCAAGTGTGTAGAATAGCTTATTGATGATATTAATCATGGTATATATTTATAATAACTTACATTTCAAATCTATTTATCATAGAGTATGGAATTTAGAATTAGTTTTCAAAGTACTTTAAAATAATCTTTTACTGCCACCCACTGCCACCCCTGGAGCTATGGGTGATTTGACTTCTGTGCAGTTAGGAGGAACAACAAACCAATGGGAGGGTTCGTGAGCTATGCCCACAACTGTAAAGATGAAGCTGGTAATCTAGTACAGATTCCAGGTGCTGCTACTTCAAGTGGGCAGTGTACCCTTCCCCTTCAGAATTTGCAGATCAGTAAATATTTTTAGTTGCACCAGAATCATATTCATCAAAAGTGTTCAATCTTCAATATCAAGTAATCTCACAGATTCATTCAACAAATGCTCAGCAGGTTCAGGTTGGTTTTTCAGGCTCCTCAGATAATGGCAGTATAAATCAAGAAAGTGGTCAAATTCAGAGCATTCCTAGCTCTAATCAAACCTACCTTGCCTCTGGAACACCTCCTGCTAATGTCCAGAATCTCATTCAACAGAATGTTCAAGTCCAGGTTCAGGGGGTTGCAGTTTGTGGTTCATCATTTTCTGGGCAAATTCAAGTAGTTGCTAATATGCCTCTTGGTCTTCCAGGAAGCATTACCTTTTGCCAAGCAATAGTGTTGTTCTAGATTCTATGGCACTCTCAGGAATTTCTCAATGACTTCAGGCATTAATGCCGATGGACATTTGATAAAACACAGGACAAACTATGGTTAGTTCAGACAATTCAGGAAGGACTGGTGAGCAGGTGTCTCCTGAGGTTAATGAAATTAATACTGATTAATACAGATTAATCTGTGCCAGCATCCTCTTCATCACAGTTGCCTCTTACGATAGAGAGAACAGGTATGTTACAACGAAACACAAACAGCTTGACTGTTTCTAGTGGGCAAGTCCATTCTTCAGATCTTCATGGAATTATATCCAGTCGCCTGTTTCTGAAGAGACACAGCCTCAGAATATTCAAGTTTGTACAGCATACCTGTTGTACAACATCTACAACTTCAAGAATCTCAGCAGCCAACCAGTTAAGCCCAAACTGTGTAAGGTCTTACACCACAGACGATTCATAGTGTGCAAGCCAGTGGTCAAAGTATATCACAGAGGCTTTGCAAAACCTTCAGTTGCCGCTGAATCCTGGAACCCTTTTAATCAGGCACAGAGACTCCTTCTGCAAACATTTCAAGAACAAGAGGTCCAGAATGTGCAGAATTTGCAAATGCAGAATACCGCTGCCCAATAAATAACTTTTAAACCTGATCAGACACTCAGGCGTGGTCAAGTTGCAGCAGGTGGAGCCTTGACTTCAACTCCAGTTAGTCTCAGCTCTGGTCAGCTGCCAAATCTACAGACAGTTACAGTAAATTCTATAGACTCTGCTGGTACACAGCATCATCCAGGAGAGAATGCTGACAGTCCTGCAGATACTCGGACCAAGGAATAAGGACCTGATCCCGAAGAGTGGCAACTCAGTGGTGGTTCTACAAAGAGTACCAATGATCTAATGCACTTTAGAGTGCAAGTGGGAGATGAAGAAGTGGACCAACAACGTCAAGAAGGAAAGACTTCAGAGGGCAGCTTGCACTTGTCCCACCTTAGTTTATGATGCTAACTTTACAAAGAACCTTCTGTGTACTCTATTTAGAAAAAAATATTATTTAAAGTCATAAAAATATAAAAATTAAAAATATCTCAAAATTACTATAGCAATAGATTTACATTATTTTATTTTAATAATATGCTGGAATCAGGGTATCTGGTCTTATGTTGAGGACCTTGACTCATTTAGAGTAGGAATATGGAGTTACTTAATTCTACTACATACAGCCATCCAGTTCCACCTGAACTATTTGTTGAAAATGCTGTGGTCACACAGAATTCTTCAAACATCACAGGCTATAGCTAAAGCTTTGGTTGCACTCCACAACCTAGTAGGAAGGCCCTGTTCCTGAAGAAAATACTTATGTCACCAAACACAGAAAAATTGGGTTGTTGCCCGTGTAGAAGCTTCACCCCTACGGACTAATATTTATGGTACTAGATTGTATACTTGATGCTGTCAGAGGAGAAATGTCATCAGTATCACCAGCTACAAATGCTGTGACCTACAACAGCAACATACACTTACTGCAACATACACTTGCCCCATAGTAACACAAATGTTATCGGAGTAACCAAACACTTTTTGATTGAATTTAAGCACTACATGAGATGGAATACATACCTGACACTGTCAAAGAGCCCAAGAACATGTATCTAGGTAAAATATGTGCCTATGGGAAACCTTCATACTGTTTTTCTGCTAAAGGAGTATAGCAAGCTCAGTCCTCATCAGAGAAGTTTCTCCTTTCAGTAGATGAGAATCAACACAGAGACTCACAGTTTGGCAGCATGCAGAGAATGAGAGACTTTGGAACACTCAGTCATAAATTGGATGTCTTCATCGAACCTTTCCCCTCAAAGCTCAGTGTCTATGTAGAAGAGGAGGCAGAATGTTTGTAAGAGTCAGTGGTTATGGATAAGTCCAAGGAAATAGTGTCTTCCAGATACAACAGGACCAAAACCAATGCATATGTGAACTCAGAGAGTGTCAGCACACAGACGACCTCCACAGGTTCCAACCAAACAGGATACCAGCACTGAAGGAGGAAGAGGACATGGGCTCTTACCCCTAACTAGGAAGCTATTTGTATTTGCTCCATGATGGCAAAAGAAAACTCATGTTTCCACTTAGAGGATCACTAGGTATATCGATGACACTGCAGGCAGACCTTATGGCCATGAGCAGTTGATCAACTCAACGCAAATTTGGGATGTGTGTGTGTTGGGGCCAGGGGCTGTCGTCTTTTTTGTGACACTTTTGCTTTATTAATTGTAAGTTTGTATTTTCATTTGAGGGTGTTGAGAACGGTCATAAACTTGGTGGGTAGGAAGAGGGGGAAGATAGGGGAGATGGGGAGGCATTGGGGTGGAAAAAACGTGATCAAGATACATTGCTTGTGAAAAATTTTTAAATAAAAAAGGGAAGAAAAAGCTCTTCAGGTAATCGAGGAATACATGTTTTGACCCAATGATAGCCTGCTCTAGAATGAGGTCCTTGATAACCAATGTTAAAGACAATACTGAATTTCAACATTCATTTTGTCATTCAAAATCTTAAAAAGTCAACTGAAGTTAGATCTAACTGGCATTAGATCTAACATTTCAAGTTTTTAAGATTGTCTACACAGTGATTTCAGTGCTCATTTACATCTCCGGCGTCCCTTTAAGACCCAGAAAGTTAGGCCTCCTGCTTCCAGACATCCCAGACCACTTGTGGACTGCAGTTTTGAAAGTTTACCTCCTTTTTTTTCCAGCTAATAAGTCAACTCTGGTCTTAATGCATGCAAGGCAAATTCTCTTTCATCCAAACAGCCTGCCCTTCTAGTCTTATTGTTAAAATGGATACACAAATTCTTTAAACTTGGAAGTCAGAATATAGTCAGTTGGGCTTTTTTTTTTTTTAATCTTTTCTTCATACCTTTTATGACTGTTGGGACCAGATTGACAAATATGCCGACGACAGTATTTTAAAGCTAACAAATCTCCAACTGGCATAATGACACTGATGTTTCATCACAGAGCTTTCTGACTTAAGGCTCCCAGTTCATGTGACTTCAATATGAAGTGATAACTACTATTGTTATGCTATTTAGAGAATATGAAATCTGTTGAGTTTTAAACTGTCTTTCCCACCTCACACGGATGTATTAAAAATGCCCAATGGACCAGGAGGTGGTGGTGCACGCCTTTAATCCCAGTACTTGGGAGGCAGGGGCAGGCGGATCTCTGTGAGTTCAAGCCCAGCCTGGTCTACAGAGTGAGTTCCAGGATAGCCAGGGTTACAACAGAGAAACTCTGTCTCAAAAAGCCAAAAAAAAAAAAAAAAGCCCATTGTGTAATTTCACAATGACATCTACTATTGCCAAGCATATGTCACCACCTGGAGCACCCTCTGATGCTTCCCTTCACATTCATGTTTGCTATGCTCCAGTGACATCCTGTCTCTACCATGGAAGAGGCTATTGTTTCATCGGATATTTAGATGCTTTTTGTAAACACGAAAGATTCACTTACTGCTTTTTTTTTAATATTGTGAAACTATTTTTTCTATCCCTTAAATTTTCACAAAAATACTTATACTTTGTACATGCTTCTTTTCCTAAGAAAACTGATTCTAAAATATTTTAATTTTTCTTCACAAAGCATAGTCTGTATTCTTTTACCAAGCCAAGTGTCTCATTCTAATATTAAATTGATTTTCTCAATAGAGTTGTTTTTAAAAATCAAGTGCTTTATTATAGCAAGCACACCAATAATTATCACATAAATACGTACTTTTTAAACTGTCATTTCAGTTTGGATGAGGAATGTAAGTTTCATATTATGAACTCAGTTCCTTGTTGAGTTCTCAGATGAGCATTTTTCTATTTCTGCTTCTAGGCTTGGTTTTTAGCGTATGTGACTCTATGAGGGAAGAGATAGGTTAATCTCAAGAGCATGCAAAAGGTTATCTATTAAAACATTGCGATTTTAATTATTCTTTTGTTTGTAAGTTTAATTGAATTCACAATTAGGCAATTCAGCTGAATTCTCATTATGATGTCTCATTACTGTTATCAATTTTAGCAAGACATTCCTGAGAATATTCTGGAAACCGATGTTAATGACTTACCAACACCTCCCAAACATTGGGAAAATATAGAAGCCCAAGAAGGTAATGTGCATGTTTAACTTGTAAGATCATTTGAGAGAGGTTTGCATAAAACATGATCACAATTGCTCTAGCCAAATTATATACTAAATTTATATTAATTAAAACATAAATGAAATAGCAATAATTTAGGCCAGAGCAATTTTCATTGAAAAGTTGAGATAAGACTCTCAGTAAAAAAAGTGAATTTTATTTGATTTTTTTAGTTTTTGAGAATGTCACACCTGTGAACTGTATTTGCATCATTTCTCCCTTCCCACAATGCCTCAAACTCTTCCTGTGCCCTGACTTACTCTCAAATTTATGACTTCTTTGTCTATACCATTGTTATAGGTGTGTGTGTGTGTGTGTGTGTATCCGTTTAGTGTTGCTAATATGTGCATGTGTTTGTGGATGACTATTGGAATTGCATAACCTATTAAAGAGTTCATCTCTGGAGAAAAACAGATTTGTTCTCTCTCAGCAGCCACTGATTGCCTACAACTATTCATTTAGGGGCTGAGATTTCCTCCCTCCATACTAGCATGTCAGCTAGTGTCTTTATGCAGTTGTTCTTTTAAAAAAATCACACTTTTGACATTTCATGGAGACTTAATGCCAAAGGGATTGAATGTCTCTCTGTTTCTTTACTTAGTTCTGAAAGACTTGCTTGTTAGTTCAGCTAGAATCACACACAGTTAGCTTAGTTTGAAAAGCACATATTGAGGATTGTGTTTAAAACGAATTGAAAGTGTATTTCCATTTGTTTCGTATTTGAGACATTCTCATACTAGCACATGCTGTTGGAACACATACATTACTTAATTATAAGATTCTTGTTTTCAGTAGTTATGTTTGAATGTATCTCTGTTTCTTTTGTTAGAAGAGACAGGTATTCTTGGTTTAGTGGAAAAAGGAATTGAAAATGTCTTTACATTCACTTAGATTTTTAGAACTATGATTAATTGTAGTTGCTGGGGGAACATATATTTTAGTTAGTTCTGAAAGACTTGTTTGTTAGTTCAGCTAGAATCACAGTTAGCTTAGTTTGAGAAGCGAATGTTGAGGATTGTGTTGGAAAATGCATTGAAAGTGTATTTCCATTTGTTTCCTTTTTGAGACATTCGCACACTTGCACATGCTGTTGGAACACATACATTACTTAGTTATAAGAGACTTATTTTCTGTACTTATGTAACTGAAGGTTTCAAATGGTACATTTCTGTCAGCTGCTATCATAACCAGTAAAATAAGGTTCTTTTTGAAAGAAGGAAATGAGAACTCATTGCCATCCAAAGGCTTCATAAAGGTAGTTTTGGAGTTGTCATTGTGCATGAGATTGATCATATATTCTTTTCCTTATAATGTGGGCTGTAAAATGTCAGCGCCCAGAGGTAATTGCATTTTAATATTTATATTAAATAATAACATTATTTAATGGTTATTTAGTATATATATTAAATATATATATTTAATATATAATTGCTTGAAGTCCAAATAATTGATCCACTCAGCTTAGGTACTGTTCTCATCCAATCTCCAGACCCAAGTCTGAAGCACGGCAGTCTCAACCAGGAATATTACATGAGCAAAATTCTACCGATAAAAGCTTTTGATACATGTCAAATGTTCACAGTCTTCCAGATGCTAGTAGTTTCTTGATGAGAATGATGGTCCCGTTTGACATTAGCAATGCCATCTTATTAGTGGCATACGTGCGTCAAAGATATTGACAAGCACAACACTGCGCTCACAAAGTACTTATGAATTGAAGCTCAACTTTGATGTTTAATACTCAGGTTCCATCACGTTAACATTTCCAGTGTGCAATCCCTCTGTCTGTTAGTGACTTACAGAAGTCCATCATGACAATAATGAAACATCCCTAATGTCTGCACCTGCTTTATGTAGACCTGGTTCTGAGAAGGCACACCTATAATGAAGCTACCTGGAATGCCAAGGCAAAGGCATAAATGAGCTCAGAGATTCTGTTCTGGCCTGGACAAAAAGCAATATACCATAGCTTCAAGAGAGAAAATCAATTTTTGAGTTGTTCTAGAACTCATAGTACACTGAGTACCTTCATGTATAGTACATTTTCATTAATTTACAAGGAAAATTAATTGTATTTATAAAACAGGTCTCTATTCCATTTCAGTAAAACAAAATAAACTATCATGCAGTGGAGCAGTCATTGAAAATCCAGTTACTCACTTCGATATGTGTCTCGTTTACTTTTACATTTTTCCACTTTTCTATACTCTGCTGTCTGAAACTCAGACTATGTATGTCATAACAGGCATTGCCAGTAGAGAAGCCATGTCTGGAATGCCTTATTTACTTTCAAAACCCAAATGTCAGGTCAGGCAATACAAAGTAATTAAAGAAAAAGAAAAGGAAAACAAAACAAACAAACAAAAAACCCCATGAGGACTGCTGATATAAGCATGATCCAAAATATAGTTCCTACTTGTCAAGGAGAAAAGATGATACACATGAACAATGTAGGTTGAGTTGAAGAGTCAAAGAAGAGTTTAAGAATTAATAATGAACTAGAGTAGTCATGAAGAAAGCAGCTCCCATTTTTATGTGAAAGGAGGTGGAAATCCAGAATGACTCTGTGCGCTAGAATGAGTCATAAAAGAGCAGTTTGTCACTATAGAGCATAAGTGTTCACAGATAAGTGTGTGGTAAACTAAGAAAAATTTTGGTGACGTCATCAATGTGGTATATAAAAGTTACTACTTTTAAGGCCGAGATTAGGAAGACTGTGTTCTTCCCCCACAGTATTTTCAAATGTGGACATGTAAGCATGTATGTCTTTTATGAATTTACAGACAAATCATATAAAGACATGTATGACTCAAACTGGTCAATATATGGTGACTGTACAAGGAAAGTACTGGTATTTCTACCACTACCAGTTTTTCTAAGGATGAAAATATATAGCTATGCAATGTGGTTAATGGAAATAACATTTTTAGTCTGTTTAAATTATTTCCATTTTTATAGACTTTTTTGCCTAATTGTTGTTTTACATTTTCACCAATGATATAGACTTTTCAGAAGAACTCGAAGAAGAAATACCAGAATATAAACTAGAAAATGAGAGAAGTTTTCATAGTACAGAAACTCAAGAATCTGTACGTAAAAATTTGATTTTAAATTTCTCATTTAATAGTTTGTTTTAATGGTATTACCATAGGCCAATATGGTACATTTTACACTGCCTCATACATTCAACAGATTAATAACTTAATATTAAAATGAAAGCATGTAATCTATTATTAATTACAGATTTTTCTTAGAATCTCATCACATGGCTCAATACTGTCCTTTGCTGTACACTAAGTAAATATCTGAGTATTGTAACTGCTTTGTTTTTAACATATTTACACACATGGGTAAAAATGAGGTCAAATGTTAAGTATTATGATTCATCCTTTCAAGTAAGGAGTGGGTTCTTTGTATGTTCTAGGTGTCATGTGTACAACTGGTAAAGACTTTCTACCTTTCTGTGAAGCTGCCTCATTAATTAGCGTCCCTTGCTGCACGAAGATTTTTAGTTTATTTGGTCCCATTTATTACTTGTTAGTCTTAACATTTGTATTACCCATGTGCTGTCCAGAAAGTCTTTTGCTGTGCCAATGAGGTAATGATTATTCCGTACCCTCTCTCCTATCAGATTCAAGGCAGCGGGCCATTTGAAGTTGAGGTCTGTACGGGGTGAGAGATAAGGGTCTAGCTTCATTCGTCTACACTACCTACACCTGTTTAGTTTGACCCCCATGGTTTTTTTCTACAATGTGAATTGTCGGCCTCTTTTACAAATATCAAGTGGCTGTAGGGCTGTGGGCTTATATGGGGGTCCTCAGTTACCCTCCACTGCTCAATGTGTTTGTTTTGGGGTCGGTGCCATGCTATTTTTATTACTATAACTGGACAGTGTAACTTGAAATCGCTAGTGGTGATGCCTCCAGCAGTTTTATTTTTTGTTCTTCTTGTTTTACGGTTCAGGATAGTTTCAGCTATTCTAGGTCTTTTGTGTTTTCATATGAAATTTAAATTTTCTTTTTTATCTTCTGTGAACATTGATTGTAATTTGTTTGAGGGTTGTGTTGAGTATGTAGACTGATTTTGATGGGATGTCTATTTTCACAACATTAATCCTATGAACCTATGATCATAGGATGTCTTTCCATGTTCTGGTAACGTCTTCAGTTTCCTACTTTCACTATCTTAGAGTTTTCATTGTACAAGACTTTAACCTTTTCTTCAGTAAGATTAATTCCAATTTATTATACTTTGAGGCTATTTTAAGTGGCTTTGTTTTCTTGACTTCCTCCTCAGTCTGTCTGTGATTTTTGTGCTTACATTTCATAACCTGTTACTTTGCTAAGTGTGTTTATCAGGTGTTGGAGTTTTCAGGTGGAGATTATAGGGTCTTTCTTTTATACAATCGTATCGTCTGCAAATAAAAGATAGTTTCACTTCTTTCCATATTGGTATCGTTTTTATGTCAGCTGTGTTACTCTTGAGACTTCAAGTACTACATTGAATAGGAGATCATCTTTGTCTTTTTCTTGATTTTAGTAGAAATGTTTTGAGTTTTTTTTAACAAAATGTTGCCTGTTTGTTCTTGGTGTTTCTAGTCTTTATTATTGTGAAATATACACTCTTTCATTCTTAGACACTTTGTATTTTTATGATGAAGTGATGATGGAGACTGTCAAAGGTCGATTCTGCTTCTAACGACATGATCATGTGGTTTTTGTCTTTGAGTGTGTGTCTGTAATGGATGGTGTGAAAGTACTAACCTCTGAACCGGATTCATTAGAAAGACTGTAATTCTCATTGAAGAAGAAAACTGTAGTTCCATATTTGCGGTCAGTCACAGTAAGGTTGAAGGTTCATATTTTTTTCCTTGGGATCACAGGATGATTTCAAGGTCTTAATTGGAGGAAGGAATTTGACCATATAATCCAATTAATCGCCTATGAAGAGAATGTTTATTTCTAGAATGGAGGCTTTCCTCATGAATGTACAACCAAAATAAATATTCCTTTGCTCATTTCAACAAAAAATATTCAATTATTTCCCAGTTATTATCCACTGTCCTTAGTGGAGACATGTTTAGGAATTGAGTAATTAAAAGGGTTCACATAGATACGGGGCACTCTATAGTTCCATTTTACACAATCTGTTCAGAGAAACAGCATATTGTAATGTGCTCACTGCAGTCTCAGGCCTGCCCATAAGGTTGAGGAGAACAATCGGTAGCTCTCGTGATAGCCTGTGAACCGAGATTCAAAAGTGCTCAAGAAAAGAACTTGCAAGCTGAAAATAGACATTCATCGAAAAGGGGTTCCATCATGGCCAAGTTGTTTTTATCTCAGAGATAAAATACAAAATACACAAGTCAATAAATATAATAATCCACATAAATGGACTTGGAGAACAGAACACGAGGCCTCCCCAGTAATTGCAGAGAAGGCCTCTGGCAAAATCCAACATACCTTCATGATAACACTCCCAGAGAGAGTAGCACCAGAAGGAACGTTCCTCAAAACAATAAAAACCATATATGAGAAAGTCACAGTCAACCTCTTCCTAAGCGGAAACCAACATAAAGCAACCCCACTGAAGCCCTGAATGAGACAGGGATGCCCCATCCTCACTCCTTTAAACGCTGCACTCAGAGTACCAGCTGGAGCGATAAGGGAAGAGAAGACAATTAAAGGGGGATCGATACTGTTTAAAGAAAATTTCCTGCTAATAGTATAGGCATTTACTTACTTTATTAATATCCTCTGAATTTATTTGGGAATACAAATTAGCATTAAGGATTTTTTTTTTGGTTTTGGAAGACAGGGTTTTTCTGTTGTAACTCTTGTGTCCTGGGACTCACTCTGTAGACCAGGCTGGCCTCCAACTCACAGAGATCCACCTGCCTCTGCCTTCCAAGTGCTGAGATTCAAGGCGTGCACTACCACAGCCCAGCTGTATTAAGCATTCCTAATCTAAAAGTAATCACCTTTTTACAGTATTGCACAGCTACGTAGGTCCTGCTCTATGACTGTATTGCCTCTGTTCTGTATCCCTTTTATATAGTGAGGTACCATGAGAAATGAAAGATAGATTTAAACTTCCATGAATATGTTAGATTTTCCATTAAAAAATCTTTGTCTTCAATACATACTTCATAGATTTTAAAGTACAATTTTTGTGAAATTAGGAATTCAGGTATTTTCTTAGAAATCAAATAAGACCTTTCTAAAACATGTTACCAATACTCATATTAGTATGTCTGACCTTAATGCACTGTAGGAAACTCCTATGGAAGTTCCCCAGTCTTCCAACGTGGACTTCATCAGAGAAGAAAATGTAATAAGACATCTAGAGAAAGGTAAGTAGTACTTTTAAAAAGTAGTTATTATATAGAGAGAGTTATGTAAAACAGGATCCTATCATGAGTAGGTAAAAATTACCACCTAAATATATAGTAAGCAAAATCAGTAAAACGGCAATAATATGCATGTTTGTAAATGAGAGCACCAGATGAGATTTAGTTACTGAAGGAGTCCTCTCTCCCACAATTTTCAGGTGTCCTTAGGTAATTTGTGTTATCCTCAGTAATCTGGGATACATTGGAATATGTAAGGATAGCATGGTTTTCAATTAGCTAATTTTGTTGTTACAAAATGAGTGTCTGAATACATTAGAGTGCACTTTTTGCAGGTGAGAATCTTCAGGCTGTTGCTTGCCTGCATCTGTGTTTGATTCAATATACGCATCAGTTAGTTCAGTGCCCTTGACCAGTCATGAATTTAGGTCTGTGGCTATAAATGCTACAACATATTATTAATACATGTTTTCTTTGGCAACAAGTAGTGTCTGTACAAGTGATATACTGGTATTTCCATAGTGAGAAGCTTTATCTAAGGATATAAGTATTCACCTATAGAGTATATTTAATTGAAATACTTAATGAGAGTAGGATTTTTCTAAATCCTAATTATAAATGTATTTTAATTGATTGTCAGAGAATACCGTTTATCTAATTGCTGTTTATGTGTTTTTAATATAAAATACGCTGATTTATCAGAAGAACGAGTAGTAGAAACAGTACTGAATTTAAAAGTGGAGAATGAAAATGCTTGGAATGAAAATGAACGCTATCAAAAACCGGTATGTAACTGGAAATTGACACTTCTAACTTAATACTGTTTGGTTTAATGATTCTTACCATAGGCCAAAGTAAACAGCATTTCAGGCTACCATATGCAGTCAACAGATGACAATTTAACATTAAAGTGAAAGGTTTTTTATCCATTATAAATCACATGGTATTCTTGGAATCTAGTCAAAAGGTAATCATTATCTCGTGGAGCCCAGTAACTATGTGATTATCATCTGTGCTTCATGTTAAGCTCTTTACATGGGTAGAGAGTCTCATGGCTCTCCATTTGATAATGTGGATGACATAAAATTAATGACTTCAGAATTGAATTCGTTTCATAAAGTTGATTCTTCCTGGAGAAAGTAAATTTGTGATCCGATGATTACGCTCAGTGACGCCAAGGAGCAATGTTTTCCTCATGGTCATTGGATTATTTCAAGTTCCTCAGTTGAGGAGTGAATGTGGTCATATAATCAACTAAACTGACTATTAAAAGAATATTTGCTTCCAGAATGGAGGCTTAATTGTGAAGTCACAACTAAAACTATTTTGCTCATTTCAATGAAGAAAGTGAATCATTTCCCAATTCTTGTCCAGCGCCCTCACGGATGTTTATAATAGGAGTGGAGTTAATGTAGAGAATCCTCACTGATGTGTAGCTTTCCTCTTCCCACAATCTGTCCAGAGACACAATCCGCAGTAATGCACTTACTACAGGCTGAGGACGAACGTTCTGAAAACATTTTGAATGTTTGGAACTGCATAAATCTTTATAGTGAATCTCTACCACACGCTGTGAAAGTGAGCACTGAACATTCCAGACAGACGCCTGTGCTCTAGTGATAGGACAGAAGCAAGCGAGCAAGCAAACGTTCTAGGTCAGCTAGATGCATTTGGTGGAAACACACGGTGGGGCAGGGAGGAATGTAGGAAAGCTTGCAGTTAGCACAGGGCTGGAGTAAGAATGAGGTTTTTGTCATCAGGGATCTAAGCGTGAAGGCGATGATGTCTCAGAGGATAAGTGTGTGTCCACTCAGCGAAAGTCACATAGGATTGCATGACTGGACACACATGCAATAGTGGACAGCACTTTCTTGTAGCTTGTAAAGTCCTTGAATAATGAGAAAGCAAGATTTGGTTATTACTGCAAACATGTAGAAGAAAATGTGAAACTGTTGTGTTTTGGAAAGAATTGCTTTCACTGAGAAACATTTGCAGAGCACACCTGTTAATTTTCTAATGCTGTTGTTTAAAGGTAACAGAAAAAACACTTGTCTTTTTTCTCATTTTGTTCTAGTTTTTTCTATCTATAAGAAATTGACAAAATATGTCAGTTCTGTCGGCTTGTTTTTACTGAAATGAAGCAGCTTCTGCCTTGTACCCTTCACACTCAACATGACATAATATACCTTTAACATGAAACATGTCTTCTACTGTGCCTAACCACACAAACGGTGCCAGTTTTATAACACTTCATGTTCAAACTCGTATTAGAGGAATGGTCCTAATAAGAATGTGAACATTTACTTCATAAACATTCTCCAACTTTACTAGAAAGTACAAATTAGTTTTCTGTATTGTAATATAAAAATAATTAGGTTTATTGGAAAATGCCCATCAGATATTCTATCTATGAATGATTTTCACTGTTCATTATTCCTTGTGCATAATGGAGTGCCATGAGGAATGAAAGGTAGACTTAACCTGAGTGTATATACAAGATACACACACACACACACACACACACACACACACACACACACACACACACAGTCTCAAGCATAATTTTCGTAAAGTCAGATACCCAGGTATAGTCAAGGGAAGAAAATAAGATCTTTCTGATCCACATTACTAAATCCATTTGACAGTGTGTGTTTGACCCTAATCCACTGCAGGAGGTCTCCAGAAAAGCTTCTCTCTCATCCACCATAGGAACTGATACAGAAAAAAATAAGATAAATCAAGGTAAGAGTCATCATGAAGAGCTTTTGTGTAAGTGCTGGAATGTTAAACCATCCAAAGAAGTTACTGAATAAATTTATAGTAAGATAAAAGACAACGGAAATGGTAATAAGACCTGTATGTTACTAAATTTGAAAAGGTGTAAAATTGAAATAGCCACAGAAGGGTCTGTGAGTTCTCATATAGCCGAGATCTTTAGGGGTTTCCCTGGGGCCTCTTTGGCCGTTGACTCAGGTAAATGTAACTGAAGGTTTCACATGGTACATTTCTGTCAGCCGCTATCATAACCAGTAAAATAATTTAAAATTTTTGAAAGAAGGAAGTGAGAAATCATTGCCATCCAAAACTTCATAACGGTAGCTTTTGGAGTTGTCATTCTACATGAGATTGATCATATATTCTTTTCCTTTTAATGTGGGCTGTAAAATGTCAGCGCGCAGAGGTAATTGCATTTTAATATTTATATTAAGTAATAACATTTAATGGTTATTTAGTATATCTATTAAATATACATATTTAATATATAATTTATTGAAGTCCAAATAATTGATCCATTCAGCTTATTCAACCAGGAATATTTCATGAGCAAAATTCTACCGATAAAAGCTTTTGATACATGTCAAATACTCACGGTCTTCCAGATGCTAGTAGTTTCTTGATGAGAATGATGGTCCCGTTTGACATTAGCAATGTCATCTTATTAGTGGCATACGTGCGTCAAAGATATTGACAAGCACAACACTGCGCTCACAAAGTACTTATGAATTGAAGCTCAACTTTGATGTTTAATACTCAGGTTCCATCACGTTAACATTTCCAGTGTGCAATCCCTCTGTCTGTTAGTGACTTACAGAAGTCCATCATGACAATAATGAAACATCCCTAATGTCTGCACCTGCTTTATGTAGACCTGGTTCTGAGAAGGCACACCTATAATGAAGCTACCTGGAATGCCAAGGCAAAGGCATAAATGAGCTCAGAGATTCTGTCCTGGCCTGGACAAAAAGCAATATACCATAGCTTCAAGAGAGAAAATCAATTTTTGAGTTGTTCTAGAACTCATAGTACACTGAGTACCTTCATGTATAGTACATTATCATTAATTTACAAGGAAAATTAATTGTATTTATAAAACAGGTCTCTATTCCATTTCAGTAAAACAGAATAGAGTATCATGCAGTGGAGCAGTCATTGAAAATCCAGTTACTCACTTCGATATGTGTCTCGTTTACTTTTACATTTTTCCACTTTTCTATACTCTGCTGTCTGAAACTCAGACTATGTATGTCATAGCAGGCATTGCCAGTAGAGAAGCCATGTCTGGAATGCCTTATTTACTTTCAAAACCCAATTGTCAGGACCTGTCAGGCAATTACAAAGTAATTATAGAAAAAGAAAAGGAAACAAACAAACAAGCAGAAAACCCCATGAGGACTGCTGATATAAGCATGATCCAAAATATAGTTCCTACTTGTCAAGGAGAAAAGATGATACACATGAACAATGTAGGTTGAGTTGAGGAGTCAAAGAAGAGTTTAAGAATTAATAATGAACTAGAGTAGTCATGAAGAAAGCAGCTCCCATTTTTATGTGAAAGGAGGTGGAAATCCAGAATGACTGCGTGCGCTAGAATGAGTCATAAAAGAGCAGTTTGTCAGTATAGAGCATAAGTGTTCACAGATAAGTGTGTGGTAAACTAAGAAAAATTTTGGTGACGTCATCAATGTGGTATATAAAAGTTACTACTTTTAAGGCCGAGATTAGGAAGACTGTGTTCTTCCCCCACAGTATTTTCAAATGTGGACACTGTAAGCATGTATATCTTTTATGAATTTACAGACAAATCATATACAGACATGTATGACTCAAAACTGGTCAATATATGGTGACTGTACAAGGAAAGTACTGGTATTTCTACCACTACCAGTTTTTCTAAGGATGAAAATATACAGCTATGCAATGTGGTTAATGGAAATAACATTTTTAGTCTGTTTAAATTATTTCCATTTTTATACTTTTTTGCCTAATTGTTGTTTACATTTTCACCAATGATATAGACCTTTCAGAAGAACTCGAAGAAGAAATACCAGAATATAAACTAGAAAGTGAGAGAAGTTTTCATAGTACAGAAACTCAAGAATCTGTACGTAAAGATTTGATTTTAAATTTCTCATTTAATAGTTTGTTTTAATGATATTACCATAGGCCAATATGGTACATTTTACACTGCCTCATACATTCAACAGATTAATAACTTAATATTAAAATGAAAGCATGTAATCTATTATTAATTACAGATTATTCTTAGAATCTCATCACATGGCTCAATACTGTCCTTTGGTGTACACTAAGTAAATATCTGAGTATTGTAACTGCTTTGTTTTTAACATATTTACACACATGGGTAAAAATGAGGTCAAATGTTAAGTATACTGATTCATCATTTCAAGTAATGAATGGGTTCTTTGTATGTTCTAGGTGTCTTGTGTACAACTGGTAAAGACTTTCTACCATTCTGTGAAGCTGCCTCATTAATTAGCGTCCCTTGCTGCACAGAAGATTTTTAGTTTATTTGGTCCCATTTATTACTTGTTAGTCTTAACATTTGTATTACCCATGTGCTGTCCAGAAAGTCTTTTGCTGTGCCAATGAGGTAATGATTGTTCCGTACCCTCTCTCCTATCAGATTCAAGGCAGCGGGCCATTTGAAGTTGAGGTCTGTACGGGGTGAGAGATAAGGGTCTAGCTTCATTCGTCTACACTACCTATATCTGTCTAGTTTGACCCCCATGGTGTTTTTCTACAATGTGAATTGTCGCCTCTTTTACAAATATCAAGTGGCTATAGGGCTGTGGGCTTATATGGGGGTCCTCAGTTACCCTCCACTGCTCAATGTGTTTGTTTTGGGGTCGGTGCCATGCTATTTTTATTACTATAACTGGACAGTGTAACTTGAAATCGCTAGTGGTAATGCCTCCAGCAGTTTTATTTTTTGTTCTTCCTGTTTTGTTCTTGTTTTACGGTTCAGGATAGTTTCAGCTATTCTAGGTCTTTTGTGTTTCCATATGAAATTTAAATTTTCTTTTTTATCTTCTGTGAACATTGCGTTGTAATTTGTTTGAGGGTTGTGTTGAGTATGTAGACTGATTTTGATGGGATGTCTATTTTCACAACATTAATCCTATGAACCTATGATCATAGGATGTCTTTCCATGTTCTGGTAACATCTTCAATTACTTGCTTTCACTGACTTAGAGCTTTCATTGTACAAGACTGTAAACTTTTCTTCAGTGAGATTAATTCCAATTTATTATACTTTGAGGCTATTTTAAGTGGCTTTGTTTTCTTGACTTCTCCTCAGTCTGTCTGTGATTTTTGTGCTTACATTTCATAACCTGTTACTTTGCTAAGTGTGTTTATCAGGTGTTGGAGTTTTCAGGTGGAGATTATAAGGTCTTTCTTTTATACAATCATATAGCCTGCAAATAAAAGATAGTTTCACTTCTTTCCATATTGGTATCATTTTATGTCAGCTGTGTTACTCTTGAAAGAGACTTCAAGTACTACATTGAATAGGAGATCATCTTTGTCTTTTTCTTGATTTTAGTAGAAATGATTTGAGATTTCTTTGTTAATGAAATGTTGCCTGTTTGTTCTTGGTGTTTCTAGTCTTTATTATTGTGAAATATACACTCTTTCATTCTTAGACACTTTGTATTTTTATGATGAAGTGATGATGGAGACTGTCAAAGGTCGATTCTGCTTCTAACGACATGATCATGTGGTTTTTGTCTTTGAGTGTGTGTCTGTAATGGATGGTGTGAAAGTACTAACCTCTGAACCGGATTCATTAGAAAGACTGTAATTCTCATTGAAGAAGAAAACTGTAGTTCCATATTTGCGATCAGTCACAGTAAGGTTGAAGGTTCATATTTTTTTCCTTGGGATCACAGGATGATTTCAAGGTCTTAGTTGGAGGAAGGAATTTGACCATATAATCCAATTAATCGCCTATGATGAGAATGTTCATTTCTAGAATGGAGGCTTTCCTCATGAATGTACAACCAAAATAAATATTCCTTTGCTCATTTCAGTGAAAAATATTCAATTATTTCCCAGTTATTATCCACTGTCCTTAGTGGAGACATGTTTAGGAATTGAGTAATTAAAAGGGTTCACATAGATACGGGGCACTCTATAGTTCCATTTTACACAATCTGTTCAGAGAAACAGCATATTGTAATGTGCTCACTGCAGTCTCAGGCCTGCCCATAAGGTTGAGGAGAACAATCGGTAGCTCTCGTGATAGCCTGTGAACCGAGATTCAAAAGTGCTCAAGAAAAGAACTTGCAAGCTGAAAATAGACATTCATCGAAAAGGGGTTCCATCATGGCCAAGTTGTTTTTATCTCAGAGATAAAATACAAAATACACAAGTCAATAAATATAATAATCCACATAAATGGACTTGGAGAACAGAACACGAGGCCTCCCCAGTAATTGCAGAGAAGGCCTCTGGCAAAATCCAACATACCTTCATGATAACACTCCCAGAGAGAGTAGCACCAGAAGGAACGTTCCTCAAAACAATAAAAACCATATATGAGAAAGTCACAGTCAACCTCTTCCTAAGCGGAAACCAACATAAAGCAACCCCACTGAAGCCCTGAATGAGACAGGGATGCCCCATCCTCACTCCTTTAAACGCTGCACTCAGAGTACCAGCTGGAGCGATAAGGGAAGAGAAGACAATTAAAGGGGGATCGATACTGTTTAAAGAAAATTTCCTGCTAATAGTATAGGCATTTACTTACTTTATTAATATCCTCTGAATTTATTTGGGAATACAAATTAGTATTAAGGATTTTTTTTTGTTTGGTTTTGGAAGACAGGATTTCTCTGTTGTAACTCTGGTGTCCTGAGACTCACTCTGTAGACCAGGCTTACCTCGAACTCACAGAGATCCACCTGCCTCTACCTTCCAAGTGCTGAGATTAAAGGCGTGCACCACCACAGCCCAGCTATATTAAGCATTCCTAATCTAAAAGTAATCACCTTTTTACAATATTGCACAGCTACGTAGGTCCTGCTCTATGACTGTTTTGCCTCTGTTCTGTATCCCTTTTATATAATGAGGTACCATGAGAAATGAAAGATAGATTTAAACTTCCATGAATATGTTAGATTTTCCATTAAAAAATCTTTGTCTTCAGTACGTACTTCATAGATTTTAAAGTACAATTTTTGTGAAATTAGGAATTTAGGTATTTTCTTAGAAATCAAATAAGACCTTTCTAAAACATGTTACCAATACTCATTTGAGTATGTCTGACCTTAATGCACTGTAGGAAACTCCCATGGAAGTTCCCCAGTCATCCAACGTGGACAACATTAGAGAAGAAAATGTAGTAAAACATCTAAAGAAAGGTAAGGAGTACTTTTTAAAAGTAGTTATTCTATAGAGAGAGTTATGTAAAACAAAATCCTATCACGAATAGGTACAAATTGCGAACTAAATATAATGTATATTTATACAATATTAATATTAATTATTAATTATTAATAAAAATCAATAATTAATAATATTTATATACAAATATAAATATATAGTTATTTATAGATATATATAAATATAATAAATATGATAATAAAGAAATACTGATTACTAATAGTTATCAATAATGATTTTAATAATAATAATAAAAAAATAATAATAATGACAATCAAATATTAATAATATTAGCAATTGTAATTAATATAATTAATAATTAATATAATATTGATACATGTTTTCTTTGCACAATTAACATATTTTAGGGCCTTTTCCAAAACTCCTGTAGAGCCTTTCTTGAAATCTCTAAATGCAATGCCATACATACATACTACATATAGGCTCTCATTTCTTTGTTTGTAAATGCTTACCCTTTTGTTTGAATTTTGTTAATTTTTCTGTGAGAGTGCTTTTGTTTATTAGTTTTACCCATGTCTTCAGCATGTTAAGCACATGCTGTGCCAGTGAGCTAAGCATCCCAGTTAATTTGTTCTGTGTTATGCTTTGAAGTTGCAGGAAGAATCACAAAGTACCCAAATGAGGTCTTTCTCCTTAGGAAAACGTGCAACAGAAAGATGACAGTGTGATCAAGGGATAATAATCAAGGAGTAATCAAGGGATACTGAGAGTCCAGTTCTGCACAGCGTCATATATGCACATCTATTAAGTTACTAACGTTCTCTGTTGGACACTGGACAGTGACCGTTTTACACATTCAGTATTTCTGAAAAAAAGTCCCTCAATCCAGGCCCACAACAGCATCACTCTGTATTCGTACCTTCTCTTGAAGTATTTCCCTAACATATTCAGTTGTACCACATTCAGCCATCAGCCACGTGCGGGATGATCTCCCTGCACTGCAGCTGTCACTTGAACTGCTCTGTAAACATGAAGGTCCAAGCATTTTGAAATTACACATGAGACTTGCATAACCTGAGTCCTTCCCAAGAGTGAATGGTGAACTCTTTGTCTCCCTGTGCATTTCTGATCCACGCACAGGACAACAACACCCATTTACCTTTTATATGCTGGCATGGATGGAACATTCTGATGTGTAGTATGTGACCAAGTGACAGAATGAAGTCTAATTAGGATTGGCTTGCTCTTGTACAAGGCTAGCAGCTGCCTCAGTTGGTCTGTACATACAAGAAGTAAATACTTCCTGTATAGCTTACATTTAATTGAAATTATTACTTTGGAAAATGAAAATAAATATTTTCTCATCTCTAATTTTTATTATTATAACAGTGAATAGCTTTTTATCTTAATGCCCATTGTAGCTAGCTTAGTGAAATATGTGCACTTGTCAACAGAATCTGTCATGGAAGACCAAGACCAGACCTCATAACAAGAGCAGAAGCAGCACAGTGGTAGAAACACTAAATGGCCATTTGTAAGTAAGTATTTAAATTTAAATTGCACACTTTATGCTATTTTCTCAATAATGTCCCATAGGCCAAGTAATGTTAAATTGGATGTACCTTTTAAGATTAAGACATCAAAATTAAATGTTTTTTAAATAACATTTTTATTGATCCTTTGAATCTTTCATACACCACTGACTTTCTCCAACTCACCAACCTTCTCCTTCTAAGCTTAATGTCCATTTTAAACACTATTATTCTGACTACGTATGAATGTGTGCGAGACCATCGACGTACACATGGGCGACCTGGCAGCGGCCACAACCCCGAGGTAAATTAGTCTCCTCCTCTCACCACGTCAGTTGTCAGCTGCTTCTCAGCTAGTGATCGGGCCTTGGGAGTGGCCGCCCCATTCACGCTGGAATCCTGGCTGTCTTTGTATCAGTCTAGTGTGAGACACAGAGGCTGTGAGTCGATCTGTGCATCAGCTCTGTCATGTCCCAAAAGAACATTTCAAAGTACTTCTCTCCAGATTCAGACTCTTCGATTCTTTTTTCTAAGTGTTCTTCACAAATGCTTCCTGAGTTTTCAGTGGTGGGTGGTTAATGCAAAGGACCCACCTGCAGATGAGAACTTGGAGCAGCTTGTTCTTATCATGTTAAATAGTTACGAGTCTCTGCATTAACCACTCCCTTCTGCAAAAGAGAATCCTCCGACCAAGGTTGAGAGCAGTACACACCTATGGGTACAAACATAAATAATAATAACTGCAGTAGATTCGAGGCTTACAGCATCAGACATTAAACCCCTCCTGTGGAGCAGATCTGACATCCAATCAGGGCCTGGTTGGTTATTCACATGGCCACACAACTGTTGTGGACAGTTTGCCGGTCAGTGTTGCCATATGAAAGGTCCAGGACTGGATAAGACCACTGATGAATTTCAGCACCATTGACCTGAATCACACCCCCTCTTGTTATGAAAGCCAGAGTTTCCCTATCAGTTATTGGCAGACGTTGCAGTGTTCTACCACTAGAATGTGTGGTATCTTTAGTAAGAGAGTCTTCCCGTTTAGTTTTGATAAATGAGTAACATACACAGCAATAGCCTGCATGCTTTTGGGTGGCACAGTGTCCTCCATGATCAGTGACTCATAAGGAGGGATCCCTGGTTCTTGGAGTTTAACCAAAAGCCCCATGACCTCTGAGGGAATTCAAGACTTTGCAGATAGCTCTGAACAAACTCCTTTTTGTGCATATTTTAAACTAGTTTACAAGCTGGTAGCTCCCATGTGGTGTCAAGCAGCCTTAGTGTGTGCTAACCTCACCTCACTCCCCGCTCTCACGTACCCTCCTAGCCTCACCGCCACTTAAACCTTTGGCTCAGATTATTCTCTCGGGGCTCTTTCCTGTCACTTGTGTTCTACCGCCATCTCATTATGATTTACTTAAGCTGCAAGATCACGGGGTTCTATACAGCTCCTTCAGAGCCCTTCATTTTTATTAAGCATTCTGCCCTCATTCTCCCATCTCTCAACAACCCGTGATTGAAACTATCAACACCCAGTATTCCTCTTCTCTGGTTTGATATTACCTATATTGTACTGTCTCCCTATCAGTGGGTCTATTCACAGTAAACCATATCTAATTACATGACTTCCTCATGTCATCCAAGTTAAACATACAAGAGTCGAGGACCACACATGAGCACAACATATGACATGTGTTTTTCTGATCCTGGCTGGCCTCAGTGAGTAAAACTTTTTCTAGCTCCATTCATTTACCGGCAATTTTTATGATTTCATTTTCTTTATGACTTAGTAAAATTCTGTTGTGTGTATACACCAAGTTTTCCTTACCCATTCGTCTGCTGATGGATATTTAGGTTGATTCTATGTCCTAGTGCTTTTGAATAGAATTGTTTCCTTGATTCTTTTTCATTCAGTTTGCCATAATTGGTTTTGGTGTTAATTTTGAAATTTGTTAATTTGCTAAAATGTTTATCAGCTCCAAGACTTTTTTGGTGGAGTCTTCACACTCTTTACAGATCATAAAATCCTATCATTTGTAAGTAGGAGCATTTTTAATTCTTTTACTTGTTTCTATCCTTCAATTTCCTTCTTGTTTTAATGTTCTAGGTAGGATTTCAGCTCTTTATTGAGCAGGTGTGGAGAGAGCGAGCAATCTTTGTAGTAGTTCGTTGCTGTGGTGGCTCAGCAAGGAAGACTCAGAGGCATTTTCATAGGTGAAAGCCCTGCTAGACCTCAGCAGAGGGAACCACCATCCTGGCCAGTGCCATACTGGACAGTGGAACTCATCTGAGCTCAGGTATTTTTACTGATTCAGAACTCTTCAGGCGTTCTACTGATAGTGTTGGACCCCAAGGGGCCCAAACCGGAACGCCGCACCCCCACAGAGACTCACAGTTGGAAAATCGATGCAAATAGCAAGAGGATTTTATTCCCAGTATACTGGGACCGCTCTAACACGCAGGATAGAAATGGCCCCAAGGGGCAGAAAGCAAGCCTTTTTATTATTTACAGTTGAAACAGTTGCTAGGGGGCTGCATAGTTGCTAAGCACAGACCATGTTGGTGCAAGTTGATTGGTCCCTAAATTGTTTTCCCATTTTGATAGGTAGGGGCCAGTTAACCTCTAAACTGGTTGGTGCTAGCATATAGCAAGGTCGTGGGCAACTGGGAGGAGGGAACTCCTCAACCCAAGGTGTGGGACCAAGATTATGGACCATCTGCAGGAAGGGGGGCACATTCTCTAGCCCAAGGCTGTCTAGCTGCCTTGTTTGTCTTAGAAAATGTTTTTCTTACAGAAATTGTTTTTGCTTTAACCCTGGGAAACTCTGGAACTGTTCTGGGTCACACTGCCCCTGGCTTGGGCCTATACAATTTTGGTGTTCTTAGAAGCCTGACTAAAGTTTCTTAGGCCTGGGCGAGGGACCTGACCTCCACATTCCCCCCTTCTCTCAGGTAAATTGATTCCAATCATGGAATCAGAGGTTGTCACCTGTAGGAATCTCCTAATATTGTTGCCTCAGCATTAGCACCTGCACTGTGCCATTGCGTTCTTTAATAAAGGTAATTAAGCGTTTAAGAATGCCAAAAGTAAGCAGCAAGAGTAATATTACAAGTGATCCCAGAAGTGTGGAAATCAGAGTTGTAAACCATGGGGACTGATTGAACCAAGACTCGAACCATCCCTGATTTTGGTCTCTTTCTTTTTGTCTGGACGCCAATCTTTCCCGTACCTTTGCCATAGAGTCTTTAACTACTCCTGAATGGTCTATGTAAAAACAGCACTCTTCTCTGAGAGCTGCACACAATCCTCCCTGTTTTAAAAAGAGGAGGTCCAGTCTTCTCCGGTTTTGCAAGACTACTTCAAAGAGAGAGGTTAGGGATTCCTGAAGTTTAGAAATTGAATCTTCCATGGCTCTGATATCTACATCTATGGCATCTCTTAGTCCCCTGTAGTAGGAGGGCTGGAGGGCTAGAGCAGTGCCTCCTGTGGCTACTCCTGCAGTCACTCCTACCCCTAGAAGTACAGCTAGGGTCATACTTATAGGCTCTCTTTTGAATCTAGCCTGCCTCTCCCAGATATCTAGCAATTCACTCTCTTGATGGCAAATAAGTCTAGGCACCAGTTGCACCATAACACAGAAGTCTTTGGTTAGATTTAGGACACTTAGTTTAACACAGGGCGTTAGACCAGACCCACATACCCACCATCCATCTTCTGGAGGGAGGAGATATCCAGAGCTATATTCAGTTTGGATGGTGGAGTGACAAAGATGTGAATGGGTGGAAGGGACCTGTCCTGTACAGATCCCTTGTCCTGAAACAGAAGTGATAGTGAGCCTGGGACCTCGGGAGTCGGCACCTGTTAGCATCTGCTGAGTATGAGGAGTTGCTTATTAATCCTATAGCTTCGTAATAAGGGGGAGCAATATCATAACACAGCCAGCAAGCCTGAGTGGCAATTGGGTTAGTAGCATTCAGAACTTTAAATGCCTGTTCAACCATATAAGTAAGATTTAACCCAGGAGTTATTGGGGGCCGTGGACTGGCACTCAGAGTCATCTCAGTAATAGTGGTGGGGGCTGGACTGAGTGGCCTAGGTTGGGGATGATACAGTACAGAATTGGGCTCTACAGCCAATACTAAAGTGAGCCCTATATCTGTCCCAGTAACATAAAACCTCAGTCCCCAAATTTTTTCTTTTAGCCATTGTGCTTTGGCCTTTTTCCCTGGTCCTATGGATGCCCGTTTTACAGTAATTAGGTCCCAGGTAGAGCTAGGGTTCCAATGGACGGTGTCAGTAGTTTCACAACCCCAGTCTGCACAATAATAACTTTCCAAACCTCTACATATGGATTTCGGATCTTTTACGTCCGTCCCTAAGACACACATAAAATGGGGCACTCTTAAGCTTGTTTCGTAGGTGAGGATGTTTACAACCAATTCCCGATTCTCCGACACCCTCCCCAGAACAGAGCGCCTTGGAACATTTGAGTTTTCTGTCACATTCAGGCCTTCCCAGCTCATTGGGAACCACCCCCCCTTCAGAGTGGTATCCGGGTATATCCCAGGTGCTCAGTCCTGCTATTAATTGACAGAGGTCTGGAGTAAGGTCCGGCCACCAAGTGTAGGGGGCAGTGGTTTTGGATGTGGACCACACTGTTTACCCAGTCTTAGGGAGTTTTCTTTTGACTAAAAGTTCCAGCCTGTGGAAATGGGACATTGTAATCTCTTAGACTGCTTCCTGCTGAGAGGGGACGTCGTCAGGGGCCCCAAACAGGCTGGTATTAGTCAAAAGCAGTGGGGTACATCTGGTTTGCTGATCCAGTGGAGTGGACAGGGGTGGTCACATCAGCTAGACTGGTCATCAGCTCTTAGCAGTTCCAGGACTCACAGTAGTTGAAGCAGTTTGATGTCTGGATGGTGTCTGTTAGTCAAGTGGTGATCTATTGAGACAGATAAAAACTAAAAGCAGAAGTTAAAGTTTACAGAAGCTTACATTTGGAACTTTTTATCATTGTAATTCACATTGTAGAAAGAACAGTTAGCAAAACAGCTAATGAGAATCACCTCAGACTTGGGCCTATTTAGGCACTTAAAAATATATGTTCTTAGGGACTTTAAAGTAGCCCATAATTTATACAACACAGAATCTGTTTTTTAGTTAATTAATATCTTTCATCTTTAAATGTAGAGAATGGCTTTTGGCTTCTTTTAGCAACAGAGTATCTAGAAGAGAATGGGTGAGCCAAACAAGTCTCTAAACTTGGAATAATCCAGATAAAAACAAATATACCAGCTCATCAGAACATGTATTCAGGATTTTAATGTTATAACTCTGAACCTTTAAAGTTTATATTGCTCTCTTAGCTTTTTCATATCTTCTTAACTTTTATCTCAAACCACCTTTTCACTTTCTCAGACCTTCACAACTTACCTAGGCTTTCATATCTGCAGACTTTTAAACCTTCACATCTTAACATTTTCTCAGACACTCAAAACTTAAATCACTTTCTTTAGACCTTTGCATTTTAAAAACCTCATAACATTCCTTTAAACTTTCTTTACTCTGTCAAATACAGAGTTATTATTACCGAGAGCAATCATTTTTAAAAGTTGTATCAAAAACCTATTTATCTTTTAACAGGGGGCCTATTAGCGAGACAATACTGTTTATCTTATTCAGAAAGGCACTCTAGTAGCCTCAGAGAGAGGAGCTGGTTGTCTATTGCTGCTAAACTAACGGAATTACAGTTAGCCATCAACGCCACCAGAGATCTGGGAATACTAAATTATAGCAAAAAGTGTAACTCAATTAAAATGACAGAGACTTACCCATACCTAGACAGATGACCCTGGACTCTCCATGTTCTCTGTGACCTTATGGGGAAAAGAGGCCTCAAGGCAGTGACCGTCTTCCGTTGCCAGGCCAGTCTTCAGTTGCCAGATCAGTAGGTATCTTTCTGTGGATAAGACTCAGAGGGATCAAACCCCACTCTGTCCATCCAAAGCAGGGTGATCTACTCTCTAGTGTCTTATTTGTCCACTGTTTAGGCAGGTCTATGACAGGTGAGGCATTGGGCAGTTTTGCCCAGTGGTGCATTACCACAATCCAGGTGAGGTTGCTCTGTTTCCCCCCCCCCACCCCGTCTGTCTTCTCCGGAGGTATTGGGGTCACTGTTAGGATCTGGGGTCTCTACTTGTAACTCCAATTAAAAGTCATAATCAGCAGATCTCTGAGGGGTGAGGGCCATCTATGTTGAGTATCTCTTAGGTTGTCTCTAAGTATCTCTATGTTAACAAAACTTTGCCTATAATTTTTTTCTGCTTGGCTGTACTATTTAGGTCATTGTAAACATCCTTTTAACTTAAACTGTCTCATAGCCTTGTGAATTTAAATATCTTAAAAGCTGTTTTTGAAAACCTCTAGCTTTAACTTTTAACTTTTGTAAAAACCTAGAGTTTCCTTAAAGTAGTTTAAAACCTTTCAACTTTGTGTTTATAATATCTCACAGTATAATGCACATATATTTCTTTTCAGCAGCATTCTGTCTTTTAGGCCTAAGTCAACTGTTACACTAAAGCTCAGATATCATATAACCTCTTAATTTTAAAACTGCAGGTTTTTTTAAACAAACGTCAGTTATTTTTGTTTTGTTTTAAACACTTTACTCTTAAACTGAAACAATGACTGTCAGCAAAAGATGTATTCTTGTATAAGAATACACAGAGATACAGTTTTTGATATCTTATTAAACACTCTTTTTAAAATCCTAACTTTATAAACCTTATTTTAGCATACAAAAACACTATATAAAATCTATCTTAACTTAATATTTTCTTTTTAGATCTATACCAAAAACACATTTTTAAAACACATTTTCAAAAGGTTGGTATTGAGGCCTCAGTTATGTAGGGACCACTGTGATGAGTTAACCTTTTTGTTAGGCTACCCTCCTGACCCTTTGCCTTTTCTCTCAGGCTCTCCAAAGGAGCGCAGAGTATCTGCTCTATATTGGCTCTCTACCCCTGTGTGTGTTTTTACACACCAAGTATGTCATCTTGCCATCTCATGCAGACTTAAGACAGTCACAGAACTCTCCAGGAAGCCAAGCTTGGGTTAAATTCCTGTCTTTTAGTTTTAGGGGCAGCAGCAGGAAGGAGGGAACAAGGTATTTTCCCCAGGCCTACTTGCCTTTCACTTTTCTCAACCCCCAGAAACCCTCTTATCTCCCTGGCAGGGAGCCCACTGCAAAGCGCAGCACATGGGCTGTCCTTGGGACTTGAATTAACTGAACTGTTCTTTCTTGCTCCCCTGGGACAAAGTTTCTGGGTCTCCTAAGACCTTTCCTCCCAAATGTCAAGTCAGTTGTTTCTTCTATTGTCTTAGGAATTGGTGAGATTCCACACACCCTGTGAAATTCACCTCTGTCTAACATTTCATCCACGCCCACTCATCTTCCACACCGGGTTGTCATCTTTCTCCGCCCGTGTGGTCCCCTCCCTCCTGGCCCCGGCTCAGGACCAGTTTTTCCTGGCCTGTTATGATTCTGACCATTGACTTGAACCACAAAGTGAATCTTTATCCTGGTGACTCAAATAAAAGTATAATTTCGCACACAGATAAAGAAATCTTAATCAGGTCTGGAACAACAGAGGAACCTTAGGACTTTTTCAGAGATGACTTGTTGCCTTTTTACAAATTGTCTGTTAGTGGCAGAAATTATTTTAGCATTTTGGCATGTAACACAAGCTGCTCCAGGTCTCTCCTCTAAGTTTGCAGCAAGACTCATTTCTAAGTAAACTTGCCCCAGATCTGGCAAGCTAACATTTAAGACAGCGATATTCAAATGAACACAAAATACACATTAGTTTTATACATTGACACTGGTGATCACCAAGACAGAATTAATACATCAGATGACATTTAACATCTTGAACTCCTGTCTGTAGTAGGATCAGCTTATCAGAACTTTACAGCCAGAATTAATCTATACATTTCAGATCACTTTTTACTTTAATTTTCAAAATAGCTGAGGCTTAACAAAGCTAGCAAAGGCAAGCAGGTAAAATATACATCTTTGCACCCGAATAGACCTTCCAACTGTGTGCCTGCAGCACCACAAATAAAGTTCCTCTATTGTAATGTACATTCCTTTTGTCACACCCTCCTCGGCAGTCTGCCTTCCAGGCCTGTTTGAATCAGCTCTGGTGCAGTGGCAGTTCTTAAAAATTCTCTCTTATTTTTAGTATAGAAAAACCCATCACATGGCTTCTCGATCTCTAAAGTTGTTTACTCAAACCTCAATTGCCTTGATTTACTTTGTTTTAATCCCATAACTCTCACCCTAAAAATTTGGCCGTCAGCACAAGGTACATTCCTGTATCTGAATACACAGAGGCATAGTTTCGATCCCTTATTAAACATTGTTCTTAAAGATCCTATCTTATTTTCAGCATAGAAGAGAAAAAAATCATACAAAATAAAATCTAATTTAATTTAAATATCTGAGATTTGTTGTCTCCTTGAATGGCAACATGTGGCTACCTCCATCTCCTCTTTGATCCTGGAAAAGAATGGTAGCGTCCACATCCTAAATGGAGTCACATCCAAAATGCAGTCACACATACGTTACTCAGCTTTAATTTAATGCTCTCTTTTTAAACTTACACTAGAAAAAACATCACACATACTCAGATAGAAAACAGAGAGACCTCAGAACTTCCCTTAATATGACCTGATGCTTTTTTACAGTTTGTTTGCATAAGCAGAGATCCAAAACAGTTCAGCCCAGCGTCCTTTTAAAAACGTCTATCTCCATAGCCATGCGCGCAAATGGCCACAGAGACGACAGGGACAGTGTGCATAAACCATTCCGCAACTGTGGCCAGCAGCAGAAACTGCTCCAAGAAGTCTCTCCCCAAACAGCAGCCTGTCCTCTAGTTTCTAGCAAGCTCTATCTCAGTGGCAGTCATTACAGGACACCTGAATCTTTAAAACCATTAGTTTTCTTTACCCAAACCACATACATATTTTAAAATACCATTTGAGTGATTTTTACACAAGAAAGTTTGGCTGTTGTCTCAGGAGTGGGTGAGCTGCACCCCCTCCTGCCTCAGCAAGGCCACAGGAGTATTATCTCAAGAGTGGGTGAGCTGCACCCCCCCTCCTGCCTCACCCCCTCCTGCCTTTTTGCTTGCTTTGTCTCATTAACCCTTTTCCTCCTGTGGCTGAGAGCCCCCAAACCAAGGCTGCTGAGTTGAAACTGGCAGCTCTGGCTGGGGTGGGCCCCAGTGGTCTGTTCAACGCAGCCCCCCCTCCCCTGCAGCTGGCCTTCCACCCCTTGCTTAGGCTTGGTTTGCATTCCCAGCTGGCCCCACGGAGGTGTGGGCGGGGGAGCAGCATTGCCACTTACCCACAGCACAAGAGAGGAGTTGCTTGGCCCACGTTGGATCTCGCGTGTTACACGGAAAACAGACAAACACAAAACATATAACCATGAAACAGAGACAAACATGAATCAGACAAGACAATGGCGCCGCACAATTTCTCAGAGGTTTTCAGGTGTCCAAGAACAAAAAAGTATGCATTTTTTCTCTTTTTCACTTCAACTGACTGATAAGTCGCTCTGTCCTTGACTCCCTTAAAATGAAACATAATTATGTCAAGAGGTCCAGATGGAGTTTGTCCCACATCCAAAAACAAAGTCAGTCCGAGTTTAGCCATACACACACACAGAATCATCCATGATTCCAAGCAGGTCAGGTCCTCTCACAACCCAAGCTTCCCGACACGGGTCTTCACGACCCCAGACGGGAGGGTAGCTCATCAGCAGCCCTCTTATGGCTATGGTGTAACCTCAGACCAATGGTCAAGCGTCAAAGAGAGGGGAGTCGAAGTCGTTTGTCCCATCGTCAAGTCAGTCACAATGAACACAGAGATTAGACACAAAGAAACAGAGCACAGATATCAGACATCAGACAGAATTTACTGCCGGTCGCTGTATAGCAGAGCTTCCGGCCAGACGTCGAGGCTGCCTGCCCCCCGAACTCAGACAGAGAGGAAACCTCACGGCGCCCTCCCTGAAACCTGGAGCGTCCTCCAGGGTACGGTCCTGGGTTATACCATTCCGGTAAGCTTAAGCCGCGTGGCGGGATCCTCACGGACCATGCACACCACAGACCGTTATAGACACAGACACAGTTCTCACTTGTTCCAGACAGTCAGGCAGACAGATGACTAAACAGACAGACAGGTTACAGGTTAGCGATCGCTCTTACCTCCGATATCCGATCTGCGGGGTCTGGGGAGATGCGGAGGTTCCCAGTCAGGGAACCAAAATAATGTTGGACCCCAAGGGGCCCAAACTGGAACACCGCACCCCCACAGAGACTCACAGTTGGAAAATCGATGCAAATAGCAAGAGGATTTTATTCCAGTATACTGGGACCGCTCTAACACGCAGGATAGAAATGGCCCCAAGGGGCAGAAAGCAAGCCTTTTTATTATTTACAGTTGAAACAGTTGCTAGGGGGCTGCATAGTTGCTAAGCACAGACCATGTTGGTGCAAGTTGATTGGTCCCTAAATTGTTTTCCCATTTTGATAGGTAGGGGCCAGTTAACCTCTAAACTGGTTGGTGCTAGCATATAGCAAGGTCGTGGGCAACTGGGAGGAGGGAACTCCTCAACCCAAGGTGTGGGACCAAGATTATGGACCATCTGCAGGAAGGGGGGCACATTCTCTAGCCCAAGGCTGTCTAGCTGCCTTGTTTGTCTTAGAAAATGTTTTTCTTACAGAAATTGTTTTTGCTTTAACCCTGGGAAACTCTGGAACTGTTCTGGGTCACACTGCCCCTGGCTTGGGCCTATACAATTTTGGTGTTCTTAGAAGCCTGACTAAAGTTTCTTAGGCCTGGGCGATGGACCTGACCTCCACAATAGCACATGCAGATCCTGAGCAATCAAGCATCCCCTACATAAATCCACCACCTGCAGACAATACAAAACGCCAAGACCTAGGCAGACCCTCACCAACAGTTCACGAAACAATTATTTTATACATAACTAAAAATAAACTTCCACAACAAATCTTTGTCTTGATTCTCATCTTAGTGAAAATATTTTGATTTTTTTCTCCATTTACCCAAATGTAGATCATAGGCTTGTTCTATCTAGCTTGTATAATGTTGATGTATGGCCCCTCCATTCTTAGCCTCTCCATGACTGTTATCATTAAGGTCCAGATGTTCAATGTGTTCGTAATCTTTCCTACATATATTGAGATAATCATGTGTTTTCTTTCATTCTATTTATGTGATGGGTAATATTTACTGATTAACATACCTTGATTTCTCCCTGAATCTCCTGGATGAAGCAGACTTGGTCATGATGAGGAATCTTTTTGATGTGATCATAAATTCACTTTGTCAGTAATGTTATTTTATGTTTGGATGTGTTGTCTTCATGTATTTTTGTGTAGGACATGTGTGCCTGTTATGCTCAGAGGCCAGTAGATGCTCTGGAACTGAAGTTCTAGACAGTCCTGAGCTGTCATGTGGATGCTGGGAATTGAACCCAGGTCCTCTGTAAGAGTAGTCAGTACTCATAAATGCTGACCCATTTCTCCAGCCCAATTTGTCAATATCTTATGTAGAAGTTTTACATCTATGCTCATCAGGGAAATCAGTCTGTGTTCTTCTTTTTGTGTGGTGTCTTGACCTAGTTTGGGTATCAGAATAATACTGGCTTCATAAAAAGAATTTAGGAGATAACCTTTTTCTACTTCATGGGATAATCTGAGTAACATTGGTGTTAATTCTTCTTAGACATTCTGTAGAATTCTGCAACTAATCCATTTGGTCCTGGGCATTTTTAATTGGAAACCTTTTTTGTTACTTTTTCTTTTTTGATAGTGGCTATATATATATATATACATATATATATATATGTATATATACATACATACATATATATATATACACATATATATGTATATATATATATTTAAATTAGTGGTTCTCAACCTTCCTAATGCTGTGATCCTTTAATACGGTTCTTCATGTTTTTGTGGCCCCAAAACCATAAAATTATTTTCATTGACACTAAGTAATTATAATTTTGTTACTGTTATGATTTTTAATATAAATATCTGATGCGCAGATGGTCTCAACAACCCCTGTGTATAGTCCTTTGACCCTCAAAGGGGACATACCCCACAGGTTGAGAACCACTGACTTAAATAATTTCTTTAATCTTGACTTAATTTCGTCATATAGTATAAATCTAGAAATGCATCCGTTTCTTTTAGCATTTTCAATTACATGTAATGAAGATTTTTAAAGAAAGTATTTTTGATTTCTGAATTTCACTGGAATTTGTTATGATGTCTCCTTTTTCATTTCTCATCTTACTAATTCCTGTCTTCTCTCTTTAGTTTGGATAAGGATTTTTCAATCTTCTTTAACCTTACAAAGAATCAATTTTTCACATCAGTTTTTTTTTAATTTTTCAGATTTCTATTTTATTAGTTTCAGGCCTGATTTTGATTGAATATAATTACAGTCATTCTTTTGCATTATTTATCTTGAAGTACATCCATGTCACTCTCTTTGGAGGTCTATATTATGTGATCAGTAAATTTTGCAGGAGATGTTTTAGTTTGTTAGTTGGATATTTTCACTCCTTTTCCTGTTTTAAAGTCCCTTTTTATGTTTCAGTGGAGACATTTGAAATGACCAGGAGGAGACTAAATCTTGGTAGGGTTGAGAAACAATTTTTTCTCTGTGTGGCTGATACCGAGGACCACAAGTTCTATGCGTACTCTTTTTCTGAGAGTCAGCATCTGTCTAATGCATAGAGCAAGGTTTCTGCATCAGTATAGGTGGTACCTGACAGGTGAGACCTAACCACCTGGAGGAATGGTCCCAAGCAGTATAAATAGGTCTAATCAGGGGAATGAGAGCCTCTCTCCTGTTCCTGGAGGTTGCCCATCAGTGGGCCCAATCTACAGAAGTCAGGGTCTCTCACTTGGTACAGGAGGTTCCTGGACCCTAAGATGGTACAGGAGACCAAGCAGGCCAGGCCAAAAGTCAGAGTTCACAGGTATATTTCGAGTGGGAAGATATACCAGGGGAAGTCAGGATTGTTCAATTGGTTCTGGAGTTTTGGGGACAGCAGAGGTAGGCCTAATCCTAGAAGTCAGTGTCTCAGTTAGTGAAAGAGTCCTAGTTGGCTGGGTTCTGTAGCCTTACATACTTCTAATAATACTGTAACCTATTCTAAAATTGGGAATATACTTCAAATATGCAGGAACTCATATGTTTCAGTTAGATGGATTGTTCAAATTTTTCATAACATTGTTTGAATGTTCATTTTATAAACTCTTATTTTACGCAGTCTCTTCCAGATTTATGCTGTAAGAGCATTTTTCTGTGCACATTGCACCAAAAAAACATAGCTTCCCCCACCACCACCACAAGAAATAGAGGAGAAAACACAGAGAAAGGAAGGTAAGAGTTACATTTTGTTTTAAGTGGCATTAGAAAAATCATTTATCTAAAGCATTTACTCAGTCTTCTATCTCAGGAGTATTAGTATTAAAATGCACCATGAGGGGAAAATGAATTAATTTATCCATGGAATGTATCACTCATGAATCAACAACAGGCTAAATTGAGACTGTCATATATAGAGCAGCTACACATACAGAGACATACACAGATACACATACAGTTAGACACAGATATAGATGTGTACGTTTGTTATGGATCACATTTCAATGTTCAGTAAGTTAGGAAACCAGGCAGAAGAGAGAAAGGCATGAAATAATGAATATGAGTGGTCTCAAGTCCATGAGGAAGAGTGCGACAGTGTGTATGGAGCAGGCAGGAGAATAAATTCTTCAGAAAAGTAATAGCATGGGGTTGTAAGTGGAATGAGGATATAAATGAGTTTCTAGTAGAAAGTCTCATTCGTAAGGAAAAAAGGTATTCCCAATCTCCATGTTCACTTCCCTGTGTCAAGTACTAGACTTAGGATCCAGTTCAGTGTTTAAGGCCAGGTTTAGTTTTATGACTAGGCTAAAGGTTATATAGAATATATTTAAGGTTAGAGTTAGGTGTTAGCATTAAGACACACAGTTGTCATGGTGCATCTAGGCCTGTTTTGAGCACCAAGGGAATATATAATTATTAAACAATGTTTATGGTGAATAAAGATGAATTTTACAAAAGCATCTTCATTGGCATACAGGCTTTATAGCCATATTTTATGGAATGCTTTAACTAGGTCTTTATGCCACAATCCATATTTTTTATTTATTTGTATTTTATTTTTCATTATAATTTGGCAGTAAAATTATCCACTTTTATCAAAAAATCTAGAAGCAGATTGGGGAGAGCAAGTTGATTTTTCACAAATGTGGGAGAACTCTCCAGGGTAGGATCTGTATCACATAATTGGCACCAAGAAGATGGAACTCAAATAATGCATTAGCACTGTTCAGCCACTGAAATGGCCAACTTGAAAGTCCTAGTGAAGAACTGGGCACCTGGGGCCACCACACTGATGACTGGAATGAACAGTGGTAAAACTCCCCTGAGAAACAGCTGGGCAGTGTTGGGTAGTGCTACACTATCGCACGGCCTCTCCACTTTAAGGCAGATGTTTACACCTCACAACAGCCCTATTTCTAAGAGCCTCACACAGGAAGTGACCCAAATCTGTGGTGGATGGACACACAAGCAGTGTGTCCATACAGTGGCATCTCTGCAGCCACAAAATAAACAGTTGACATTAACAACATGAGGACTCTCAAGACAGTCTTGTTGAAAGAAAACAGATATCCTAAAACTCCATTTACATAATATGGGAGTACTGGCTGTTTCACCAACCTTAAGTTTTGTGAGTATCAAATAAAGAAAAAATTCAAATGTAAGATAAATGATCAATATACTGGTCAGGACTCGTTCATTCTGTGGTTGATCTCTCCTGGCAGCTTTGTTAGCATCTACAACTTCTAAAACAGAAGAGAGCACTGTGCATTTTGAGTGTATCATGCTCATGTGTGAACTTGGACAAGCCCGCCACAATTGCTTGACAACTTCCCTGACCATCCACAACAGGACAACAGAAAATGTGCTGCTTCTCCACTAACTGCTTCAAGAAAAACCACATGTTTATGTTCTGTTACGCTATATTATATTACCTTCAGTGGTTCTACCAAATGTAGAAATACCAAATGTTTTATTATATTATCTTCAGTGGTTATTTCAACATGCTAATCTTATGTCTTATTGTATATATTATGGTATGTTATATTATTAAATTATATCTTATTCAGTGTTTATTTCTGTGTGTTTATTATATATATTTTTAAATTTTATTAAATTAAATTTTACTAGTGCTATTGATGTTCTGTTCAGGAAGCTGTCTCCTTGGCCAATGTGTTCAAGGCCATTCCCTACTTTCTCCTCTATCGGGTTCAGTGTATCAGGTTTTATGTTGAGGTCTTTGATCCACTTGGACTTGAGTTTTGTGCAGGGTGATAAACATGGTTCTATTTGCATTCTTCTATCTGCAGATATCCAATTACACCAGCACCATTTGTTGAAGATACTTTCTTTTTTTCCATTGTATATTTCTGGCTTCTTTATTGAAAATTAGATATCCATAGTGTGTGGATTTATGTCTGGACTTTCATTTCAGTTCTTTTGTTCAACATGTATTGGGAAGTTTATTTTTATTTAAAATGTTTTTATGTACTGTTGGGTGAGATCATTTGCAGGTGAGATCATTACTGCTTGTGCAGTAGATTACCTGAGTTCTGAAAAAATAAATACACCTGAGCTCAGATGCTCGGGCTTCCACTGTCAATGGAGTATGGCGCTGGCCAGGACAGTGGTTCCCTCTGCTGAAGTCTGGCAGAGTTTGAGGCTATGAAAACACTTCCTTGTCTTCCATGGTGAACACACAGCAGTGTACTACTACAAATGGCATATCAATGTAGGGCAGGACATCACACCAGCTAATTCAATGTGGAGACAAGGAAGAAGAGACAGAAACTATAGACCACAGAGTCTGGTAATGTACGCTCAGGGAAGCTCCTAGAAGACACACACACACACACACACACACACACACACACATATATATGCCAAAAATGAGTAGAAGTTTTCTGAATGAAGAGGAGAGTGAAAAAAGGAGAGCTCTATAACAGAGAGTTGTAAATGATGAGGAAGCTCCTAGGTGAGAGCCATGTTTCAGACAAATGTTTAGGATGAATTTTCATAGTGAAAACAGAGTTCACCTGGGAGCAGGAAAGAAGCAAAGTTTCAATGGCTTTTCCTAACCATGGAGTCTACACCCCCTCCTGCCGCTGGCAGAAGTCAGGGCACAGGAAATGGGAACCAGAACTTACTGTTCTATAAACTGAATTTGTTGATGGCTTTTTGTGTGTGTGAAGCCCAAGCTTGTGTTTGAGGTCTTTGAAGAAGGTTATATGTTTACCTGTAGCAGTGGTGAGAAAGAACACCTAACTGCCAGAATATTTCAACTGGAGATTCTTCTCACCAGCCTAGGACCCCCTACTGTTGTGGAATCTGCAGCTCAGAGCCCAAAAGCCACCTAGTTAAACTGTGTTTGTTTGTTTGTTTTTCTGCAAACCTGTCTACAAGCAGTAAGTCCACACCATGAGGGAACCCTTCCGGCAAACAAGGACTAGTTATTTTTCCAGCAAACCATACTGTATCTTAAAATCTGGAAAGTGTTTCCTCAGGGTCAGCACAAAGAAGCTACCTTCCAGAACAGGCGGAGGGTAGGACACTCGGGGTTCCACTGTTGATGGAGTATGGCGCTGGCCAGGATGGTGGTTCCCTCTGCTGAGGTCTGGCAGAGTTTGGACTTATGAATATACTTCCGTGTCTCCTTGGTGAGTCCCCACAGCAGCCTTACTTCTACAAACATGTCTGCTTTTGTGCCGATACCATGTGGGTTTTATTGCTGTAGCTCTGTAGTCCAACTTGAAATAAAGAATGGCAATACCTCTAGAAGTTCCTTTATTGTTCAGGATTGTTTTAGCTATTTTGTGTTTTTTGTTTTTCCATATGAAGTTGAGTATTGTCCTTTCTGTAAAGAAAGTCTTTAGAGTCTTTTAAAGACTTTGCAAAGTCTGTAAAGAATTGTGTTGGGATTTTGATGGGGGTTTAATTGAATCTGTAGACTGCCTTTGGTAAGCTGGCCATTTTTACTACGTTAATCCTACCAATTCATGAGCGTGGGAGAGCTTTCCATCTTCTGAGATCTTCAATTTTGTTCTTCAAAGACTTGATGTTTTTGTCATACAAGTCTTTCATTTACTTGTTAGAGTCACCCCAAGATATTTTATGTTGTTTGTGGCTATTACAAAGGGTATTGTTTCCCTGATTTCTTTCTCAGTCCGTTTGTCATTTGTATATAAAAGAGCTACTTACTTTTTTTAGTTGAGCTTGTAGCCAGCCACTTCACTGAAGGTGTTTATCAGCTACAGGAGTCCCCTGGTAGAATTTTTGGGGTTACTTATGTATACTATCATACCATCTAAAAATAATAATACTTTGATTTCTCCTTTCCCATTTATGTCTCCTTGATCTCCTTCCATTGTCTTATTGCTCAGCTAGCTAGAACTTCAAGTACTATATTGAATAGGTTTGGAGAGGGTAGACAACCTTGTCTTGTTCCTGATATTAGTGGAATTGCTTTGAGTTTCTCTCCATTTAATTTGGTGTTGGCTGTGGAGTTGCTATAAGTTGTCTGTATTATGCTTAGGTTCGTTCCTTGTGTTCCCAATCTCTCCAAGACTTTTATCATGAATGGGTATTGGGTTTTGTCTAAACCTTTTAGGCATCTAGTGAGATGATCATCTATTTATATTTTTTCTTTTAGTTTGTTTATGTGGTGGATTACATTGACTGATTTTTGTATGTTGAACCATCCCTGCATCTCTGGGATGAAGCCTACTGATCATGGTGGATGGTCTTTTTGATGTGTTCTTAGATTTGGTTTGCGAGTATTTTGTTGAGCATTTTTGCATCTATGTTTATAAGAGAAATTTCTCTGTAATTCTCTATCTTTGTTGAATCCTTGTGTGGTTTAGGTATCAGGGTGACTGTGGCCTCATAAAATAAGTTTGGTAATGTTTCTTCTGTTTCTATTTTGTGGAATAATTTGAGGAATATTGGCATTAACTCTTCTTTGAATGTCTGATACAATTCAGCACCAAAACACTCTGGCCCTGTACATCTTTTTGGTTGGGAGATTTTTAATATCTGCTTCTATTTCCTTAGGGATTATAGGTCCATTTAAGTTGTTTATCTGACCTTGAGTAATTTTGGTAGATCTTATCTATCAAGAAAATTATACATTTCTTTTAGATCTTCCAATTTTCCAATTTTGACTTTTCTCTGTGTCTATAGTTATGTCTCCCTTTTCTATTCTAATTTTCTTAATTTGGATATTCTTACTCTGTCTTTTAATTAGTCTGGATAAGAATCTGTCTATGTTGTTGATTTTCTCAAAGAACCAACTATTTATTTCATTGATTCTTTGTACTGTTCTCTTTGTTTCTATTTTTATTATTTTCAGCCCTCAGTTTGATTATGTTTTGCTATCTATTCTTCTTGGCTGTGATTACTTCTTTTTGTTCTAGAGATTCCAGGTGGGCTGTTAGGTTGTCAGTATGAATTTTCTCCACCTTTCTGTAGCATTTTTGTGCTATTAATTTTCCTCTTAGCACCACTTTCATTGTGTCCCATATGTTTGGGTGTGTTTTGGATTCATTTTCTCTGAAAGTCTTTAATTTCTTTATTTTTGTCTTGACTTCTCATTCAGTAGAGTTGTTCAGTCTCCAGGAATTTGTGCCTTTTGTTGCTGTTGTTAAAATCCAGCTTTAATCTGTGGTGGTCTGATAGAATGTAGGGAGTTATTTCAAATTTCTTGTATCTGTTGGGACTTGTTTTGTGGCAGAGGATGTGGTCAGTTTTGGAGAAGATTCCATGCGCTGGTGAGAAAAAGGTATATTCTTTTGTGTGTGAGTGAAATGTTCTGTAGATAATGTTAGATCTGTTTGGTTTATAAAATCTGTTAGCTCCAATGTTTCTATGTTTAGTTTTTGTCTGGATGACCTTTCAGTTGGTGAGAGTAGGGTACTGAAATCTCCCACTATGAATGTGTAAGGAACAATGTGTGTGTTTAAGCTTTAGTAATGTTTCTTTTACAAATGTGGGAGCCCTTGTGTTGGGGGCATAGATGTTAAGACTTAAAATGTGTCTTGGTAGATTTTCTTTTCCTTTGATGAGTATGAGGTGAACTTCTCTGTCCCCAACACACACATTTCTGCTCCATGCTCAAACTGGAGTAATTCAGAGTGTGTCTGTGTGACACATAGACATATGCAAGGAAAACACCCACACATAAATAAAAACCCCAACCCAACCAGCCATCCCAGAGCAACCTGTGAACATGTGAAAAACAGCCAGGAGAAGGGCAGAGTCCAGTGATCCTGTGGCTTGGTTAGTTCTCTGGAGGCTATGCTGGGCATGAGGAGGGAAATAGAGGTTTATGAAATGCCCTGGGCCCGAGGACAAGCGTAAGCCAGGCTCACTTTCATTTCAAGAAGAACGTCTAAAGATTTTCTATCTACTTGGAGAGGAGCAGGTCATCTGTCACCATAGACGTGTAATGACTGGAGCTGGTGTAGAGGAGCATTGGAACACGAGGCCAAGTGTTAATGTCAGCCTAGGCTTGCATAGGAAGTCTGAGGCCACCCCGGGCTACATGAAACCATATTTTAAGACTATGAGGTATTAAATGACATTAGAGTAATTCTTGAAAGGGTATTCTCTTTCCAACCCTTGGTTCCCTCATTTTTCTGCCTCTTAAGTCCATAGAAATTTGGAGATGCCATAATTCCTGCATGAAGAGGAGAACTGTTTTTGTTCTGAGTTTCTCACTATATTGCCCACTCTGGCCTCAAACTCTCCATAATCCTGTCTCAGCCTTTTCAATATTAGGAGTATAACTTGATGACAATATGCCCAAACCAGCAGGTGCTTTTTAAAGGAGTTCAAGAAGGAAGAAATCTCATTTGTATGAGGAGAGGGGAGCTGGTTTATTGAAAGTAGCTGACACTTGACGGTATCTTGACTGTTAGCAGTAGAAGACATTTCCAGAGACGACCATCAGGGTGAAAATCATGTTATGGAGTGATTAGTCTTCTGGTAGGAGTCTGGGGGCTGGATATGCAGAAAGAGAGAGGATGAGGAAGTTTGAGTACAGAACCAGGACTGTGGGAATTCCCTAGTGGTTTGTGATACCAGCAATGTGATTGAGCATATTTAGCAGAAGGCTAGAGGAATTGTTGAAATAAACAAAACAAAACAAAACAAAAAACAATAGCGCCCCCAAAACCCCTAATAACAACAACAACAACAATAACACACACACACACACACACACACACCTACACACACACACAGCAGGGTGGTGAACAAGGACTGGGTGGCTGTTAGGTTTTATATATGCAGAAGGTCTTGACTTTTCCTGAAGTCGGCTGATGGGTAGAATGGGAAAATGGAGGGCTGTATCCATTAGTACATGTGGGAAAGTCAGGAAGCAGTGCTACCAATCAGGGAGATGATGAGCTTAATTTTTAGGCTTTGGTTTGGTTTGGGAGGACCATGTTCAGTGGGCTTTGGAAATCGAGTCTAGAAATCAATAATAATTTGAGCCAGCCATGATGGACCCCTTCTGTAATCCCAACACTGGGAAGCCTGAAGCAAAGGAACCTCATATTCTAAGCAAGAAAAGGCTATAAATAAAGAAAATGAACCAAAAGGTAAAAACCCTCACCAAGAGAAGGCTTTGGTCATTCTGACCAAATACATTTCAACCAATAGGAGGTCTGACCTCTTGTTTGACCTGACTCAGCCCCATTGTCCATACACAGTGGGGACACACTATCTCTGTTCATAATTCCTGCTGCCCACCCACTAGACTCTGCTACTTTGACTACTAACTCCTTGGACACAGACATGCAAACGTTGGCTTGGGTGATCTCTGTGGACTCAGACTTAAGAAACAGACCACAAGGGTTGAAGTTGAAGGGAGAGTTAATCGAGTTTTTGGAAAATTGGACCAGAAACTGCTACATTTGCTACCAAAGAAAATCTCCCATTCTAAATATTAGATCAGATTTAGAAAAGATGTTTGCAGGTTAGAACGAAAGATACTAATATGATATATCCATCTGTGGAGAGTTAGCATTGTGCCCCAGGCAGCATGATGGGATTTTAGGAGCAGGGGGTAGCAGAGAGAAATAGAGACAAGGATAGAGAGACAGAGAGACAGAGACAGAGAGAGACAGAGACAGAAACAGAGAGACATACAGAGACAAAAGCAGGGAGACAGAACATTGGCAATAGGAAAAAATTCTTTGCTCTTATGGGATTTTAAGAGTGATATTTATTGAAAGGCCTTTGGTGTGAGGGCTTACATGTGAGAAGACACAAAGGCACAAGATAGGGTAGGGAAATCAAGAAAACAGAGTCAAGATGACTTGACCCATCCAGCAATGGGGTGCACTTTTCTACAGAGGTGAGATACCCTAAGCCAAGTATACAGTTAAAGAAGATACAATAAAGGGTAAATATCCCTTCAGAAATGCCTGTTTCCTCCTCTTCTACAAGGCCCAGGAGAAAGTCCCATGTTCACTAGGTTGAGACACTCCAGTCCTGCCCTCATTTCCTGGCACATTGGTTACTTTTCTTGGTCTGTTGTGTCTCATCTGTCATTTTCTCTGGAGGCTCTGAAGGTTACTGCTAGAAGTCACTGTTTATTGTAGAAAACTTAAACATTTTAAATGTCATATTCAGCAGATCTCTGAGGAATTTGAGGACTATTTTCTATCAAGTATATGTGAGGCTTAACCTTGAAAACATATGTAACAGGCCGTATTGAATAAAGCTTGTCATTAAAATAATTAAAATTTGAATTGAAGCTCCTTTAGCGTAAACCATAAATACAGTTTATAGAGAGGCTGGAAACTTTATAATATCACTGTTTTTTTGTATGACTCAGTTTATCTCAATAGTTAAGGCTTAACAAAAATTATCAAAGACAAAGTTAGACGCGTATTTTAAGTCAGTTGTTTCTTTAGTCTAAAGGAGATACAATGATAAACAGAGAGCTCAGTGCGATTAAGATGTTTCATAACTGTTGTTTCATATGGTCAACTCAAGATGGCGAGGTCGCAGCATGTACCCTTTAACTTTAATAAAAGTAGCTGTCAGCCATTTGGCTGTTATTTGAAATAATTTTAGATTTATATTTTTGAAATAAGAGTTGTAGTAAAGTAAGATTACTCATTCTTATGAGTTTAAAGTTAACCCGTTTGTTATAGATTTTTACAGACTTTAACCATACTTGCTATGTTTACAAATTTTGATGTACAGAAAGTTTGTATAATAGTCTTAAACATCCTGAGGTAAGATTTATTCCTTAGTAAAAGTTTTAGGGAGTTAAACCAAAACCAAAATAGTATGAGGTGAGTATCAGTAGTTTCCCTGGGAATAGTTTGTTCCTTTATTCTGTTTCTTCTCTCTAACTGTCCCATAGTCAAAAGGCTTTGTCTGACACGAAACAGAGAGTTTTAGAGGAAAATTTTAAACATTAGCTTGGAATCATGGAGGGAGGTGAGACATTCCCCAACTACAAAGCCAGCTTTAACTAAGGTCGGACAATATAAAATAACAATTTAATGCCACTTGTGACTAAAAGGCGTCTAAAATACACGTGGATCCCTGTGAAAACGAATAGAGTAAGCTGAGAACAAAGAAGTTAAAGACAGGAAAATTTTTGAGTCCTGGATATCAGGAAGGGAGGAGGGAGCGGGCGATCGTTGTTGCTGGGGTGGTGTGGCCCTGAGCTGGGCCAGATACCCTGGCAGCATATTCGTGGATGCATTGCTTAGGCCCTGCTTCTGATCGCCAAGTGAGTGCTCTGACTTTTTCTTACTCATTTCCTAAAGTAACCCACATCTTTGCTCCACTGTCTGTTACCATAAATAATGTTTTTGTACCTATCTGAAGCATGTTGCCACATTTGAGACCCTTTCTTGTTTCTCAGGGGGTGTTTGTCCAGCAATTGAATCTCTACCAGACAGACAGTGCTTTCCATTGGTCCATTTTCATAATCTAGTGTGTGTTTCCTAAGGCTAGTGTAACAAGGTAGAGGGTAAATGACACTGTGTTCCTCCTTGTTTAGGAAATAGTCACTCACTAGAGTAAAGTCCTTTCTTAATCTTTACAAGATAAAAAGCATCTGAAAGACAAGGTTCCTTGAGTGGAGAACATTGCTCAGCAGGAAATGTGCTTGCAGACAGTGTATGAAGACCCAAGTTTGATCCACACGACACATGTCCAGAACAGACATGGCGGTGTACATAACTGTTCCAACTTTTACAGTACATAGAAGTTCGGTCGAGGAGAATGACCTGACACTGAATGTCATCGATACAAGAACACACAATAAGGAAAAAAACACAGCAACAAAGAAAGACAAGTTTCAATGCGGTAAAGATGAAAGAATGAAAAGCTGCTCTCTGATCTCAATCGTGTTTTCTACCACATGCCAGCACGCAGAGAGAAAAGGGACGTGCCTTAGTTTCCTTTTTATTGTTGTGATAAAGTATAAACTTGAGGCAGAGAGAGTTTATCTGGCGTATACTTTGAGACCACAGCGCATGCTGTGAGCGAGGCCAGTACTGACACTCCAGCAGAGTGTACATTTCGGAGGCAAGAATGGCAGCAGACACTGTGGAAGGACCCTGCTCACTGGCTTGCTCTACACACTCCTATTACTCACAGATCTTATACCTCTCAGGATTCCTGCCCATGGGTGGCACTCGCCACTGTCCACACCAGTCAGCTCAAGAAATGGCCCAGACGATTGCCTGCAGGCAAATCTGGCATGGGTATTATGGTCACTTAGAACCTTAACTATCCCTCTTAGAAAAGGAAACCCTTACAGCATGACGTATGCATTTCTCAGACTGAGGTTCTCTCTTCCCGACAACCCTGGCTTTCCTCGTGTTGACAAACACTAGCCGTCAGTTGAACCTTTGCTAACTTGACAAACATGCATTTCATTATAAACCTTATCTATCTCTCTATTCCTTATCCCCAAGATGTTACCATCATAATGTAACATAGTTTGACTTTTAATAATCCCCGAGTGTTTCAAAAATTTCAAACATTGAAAGATTCTAAAGCTCTTTAAAGTATTCACTTTCCTAACTGTGGGCTTTAGAAAACTTTAAAGTAAGTTACATACTTTCTTCCTTCAAGAAGACAGAACCAGGGCACAGCTGCAAATCAAAACCTAGGCAAAATTTAAAGGTTCTAAATAACTTAGTATTCAGTGTGTGAAATGAGGATCTCTTGAGTCACGAAGGGTTTGGGCATCTCTACTTCTCTGGCTCTGCCCTTTTCAACACAGGCTCAGATAATGTCAAAGGCTCAGGCCATGTTACCCCACAACTGCCGATGTTTTAGTTTGTCATCCCAAGGTCCTAGAATCTATGAAATACTCAGCTGTTCACTGAAACTGAAGTTATAACTTCACCAATGGTCTCTACCCTCTCTAGGAACTCCAGCCCTCCCACAGGGTGCCATCCCTCATCTTCTGTGTGGGACCACCTCAATACTGGGGTTTACACTGCAACTGAACCTGAACCATCACCAAGGGCCTCACTTCAGGGACTCCACCACTTCTACAGAGTGTCAAACCCAAGATGCTCTCTGTGATACCCCCAACCCTACAATGTCAAGGCTGCCAGACGAATACCTCCTAGAAGTCTTGAGTGTTACCTGCTTCTGATCCTGCCATGACATGGACCCTTTATCCCTTCTAAACCAAAAGTTCACTCTCACCCTGGGAAAATAGTGCCCAGAAAGTTTTGCTTCTGTTATGATGGTCTCTTTAAGCACAGTTCATCACTCAGCTCCCCAGTAAAGCTAACATTTCACTTCAGTAGTGTTGACCTCTTATTAATTACACCTGATTCTTCTGCCTCGGGTTACCAGAATACATGGAATCTTAATTCAGATATATCACACAGATGACCCTGGTAAGGTCTCTGAAGGACTCTTAGATTCCCTTTCAAACATCATAAGTCAGGCGTTACTCATTGCATTGCTCTGAGCATTTTCTTCAAAGTTTACACACAGCTCTGGACACTCAATGACTTTCCAAACTCAGAGTTCCAAAGACGTCCACAATCTTCACCTAAGCAACAGTGTTAGACTTGCAACAGCAATACCCCATGACCCTGGTAACAATTTATATCTTAATCCACTGTCTATTGCTATGATAATAGCCAGGACCCAAAGCAACTGGGAGAGGAAAGAATTAACTTGACTTTCCTCAACAATCCATGTTGAGGAAGCCAAGGCAGGAGCTACAGAAGGGGAAAAATCTGGAAATGGTATGTCATGTTTTAAGCTCCCTGGTGTGCTTGCTGGGTCCTGAACTCAGATCCTATGGAAAAGCCCTATGTGCTCTTACCTAGTGAGCCATCTCTCCAGCCCCTTCAGCTACCTTTCTTATGCCTCCCAAAACCCTGGCTCAAGGGTGGCGCTGTACACAATGTACACCTTTTCCTCTATAGTCCCTCAGTCTCCGACAGCCAGCCTGACACTGCCTCACACCTCAGCACCTTCCAAAGCTCAGCTCTCCTCTTTCCAAGCCCTCACCCCTGCCACCTTCTAATACACAAGGGGAACACTGGTAGTAGAGGGCACCCCTCTTAACTTTGAGCTATGCCCATGACTTAACATTTCAAACTGACTCAAGTGTGACTCTCTTAAGGTGTGTACAGATCATTTGTTTCTGCTGGTCTCTGCCATCCATCATATTTGTGTAGAAGTATTAGAATAATAGTAATCATCATCATCATCATCATCATCATCATCATTATCAGCAGTATCAATAAAAAGCCATGACACTTTCTGAGATGGAAAACCTGGATGGTAAAGGCACAGGGTTCAGCCTCACATCGCTGACTTACAAGCTCCTCTATCTGCCTCTTCTCTTCCTTAGCACACGATCTCTAAGTATTTTATTGAAACAACTACCACCCACCGACACACAGGCCTTAATGCATAATGAATAGAGCCTTCACAGTGCACCAACCCCCAACTTCAGCTGACTTACATGATGCCATTTTCTGGCCAGTCAAATCATAAGGTCTTCCTTATCCTGAGCTTAGGTTGAGGGAGAGCCCTGGAAAGTCCCTCCATTAGCATTAATACAACTGGATGCTTTTCTCAGTCGGCAGACAATATTAGAGCTACAAACTTCCAATCAAAGGCCATTGAGTAGACAGTTGCTGGTGGTCCAAACCAGCATGCTTTCTGCATTCCAGAGTCCACTCCTAAGAAGCTGTTTCCAATAGCTAAGGAAGGTGACCTTCCGGCTGTAGTTCAGGCAGCTGGATAACAGCTTAATATTTGAGAATAGGTTCAAATATACCTCAACATATTTGATTTCAAATTCTAGAGTCTGCCCCTTCGGCCATTTCTTCCCTCCACCTACTCTAACTACCTACCCAGGAAGTGTTGGTCACGGGTGGAGGCTTAGAATTCCTCAGTAGGTCAGGGGTTGATCCCTGAACCTGGGACATGGAGACAGTAATTGAGGCAGACCAAAGTCTCGTGCAGTAGCCAACTTTATTCAGAGTCCCAGACCCTGAGGGTTAAAAGCGGTCACATGAGTAAAATTCTCACAAGTTCCAGCTAGATAAAATCCTAAGACAAGTTTTTCCATAGAGGAGTATAAAGGCTAGTTTAAACATTTAGTTGAATAACAGCATTAAGCTATAACGAGGAATCTGAAGTAATCTCACTCCTGATCCCTGCATCTGGAAGAAGCACAAAAACACAGTCCCATAACAATTGCGTGTTTCTGAACATAACAATTGCGTGTTTCTGAAGGAACTAAAGTCACAAGACGCTTGCTTTCGTGTGAGTGTTCCCACAAGCACTCTCCTCACGGGACTCCATTCTTGAACCCTGTTCTCACAAGCATGAGGCACTGATCCCAAACTTGGTATCTCGGTCTGCTCATCCCACGTTCTCACCGTGGGCATTTCCCCTTCCGGGACCCTCACTGCTGGTGTTTTGTGTCACTGACCAAGCTGGGTTAAACTTTTGATGCCCAGTCTCCACCTCCCAGTGCTGGCATGATAGGCCAGTGCCCCCACAGAAGGCTGGAAGGGCTGAGGTTTTGGTGGCCACCGTGCAGCCGAGGGAGGTGTGAGCAGTCCTCGTGCGCCTTATTGAAACCGCCTGTGCCTGGTGAATGTCAATCGTGGTTTAAATTAAACCTGGGCGGGGCGGTCGCTCCTTCAGCTGTGAGGCAGGGGGATCACTCCACTGCTCCTCTGTAATGCTCTGTGTATGGTGGAGACCCTCCGCCCGGGAGCGAGAAGGGGAAGTGCCCCCTGAGCGCAGGGAGGCTGCAGGACCGACGCTTGCAGTCCAGGCGCGAGTTCTACTGCAAAGCCAAAATCCGCAGCTCGGGAGGAAGCAGGCGCCGGCGACCATTCATTGTGCTGCCCGAGCACAACTCTTTTGTCGCTAAGGGAGCCGCTCCTGTCACTCAGGACTCACTAGCCAATCAGAGCCTCAAGTTGGATGCCACCGCCCCCCCCCCCGCCCCCCGGCAGGACTGGGCGGGCACTTCCGGTCGCCCCGCTGCAGGCTCTTGTAGTCCCTTTGGCTGCGTTGTGTCCCATTGTCGAGAGCTGTTTGAGAGCGGGGCGAGCTGCGAGCCGCCATGGCGAGCGAGGGGCCGCCGTCCCCACTCGGGGAGGAGCCGCGGGAGCGGGAGCGGGGTCGTCCCGGGGCCGCGGAGACCTCCGGCCAGACGCGGGTGAGTCACCATCGCGGTCCTGCGGGATCCCTGCGAGTCCTGTGGTGGCGGCCTCTGCATACCGTCCCTCTGCGCATGTGCACAGCCCTGGAGATTTTTTTTTTTTTCGTGGGTGGGGGTGGAGGGGTTAATGTGCCTGGAATTTCCTACTTGTTCTCCTCATTGTGCAGTGTGCTCTTGCGCTGCTTTTACTGTCACCCTGGAAGGCAGATCTGCCGCCTCGCAGAGCCCTAGTCTCTCTCTAGAAGTTCTGCACTTGGCACTTAACGCTCTGGTGTAGGATCCATCTGGAAGTAATTCTGTGCAGGGTGCAGCGTCTGCGTTGTTACTACGTTTGCACAGAGATGCCATGGTGATCTAGTCACGTGTGTTAGCAAGGACACACTGTTTCCTGGGCTCATGTGTCAACATCGACTCTATTTTAGTTGTGCTCTATTTCTAAATTTTCACCTATGTTCTGTTGATCTCGTTATTCTTTCCCAAACAGTACAGTACTTATTACTGTTATATGGGAAGTTATGAAGTCAGATGCTATCACTGTATGTGCTGTGTGTGTCTTTCCAGTTTTGCATTGATTATTTTTTAATTGATGGTGGCCTTGAGTCATCAGTTTTCTATTGTTAATAGCATTTTTATGCAATTTTAATAGCAATTTTTAGATGCTCTATTGGACTTTGTTGAAGCTATATCTCAAATTCTGTACTTATAAAATATTGAGGCTTCCTGTCTACAACCCTGGAATTTCTCTCCTGTTATTGAGGATTCGGTATAAATGCAAAGTTTGGGCTATGTATACACCCTTTCCTGGTAGAGCTTTCTCCACCAGCCATTAGACTGTATGACCTTCCCCCCTGTGAAATGAGAGCTGCTGAGCGCTGTATGCTGACACACACGTTACAGCCAAATGCCGTGTCTCGATCCTCTCACCAGACTGAGGTGAGACAGCCAGGCTTGCATGCACCTGCATAAGAGAGCTGGCCAGCTGGAAATTTGAGTGCTTCAAGAAAACATCCTTCACCCGTGGTGCCATCCGGGAGAAACGGTGCCCTTCCCCCTCCTGCTATCATGCTTGCTCAGCTTGGTCTCTCTTATGCAACTCAGGACCACCTGCACAGGGTGGCACCACCCACTGTCAGTGCAGCCATACTAAATCGAGAATCAACTGTTCCCCTTCAGGCAAATCTGAGTTTAGCTTGTGTCGAGGTGACCAAATCTAACCGGCATAAATACTGTTTTACCTGTCGTGTCCCAGGTCAGATTCTTAAGCAAACCCCAGCTCTCTAAACACTCTTTTCAGCTTGTGCATGTGTTTGTACACTCATAAAATTTTGAAAATTGGTCAAGTTTAGGACTGGAGACATGGCTCAGCAGTTAAAACCACTTATTGCTCGTGTAGAAGACCTGGGTTTGTTTTCCAGCACTAACATGGTGGCATAGAACCATCCCTAGATTCTGTTGCTGGGATATGATTGCCCCTTCTGTCCTCGGTGGGCACCAAACACACACATGGTGAACATACATGCATGCCATCAAAACATGCATGCGCATGAGATAAAATAATAAATACAGTAAATTTAAAACACCTCCCATACCTTTTATACATCACCATGGACACAACAGCCAGAAATACAAATATATTTAGCCAAAATTGTAAGTTTGTAAAGTCTATGGTTGTAGACAGGAAATCTTAATATATGTCAGTCCAGAATTTGAGCTATATATCCAACAATAAAAGGGTTAATAATTTATGCTATCTTCAACAAAAAACTGATGAGGAAAGGCCATATTGAGTGAAAAAACTATCAAAACAAGGTTGAATAAATAGCACACACCATCTGCCTTCAAAAGTTCACATGCAACTGCAATAAAGATTACTGTTTGGGAAAGTATACAGAGATCAAAAGAACACAAGAGAAAACTTAGAAAAAACAAAACAAAAACCAGTTACAATAGAGTAAATAAGAGAAATGAGGTCAGGGAACCAGGTTCTGTATGGCTCACTAACTCAGCTTACTGAACCATAGTGGCATCTATATGCAAATGTGTTACTCCCTATACTATTTATTCGAGCTTGTGTTGGTCGTTTTTTAATTCATGGTCATCAGTTTTAGTCATCAGTTTTCTGTTGTAAATAGCATAAATTGTTAGGCTTTATTTGGAGTTCTGTTGAATCTATAGGCCAAATTCTGTACTGACATAATATTGAGGCTTCCTGTCTATAATCATGAAATTTCTCTCCTGTTCTTTGATTTTCTTAATTATAAAATCATAGTTTTGCCTACAGATATTTGTCCAAATTCTATGTATTTCTTCTTGTTTTATCCAAGGTGACATATGAATGATATGGAGGTGTTTGTTTTTAATTTATTATATTACTTATTTTCCTTCATGGTTGTCTGTGTTTTGATTTTATACATGTATGTTCACCATGGATGTAGAGGAATATTTAATCTTTTAATCCAGCAGCATGGCTGCTGTAGAATAGAAAGAATATTAGTACACACCTTTAATCCCCACCCAGGAGGCAGAAGTACCACACACCTTTAATTTCGTCTCTTGGGATGTAAAAGGAGGCAGTCAGTTCAGAAGTAGGTCACGGCTCTCAGTTCATGGCTCTCATTCGAGAGTTCACAGTCCGTTCATAATTAAGAGAGAAGCAGTAGCAATTAAGATAATGGAAGGAGATTGAGTCAGAGCATGCCAGTCAACTGAGAAGTGGAAAGTCAGGCAGAGTGAAGTACAGAGGGAGTACAAGCCTTTAATGCCAAGACTGAGAGTGAATCAGAGTTAAGACTTGGCAGAGTGATGTCTGAGATCAATCAAAGTGAAGAGCAGGCAAAGTGATGAATGAGAGGAAGAGTTAGCAGAGTCAGTCAGAGTGAGGACACACCCAGCACTCACAATAAAAAAGCAGGCTCTCAGCTCAGAGTCAGGCAGTCAGAGAATCAGATAAGACACAGAGGCAATTCAGCAGAAGGAGGTGAGTCTGGGAGAGTCAGCTCCCAGCAAGAGTCAGTTTGAAGCCTAGCAGAGCAGTTCAGTCAAGGAAGTAGCAGGAGTTAGCCAGAGTCAGAAGAGTTCAGTCAGAAACAGTCAGCCAGAGAAGGTCAGTTTGAACCCATCAGCTTGGAGAAGAGTTTGAACCAGAACAGCAAGTGAGTTGAATCAGCCAACCAGAAGAGTCAGTTGAGTTCAATACAGCTCTAAGTTCAGAGGAAGCTAGTCAGAGTGAGTCAGTAAGCAGAAAGTAACCTGAAATCTTCTAGGTTTAGGATTGAAGTCTAGATAGTACAGAGGTGAAACCTGCTGAGAACCAGGGATTGAATTTGCAAAGAATAAACTGTCCTCTGCCATGAACCCATGGGAATAATTAGTAAAATCAGCACTCACCTCTACGTCCCTAGTGTGTGTGTTTGATGCCAACAGAAGACAGAAGGGGATATCAGATCCCATACAACAGGATCTTGGGATGATTGTGTGCCATGATGTTAGTACTGGGAAACAAAACCAGGACTTCTACAAGGCCAATAACTGCTGAGCCATCTTTTCAGTCCTAAACTTGACAGTTTTAAAATTTTATGTGTGTACATGCACATGCTGAAAAGCTAATGTTAAGAGAGTTGAGGATCGCTTCAAATCTGTCTTTGGAGCTGAGAGACAAAACAGTATTTATACTGGTTGGAAGCTAAAGTCAGGTTAGCCTGTAGGCAAACCTGTAGTATATTTTCTTGATCAATGATTAATTTCACCAGACCCGCCTCGCTGTGAGAGGTTTCCTTTGCAGGTGGTCCTGAGTTATATAAGCAAACTTGGCAAGCCATGATAGCAGGAGGGCAGTTGGCAGCATTTCTCCAGCTTGACAGAATATGTAGAATGCGTGAGCCCATGGTGTATAACTTAGCAAAATCTTTTCCTGGCTAGCTTCTCTTTGAGCCATAGCCAGAGCTTGAAACTTGTTGCTTAAGAAATTTTTCTTGATTAGTCTGAGTGTGTTCTGTCCTGCAGGCCTGCCGCTTTTTCCACTGTGCTGGAAAGTGTCCGAACACCTCTGCACATCGGAAGAGAATTTAAGGGTTAGAACACCTAGAAATTGTACCATTGTTAATGGAAAAAGTAAAAAGCATGTCTCTCTCCAGTCTTGCTGAGCATTTAAGGTGCAAATATGACTCTTGAAGGAGAGATTCCTAGTCTGAGGGCTCTGTTAGCCTCAGCGGCTGTGCTAATTCTCTTCAAGACTGTGATGGCAGGAGCCTTGTGAATTCACAGTAGGAGGCTGGGGAAAAAATCTGTGCTAAGAAGCAAAGGGTCTGATCTACCACGTTTAAATCTGCTTCTTTTGTGGGCACTCACTTTTGTAATGCCCTTTTTCTCTACACCTGTAACTGTTTCCCTGTGTGGTAAAAGCTGTGGCTACAGCCTGAGCTGCTCCATTGTCTGGTGAGGTTTCTTTGTCCCAGGCTGGAGTCTGAGCCACGTGGCTCCATCCTAAGCCCACTATCTTCTGATACCTTTTTCCAGGTATTTGAAAAAAGAAACTGGCAGCCTTCTAAAGGATTTTAATTGGCGTGGCCAGCAGTTATTTTGATAAGAGAGATTGGAAAAGAGTTTAGAGAGAGTGCTTGTTCCCTGCTAGGGATTTCAAGCAGTAGCTCCTAGCTGGAGTTCCATGTGTTACCCCTCTGGACCTGTGCTTGCTTGTGTGCCTGTGTTAAGAAGGGAATTTCTCACCTCTCCCCGCGTGAGTGGAATGGACTGAAGGCAGCTCCACGAAAAATCTCGCCCCACGTTGGCGCCAGCTGTCGGTTTCCGTGTGTGTGTGTGTGTGTGTGTGTGTGTGTGTGTGTGTGTGTGTTCGTTCCGGGGTCCCGGGGTCCCACCGGTTGGCGGCTGATGTCCCGCCCGCAGCAGTCTGGGATCCGTCTCGCTGGCCGGGCGAGCGGACCTAGACCCAGGCGGCGGGAGGCGCTGCCCGGATCCGTGGTTCGGTGACCTTTCGAGGAGCTGTCCACCCGCGGACCTGAGAAATGTGACGAGCCGCGAAGAAGGCCCGGGAGGGTGTCTGGTGGACCCGAACTCGTTTATTCCAAGCGCTCTCCCCAATAAATAACTTCCCCCAGGAAGGTGGGATTTCTCCCTCGGGCGGGGAAGCCTTAATTAGCATGGCAGGGCGGGGCGCACCTAAGCAAGGGACCCGCCCTAATGCAGATAAACATGTTCCTTTAGCTTCTTGTGAAGCAAGCAAGTTATAATTAATATTTTTGGCCAGAGACCTCCGTGGGCTAGAGAGGAGAAGGATACCTCTGTGTCTCGGCCCACCTCGTCAGGAAGTGGGGGCACTTTTTGGTCTCACTTCTGCAACCCTCCAGCCAGGAGTCCCGCACACTCATATATAAACAATTTGGGGAGGCTAATTTGAACCTGACGTTTTCAGTTGGCCAATGTTCTTATACTGCTAAGTGCATAATTGTCTGTTTTCAATCTGGTAACTGTAACTTGTGTGTCATCATACATCACTCAGCAGCTAACATTTTACATGGGAAAAGGTCATAAAGTCTCTTATTAATGGCATTCCCTCTACTGGGTAAGGGCCTGTTGTATTTGAATGTCAATATAGCTAAGTGTTCTTTTTAGTTAATTTTCATCACTTTTAAAATGTCAAGTGTTGGTGTCTGCCTTGGTCAGAGTTCTGTTGCTGTGGAGAGATATGACCTCAGGTCCTGTAAAGGAAAACATTTACCTTGAGCTTGCTTACAGTCTCAGATCATGGCGGGGGTCTGTCAACACAGGGACAGACGTGATGCTGGAGAAGTAGCTTAGGCTTCTAGGTCGGGATCCATAGCAGCTGGAAGAGAGAGTCACTGGGCTAGGCTGAGCCCTTAAAACCTCAAAGCCCACCGCCCACTGACACCTTTCCTCCGAGACCACACCTACTCCAACTAGGGCACGCATCCCAAGCAATGTCACTCCCTTATAACTAAGCATTCTCACATATGGGCCTATGGGGGCCATACCCTTTTAAACTGCCAGAGTAATACTCTTTAAATTTTATTTTTGTACATAGATCACTGCTCTAATCTCCATTAATTTCTATTCTCCAGTATCTCCTAGTTATTGAGAATTTCATTCAATCTCTCTCAAGTGCTTACTTACTTAGTAATCTTTAGAGCAATGTGTGGTGATGCCCAGGCCTGCCTGCCACAGTATCATCATTGAGAATTGCTTTGAACACCCAGACCTGCCTCTGCAGCCTGGTGCTGGGGAATACGGTCATGCAGGTCAGCCAGGAGGAAAGACAGACAAGGAAACTAGTGCGCTAACAGAACCCGAGGCTTTTATTGAGGCGTTAAGAATGAGGAAGAGCCTGTATAAGAATCTGGGTCCACTTGCAAGATGGTACGGTCACAGTAGAGAAGCAGAGGTGACAGGAAAGAGCTTGAAAGTTTTCCAGTTTTGTCTGAAGTTCGAATTACAAATGAGTGGTCAGGAAATCCGTTTTAGGTGATTGATAAATGTCCTGATTGGCCATTTTTGGGGATACACAGCCCGGGGCAATCAGGAATTTGTATAAACAAATTTAGGAAGCAAATTATTAGTTACACTAGTTCAACCAGAACAGAAGAGCTGGACAGACTGGTGTGGCCCTGTTATTTTTGGGTGCTGTAAATGTACAGTCCAAGAGAAAAGATGTGAATAATCTTTGGTGTGCCCCAATATAAAATGTTAGTCCCTTGAGGAAAGGGGCCATAAAGCCTGTGTTTCAAAATTATTTTTTGAGATCATAATTGAAATGGTGTTGGAATTAAAAACCAAATACACAGTGTGGTGGCAAAATAAGGAGTTTAATGAAGGGCGGGCCACTCTGCCCACCTAAGAGAGTGTGCGCCCATGAAAGCACTTGCTTCTCTTTATACAAACTTTGTTGCTGGGCAAGCAGAGCAAGTAGAAAAACAATCGGAATGCAGTTAAAGCTATATCTTAAAGTTCAGAATTAGTGGTTTAGTGGAGATAGGAATCGAGGTTGAATGCAGTTAAAAATCATCAGTGACTCCAGACAGATGGTATCTCCTTTCTGATGTGCTCTGAGAGCTGATACTTGGACATAGACCAGCAGCTTGTGGATTTAAGACCCAACATTCCAACCTTCTGAAATAAAATGATTAAGGGATAAAGTAATTGTCTGTGACTACTTTCCTGCTGACATGGAGGGCATCATTGTTGGGGACCCCAAAAGGTTGAGGTGTAGGCTGAGCACGGTGTTCCACTCGCTGTTCAGGCCCCATAGGACTACCAGGGGTAGGGAAATGTGTCCTTTTTTTGAGTACTTTGTGGCTGGAGCACTCTGGTTTTGTGGCATAGTTTGAAGGCAACTATAGAGACAGGTTAACCATGAGTTAAGCATGGGCTCATAAAGGGAAAACAGGTTGGCCTTTCTCAAGGCTACAGGAAAAACAGGTAACAGAAAAACAAGTTGCCAGGTCATCTAGGAAGCAGGTTACAAATAATTAATAAAGGCACAAAAATTGAGTCAGGATATGACATTTCCCACTCCTGTTTGGGAATCGTTAAATCTTCTGAGATCTTATGGCAGAGAAATTGGTCTTAGCTGTTCATAGTGAGTCCTCAGGACCATAGCTTCATAGAATTAATTGTCAGACTGACAAATCTAGCAATAGCATTTAACAGGCAGGGTCCACAAGAGAAGGGTGAGTAAAATTAAAGGAAGAGGTCCTGCTATGGAACTTAAAAGGGTGGTCAACCAGGGAGACCAAGAAAATGGAGATTCATACCAATTTTGATTGTTAGCATGAAGTCTATTTCCTTTCCTTAATCTTTTGTTTGACTACATTCAAGTTCTCCTGAATTATCCTGGATGGTTACCGTAAAACAGCATTGATTTAGCACCATGCAGAGCCACCGTGTTGCATAAAGAGGAGGCGGTCTAGTCCCTCCTGTTTTGTAACACAACTTCAGCGAAAGAGTCATGAGAAGATGTCAGGTGGCCAATGGAGTTTTCTAATGCTGAGAGATCTTGATCACCTAACTAGGGATTTTACTTTTTATGTAAAAGAATGGTTCCTTCTATGGTTTTTTCCTACAAGTTATATATTTTAACCTTACCAGTTTAGGATATACTGTAACACCCTCCAGATCTTCTTTCTCTCCCTCTCCAGAGGATCCTCTGGAGAGTTCCTAGCTCTCATTCATTCTCTCATCAGTAATCTGATAGATCTCAGATTTGCTAGTATGTTCCTGGATACCTTTATCTTCCCCATTTTCCTAATGGACCTGGAAGAAGACAGACTCTATTCTGGATGTCCAGTTGTAAACACGTGACTCTGAATACCTGTGACCTTAACTGAATTCTCCTTTTATTTTTGTCAGTTTGATTTTAACCTGTCTGTACTGGACCCCACATCTAGCAAAACTTCTGGAATGTATGTTTTGAACCTCATATGCCGAAGAAGTCAATAAATTCCTTCATTCTATCCTTCCTCTCGCCCTTCCCCTACCTCTCTACCCCCTCCCCTCCTCTCCATCCCCCCTCCTCCTCCTGACATGAGTGGTCTTAGGTATGGTGGAGGCGAAAGTTTATTGTATATATGAGGGAGAGTATAGAAGATATGAGGGAGAGCTAGCCAGAGGAAGAGACACCTGGGGGAATCCATGGTGGAAATAACCAGACTGAGCTGCTGGGCCATGTGAGGACAGTGGGCAGGGGAGAGGGAAGAGAAAGAGGAACCTGGAGTTGTGGCCAATAGGTCAGCAGGCCAAAAGGCCCAAAAGGAGAGGTAATCAAAAATGGCTGGATTATATAGGGAAGAGTAACCCAGCCCCTAGGGCTGGAGAGTTCAGGGTAGAGGGCAGAGGAATGCTGGGAGAATCTGGCAGCCAGGTTCACTTTGATATGTTAAATAGGTACGTCTCAGCCAGCAGTTTGTCCCTAGTTTGAACCCTAACATTAAGGAAGCCTGTAATCAGACAAAGGAATTAACTCCCTGCCCCCACCCATTTCTGTGAAATGTTTCTCCTTTGAGTTCTCTCTCTCTGTGTGTCTCTGTCTCTTTCTCACATAGACAAAGCTGGTTTAAACTTGATGTCCTGCCCCTCCTCCCCAGTGCTGGCACGATAGGTTGGTGCCACCATAGAAGACTGGAGAGTGTTAATGTTTTGGCTGCCAATGTGCAGCTGAGAGAGGTGTGGGCAGTTCTCTGTGTTTTTTATTGAAACCACTGATGCCTGGTGATAAGACCAGCTTACCAGTTCAGACGGTTCTGGATCGCGGGCAGTCTGAATAACCGGAACACACACACAGTGTATCTTGAGTTCTCAGGGCCGAACTGCCCAAATAGTTTATTGTCCATTTTTTATACCCTTTCCCACCAGAGACATACGTGCAGTTTCCAAGGCAACAATCACAAGGGGCAAAACAGGTGTGCTTGCAAGCACAGAGTTGAGTGATCCCGAGGTAGAAGGCACAGGATTGATCACAAGGTTACTGATCACAAGGGAAAATGCATACGTGTAAGCACTAGGCTACAATCAACAAGGTAAATCAAAATATATACAAAACATTATTGTTCTTTAGTTAGCCATAAAGCCATCCTCCTGCTTTGTGAGATTAAGAACATCTCTTGAACTGCCTCTGGGCTTGTCTTTTTTACAACTTAGCCTTGCTCAGCAGCTGTCCCAAATGAGAATTAGCTGAAGACACGCAGCAGAACTTAAGCTCAAGATCAGGGGGCTCTCCACAGCCCGGTGAATATCAATCAAGTGGTTTAAATTTGACCAGGATTTGCTGTGTGTCCTTTCAGTTGTGAGGCAGGGAGATCCCTCTTCTGCATATTTCATAGTGTCTGCTAGACACATAGTATCTGCTAGAGATCCTGTGCCCAGGCAGAATGGGAAGTGCCTATTGAGTACAAGAACACTGCAGAGCCACGGTTTGTAGGTCCTACTGCAATGCCAGTGTGTCTAGGACAGTTCTGTGCCTGGGGTAGAAGCCAGGGCTAGGAACCACTGTGCTAAACTGCTGCTGTAACTTAAGCGTCTCTATCTAGCCCACCAGGGCCTCCATGCAGACCTGCTGATCAGAATGTGGGAGGGAACTTGCAGTCTGCCATGCTGTAGGCCTGACTCCGGGGCAAGAGGCTCTTGTGGTCCTGTGAACTGCGCTGTGACCCTCTGCTGGAAACTGAGGAGAGCAGGGCTAGCTCAGAAGCCACCATAGTGAGCAAGGGGCCTCCTTCCCCATATGAAGAGGAGCTAGGGGAGATGGTGCAGGGTCCTCTCGGAGCTGCTGGAACTGCTGGCTAGATGCAGTGTCCCCCATGATCCAGTGTGGTCCCCTAAGGTCCCACACAGTTCCTCAAGGTCCTGTGATGTCCCTGAAACTCCTCGGATGAAGAGAAACCTCTGAATGACTTTGCTTCACTGACTGTGCCCATGCAGAGCATGGGGTGCGGGAGCACTTGTGTCTAACTTTTCTTCTTGGCATCAGCATGCAATGAGCAAACTCAGAGCTGCTTTTACTGTGGCTGTGGAAGGCAGATTGCTACCTTGCAGAGAAGAGCTCTAGTCTAGAAGTTCTGCACTTGGCACTTAACACTCAAGGGTAGGATCTGTCTGTAGTTATCTGTGTAGGGTGTAGAGTCTGTTGTTAATACATTTGCAAAGAGATGCCATGGTCTTCCAGTCACCTGTGTTAGGAAGGCCACGCTTACTGGGTCCCATAGCCTCGTGTCTCAAAATTGACTCTATTTTAACTGTTTTATTTCTTAGTTTTCTCCTGTGTTCAGTTGGTCATCTTTTTCTTTCCCAGACAGTCTTTATTGCAGTTGTAGCCAATGTTTTTGAAGTCAAAGGATGTCCATGTGTGTACTATGTATTCAATAATCTGTTGCTAATTTTTTCATCCATTATGAGCTTTTGACAATTTTCTAGTTTACTTTTTGTTGTGGTTTGGTTTTTGTTTGTTTTGTTTTGGTTTGGTTTTTAAGACAAGGTTTTTCTTTGTAGCCCTGGCTTTACTGGAACTTGCTCTGTAGACCAGGCTGGCCTCAAACTCACAGAGTTCCTCATACCTTGACCTCTGGAATGCTGAAATTAAAGGTGTGCACCCCCGTCGCCCTGCCAGTTTTCTGTTGTTCGTGATAACATAAGTAGTTAAATATTTTACGAGATTTTTGTTGAATCTATAGCTCAGATTTTGTGTTGTGGTAATATAATATTTGATATAATAGCCAAGATGGCAGCGAATCACTTGGTTGCTTTCTGCTCAGGTCTCTGCTAAGTCCATCCTCCATCAGGCTCAGATCCACACATCTCCAAGGTTAAGTGTACACTGATAGACCCTACTCTTTATAAAGACACTTTAGTTAGTATGAATACAGGAGGGGATGGTACCTCTGCCCTAGGCAGTCCCCGCTCAGTAAAGGAAGGTCTTTCATTCAGCCAACATATTGCAAGGCTCTCTCATCTCAACCCAGACCATAGTCAACTGAGATAAAATAGGACAATTAAAATCTGTCTGGGCACGGAGGAGAAGGTGACACACCTGATGACAGTGCTTGCCTTCCACAATTACAATCCCTGAGGAGGGAACTCCATCACTTCAGCAAGAGATAGTTAAGTCCGTCCATATATTTTACCACACGTGTCCTCTCTTATCCCAGTTGACTATGGTTTGGGTTGAGAGGAGAGAGATTTGTGACTCTGTATGTCGGTTGGAATTTAAGACCTTCAACTTCTAACATGTTAAAATACTTAAAACGAATTTTAAACAGTAGCCACGTGAGGCTTCTACACATTTAGAAATGCAGGCTCTGGATGGCAGCATCTCCAGCAGTCACAGTTGAAAACTCCAGGAGAGCTGGGCAGCGGTGGTGCACACCTTTACTGCCAGCACTTGGGAGGAGGGGTAGGCAGATCCTTCTGAGTTTGAGGCCAGCCTGCTCTACAGAGTGAGTTCCAGGATAGCCAGGGCTACACAGAGACACCCTGGCAGCAGAGAGAGAGAGAGAGAGGGAGAGAGAGAGAGAGAATTACCTTCATTGCTTCTTCCAGACCTGATCCAAGGTTTCCCCAAGTTATCTGAGGGAATTAGGTAAGGAGGGAAACAAGGGATAATGCCATGAACACAGAGAAGAGATGGAGACTAGACCTAGGCCTCTCTGAGATGAGTTAGAAAAGGTTACAGTAAAGAAGCCTGTAACCCAGCCAGAGGAGTTGGCTTTGCCCTGTTTGGGGGATTTTTTTTAACCATTGCTTCTCTCTGTCTCTCTCTCCATCTTTCTGTTTCAATTTCTTTGACTCTTTATTTTCCTTTAGCACTGTTTCTACTTAGGCTGTATTCCTTTCATGATTTGCTGTAAACAAAAACTCCTCTTGTCCTAACTGCTACAGTGACAGAATCCTAATTTGTAATTGATTTGTATTTGATAACAGATTCCCACTGTGCCTTTTACCCTCTAGCTCTAAAAAACATAGAAAAGAAAGATAGAAAGAAAGAATTCTTCTCTCCTGAAGCAGGCAGCCTTTAAAGATAGAGAGAAAGAAAGAAAACTTCATGGCCCTTTTTTACTGCCCTTAGCTTGAATACAGGATCTGCAGAGAGAACTAGCTGATCTAAAGTAACATCTTTAAAACTGGCAGCTGGCAGCTGGCCACTGCCTCCTTTATGTTTTAAGCAAAGTTCCCAGAAGTCAATGCACATCCAATCATGAAGAAGGCTACACAGACAAAAAAAAATTCAAAATGTCCTGCTACCTTTCCCTCACTATCAGTAAGACATAAGTTGAATGATATTGATTCCTCTTCTTTTAGACCTTCTGCTAGGCCATCTCCTCTTCTCTCTGGTGTTCAGTTTATCTTTGCATTCATACATGATACATTATTAAGAGAAAGTTGAGAAACCAGCTGTGTTTTTCTGAGAGTCTTCCCTGAGAGACACCTTTGGTGGTGAGGATGCTCGAATCAGCCCTTTTCAAGGAACTCTGATGTTCACTGATATTATTAAAGGCAACAGTTTCTTTCAGCGTTTTGTCCATGGATTCCTTTGCATAGAGACAGCCTAGTCTTTGACTATCTGGAAATTTGGCATTAATGTGTTTTTCTGTTTGCTATAAGTGTTCTCTTGCTCTAAAAGGTAGGCTGCAATCTCCTCTGTCAGCAGGTGTTGGCTTTGTGTAAATTCCTCATGATCTGCATGTGCTATCAGTAAAACACCTCAGGATCTTAGGTATCCATGAAGACTCCTGAGATGAGAGGCCAAGGGTTCCACTGTCCAGTATGGCTCTTGCCATGATAGTGGTTCCATCAGCTGAGATCTGTCAAGGTTACTGAGCCTGCACAGTAGCATACCTGCTACATACAGGGCATGGGAAGACTTGGAACTCCTGGAGGTAGTGTTCAGTTTTGCAGTGATTGGCATTTTGTGGGAAATCACTCCCATAATCTTTTCCTGGAACCTTCTGATGACTGCCAGCCAACTGTTCCAAAGCAGCCAAAGTGAGATTCACACGGGGACAGTTTTTCACCAAGGCATTATATTCTCCATCTCTTTTGGGCTCTTTACTGTCACTGGTGTTGGGTTAGGCAGAAATTTAGGATTCAGAAACTTTGCTCCATGTCCCAGGGCTGATTCTTTGTTGCTTTTAGCTTTTCGTACTTTGATACTATCATTAGAAGTCTCTGTATTTTTGAAAGAACTTTTGATTCCATGCTCACGTTTTTTGGACCAGAGGTCAGAATACTCAGAAGATGCTCCAGGCTCAAATCTTATCCTTATCATTTTCAGTGGTACCCACAATTTCTCCCACTGGAAATTCAGTCTGCCCCAGTGCAGTGCATGATACAATTCTCATTCAGATCTTTATATTTTAATATATGTGTGGATTTAAGTCCACAATTTCTTGTATTGTCCACTGTTGTTCCTGTTTCATTCAAAAAATATAAAGTTAGTAATGCACTATATGTAGTCCTTTTCTGGGGGTCTTTGTTATTCCCTTTTGTCTTTTAGGCATTTTATTTAATGTTCAATTAGATCTTTCTACAACTGCTTGTCCGATAGGATTGTATGGTATACCAGTAATATCTTTTATGCCATACTGTGCAAAAGAATTTTCATTTTACTGGAGATGTGTGTGGGGCATTATCCATCTTGATTTGTAAAGGTATTGCCATAATAGCCATTACTTCCAGGAAATGTGTGATTACGGAATCGGCCTTTTTTGAACTGAAGGCAGAAGAAATTCTGATGAAGTATCGATAGTATGGTGTGCAAACTTTAGCTCCCCATTGTTACAATAAACCTCTTCCCCACAAATTTATAGCTGTGTCAGCCACATAAGGCCTTAACTTTCCCTTTTGCCCTTCTGGCCCCAAACAAAGTGTGGATTTCATTAAAGGTTTGGGGCCAGGAGGGTGGTGGTGGCAAACGCCTTTAATTACAGCACTCCAAAAACAGACGCAGGTAGATCTCTGTGTATACAGCCTGGTCTACAGAGTGAGTTCCAGAACAACCAGAGTTACAACAGAGAAAGCCTGTCTCAAAACAACAAAAAAATATGGGAGTCTTTGAAGCTAGACTAAATGCATTTTGCATCATGGGTGACTGTGAGTCTATTATGGCCTTTTTAAAAATAAGGTTGGTTAAATGAACAAAACTCTGAGGTAGTATAATGTTTTTGAGTATTTTGCTCTGGTTTGTGACTTTCATTACGGTTCCTATGGGACCTTTAGGAGGAGGAGACTTTCTGTAGGAAGTTGGTCTTGAGTGTTTATGCTCCTACCGCACTCTTCTTCCTGTGTGGTTGCATCTTAGCAGCCTCCCCTGCTCACACAGCCTTAGAGATCCCATCCATAAGCGATGGGAGACAAAATAGAAGCAGTTCTTTTCTTTGCTAGGGTGTTTTTCTGCCCTGATATCTTTATGTTTATATTTGTGGCTGACGTAGGTTTTTGTGCGTGTCAGTCATGTCAATCGTTTCCTTATGTGCTCAGCTTTACCCACGTCTTGACTTTTGAACTTTGGCAGAGGGTATCATTTTTCTTTCCGGGATGCTATGCCTTCATGACTTGCCTGCACGATCATTGGATTGCAGGTGTTTGACATTATTAAGTGACATTTCAAAATATTTTCAATTTTTAATATATGTGCATGAGTCTTTTGCCCATATAAACAGATGTGTACCATGAGTGTGCCTGGTGTTTGATGGTGTTTGAATAGAGGATAGGATTATCTAGATGTGGAATTCTGAATGATTCGAAGCCTCGACGTGAATGCTGGGTATTGGCCCAGGTTCTCTGCAAAAGCAGCATGCGATTTTAACTGTTGAGCTATCTTTATACTCTATCGTTTGTTTGTTTGTTTGTTTTTCCTTGTCCTTGTTTAATTTTTTTTCAAGATATGCATTACTTTGCTATTTTTTTTAGAACTGTTTGATCTGTCAGCCAGTAACTTATTAAAAATGCTTTCCTCCCTATGGTCGGAAGCACACACCTTTAGTCTTAGCAATCGGTAGGCATAGGCAGGTGGATCTCTGTGAATTTGATGGTCTACAGAGTGAAGTCCAGGACAACCAGGGATACAACAGAGAAATCTTGTCCTGGAAGGTGAGAGAGAGAGAGATGCATTCCTTTGTAGGAATATCATATTAACCTTACTGTCAGAACTGAAGCTCTCTAGTTTTCTTGAAGAGAATTACAGAAGTGGAAAGTGTGTTTAACTGTTTGGAGGATTTTAAAGTGAGCCCCTGAGTGGTGTCTATATTTTTTCTTTGTTTGTGTCAAGCAAAGTCTCATTATGTTGTTCTGACTGTCCTGGAATTCTCTACATTTACCAGGCTGGCCTGGAAATCACAGGGATTCACCTGTCTATACCTCCTGAAGTCTGAGGTTACAGGTATGCGATACCACACCCATCTTGTCCATCCTTTTTTAAAGGTAGTAATTTTGATTATATTTTGCTGATGTATACTGGATAGTGTTGCTCTGTCTGCAAGTCTCTTTGTATATTTGTCTGGAGGCAATTCTCTTGAAATGTCATATCCCGTGGACTGGGTTCAGAAACGAGAGGTGTGATCTTGCTTTTCTGTTTCCTTCTAAGATGACATGGGGATTACATTTGAAATTCTGTGACATGGAATAAATATGTTAAACACATAGAATTGTGTAAATGCATTCTTAATGAAGTGTCCATTTTCAATGCAGTCAGTCTCACAATTTCTATCTCATCCATGTGTGGGATATTTTAGGACACATTGACCTATGCAGATGTGCACGTCGACTTCACCAGGAAGAATGGGCTTTGCTGGATCCTTCCCAGAAGAGTCTCTACAAAGACGTGATGCTGGAAACCTACAGGAACCTCACTTCCATAGGTAAGAATGTGAGCTTTTCTCCATTTTCTAAATAAAGAAACAAGACTTTCTTGACTACTGGTGCTTTTCTTTGATTCCAAGTATTAAAGAGAGAGGCTATGATTAGCCCAAGCATTGTTCTAAGTTTCTCTGAAGATAGTAAGTTAAATTTTGCATAATTTCCAAGAATATTTCATCCATTTTCTGGTACTGTATTTTAGGCTACAAGTGGGAAGATCACAATATTGAAGAACATTTTGAAAATTCTAGAAGCTATGGAAGGTAATTTTATTGTGCAAGCTATACATATATGCCTCTCTAGAAGTTTTAATGTACCCTGAAGTTTTAAGGAAAACCAAATGTGTTACTAGGCACAGCTTTGTGATGCTTATTCAATTCTCACAATACCATGTATGTCAATGTCAGGTGCTGTTCAGTTTTCCAAGACATTCTTCTGAGAAACAAAACAACAAAACAACACCTCAACTGATGCCACAATTTTAAATATAGCCTCTTAAGAGCTCTGTTGAAGAACTGTGAGTCCATTTAGCCTCATACCATTCATGTATCCTAAAAAGCATACACCTTGATTAGGGTATCTGTTTATGTCCAAGAAATTTTAAAATCAAATTGTCCATAGTAAAACTAGTGTTACTCATATACTTTAATTGACTTACTATAGTTCAGTGAGAAAAGCAGTTTATGAGAGTCAAGAAGGTTGTGGTGGTACACAAACACTGAATTTCTATGTGTCATCTCTATGAGGGACAATAAGTTAAAGTGTGTGGATGCAATATGAAAACATTTTTTATTTGTTATCCTTCCTCTAGTAGTTCTGTGATCTCTCATTCGGGATCCAAGCCGTGTGAGCAGAAGGGATATGGAAAGAAGCAATGTACCTCTCTCTCTCCCAGAACAATAAGAAGGTATGGAGTAGTCCGCACTATGAAAGAATTTGGTGAATGTAATACAGGTTTACAATTAATTGGGTTACCCACTTCAGTGGGAATGCATCAGCAAACTCACACAGGAGAAAAGCCCTATAAGTACTTGGAATGTGGAAGTTCTTCTGTTTGTTCAGATTCATTTCCACATGTAGTATGACTAACTACTACAATATTGTGAATGCAATGAGTTCAGTACAGTACTGAGTTCTTTCAGTTCTTTAAACACCATACAGATTATATGGGTAAAGGAAATGGTAAACATAAGCCATGTACTAAAAATTTTAACCATTGCAGGTATCTTCAAACACACAAAAGATCCCATAGTGAAGAGGATGTATATGAACATTCTCAACCAGATGAAATCTTTATCTCTGGCTTCTCTTTACAATTACACCAAACTCATATGGAAATAAAACCCCATGAATATGATCAAGGTGATAAAGCCTTTGCACGTCACAGTCGTCATCAAGTACCGAGAACTCATTCTAGAGAGAAGGTATATAAACGTAATAAAGGTGGTAAAGCCTTTGCACAGAAGAGTGTCCGTCAAAGGCATGAAAAAAGCCACATTGGAGAGAAACTCTATGAATGTAATGAATGTGGTAAAGCCTTTGCAGAAAAGAGTAGTCTTTACACACATAAAAGAAGGCATACTGGAGAGAAACCTTATAAATGTAATAAATGTGGTAAAGCCTTTTCACAGAAAAGTCTTCTTCAAATACATAAGAAAAGTCATATTGGAGAGAAACCCTATAAGTGCAATCAGTGTGATAAAGCCTTTGCATATCGCTGTAGTCTTCAAATACATAAAAGAAGCCATACTGGAGAGAAACCATATAAATGTAATCAGTGTGGTAAAGCCTTTACTCAAAAGAGTACTCTTCACAGCCATAAAAGAAGTCATACTGGAGAGAAACCCTATGAATGTAATCAATGTGGTAAAGCCTTTGCACAAAAGAGTACTCTTTACACACACAGAAGAAGTCATACTGGAGAAAAACCTTATGAATGCAGTCAATGTGGTAAAGCCTTTTCACAAAACATTCATCTCCAAATACATAAAAAAAGTCATAGTGGAGAGAAACCCTATGCATGTAATCACTGTGGTAAAGCCTTTGCACATCGCTGTAATCTTCAAATACATGAAAGAAGTCATGTAAAGAAACCCTTTGAATGTAATCAATGTGGTAAAGCCTTTTCACAAAACAGTCTCCTTCAAAGGCATGAAAAAAGTCATATTGGAGAGAAACCTTATGAATGTAATCAATGCGGTAAAGCCTTTGCATATCACGGTCTTCTTCAAATACATAAAAGAAGGCATACTGGAGAGAAGCCCTATGAATGTAAGCAGTGTGGTAAAGCCTTTGCACAAAACAGTAGTCTTCAAATACATGAAAGAACTCATACTGGAGAGAAACCCTATGAATGTAATCAATGCGGTAAAGCCTTTTCACAAAAAAGTACTCTTTACACACATAAAAGAAGTCATACTGGAGAGAAACCCTATGAATGTAAGCAGTGTGGTAAAGCCTTTGCATACCGCTGTAATCTTCAAAGGCATGAAAGAAGTCATACTGTAGAGAAACCCTATGAGTGTGATCAATGTGGTAAAACCTTTGCATACCAAAGTAGTCTTCAAACACATAAAAAAATTCATACAGGAGAGAAGCCCTATGAATGTATTCAATGTGGTAAAGCCTTCGCGCTTCGTCGTCTTCTTCAAGTACATGAAAGAACTCATACTGGAGAGAAACCCTATGAATGTAATAAGTGTGGTAAAAGCTTTGGGCGCCAAAGTCATCTTCAAGCACATGAAAGAAGTCATACTGGAGAGAAACCCTATAAATGTAATCAGTGTGGTAAAAGCTTTGCACAAAACAGTAGTCTTTACACACATAAAAGAAATCATACTGGAGAGAAACCCTACGAATGTAATCAATGTGATAAAGCCTTTGCATACCGCTGTAATCTACAAAGGCATGAACAAAGTCATACTGTAGAGAAACCCTATGAGTGTGATCAATGTGATAAAACTTTTGCATACCAAAGTAGTCTTCAAACACATAAAAGAATTCATACAGGAGAGAAGCCCTATGAATGTACTCAATGTGGTAAAGCCTTTTCACAAAACTATCAGCTTCGACTTCATGAAAGACATCATTCAGAAGAAAAACCCAATGAACTTCATAAATGAGGTAAAGTCTTGCACTGTACACTTTTATCCCTTCAGCTGTCCCGCAGGTGCTCAAGTAAGACTAGCAGAGCCATTCCATCATCAAGGTATTTTCTCCTTTTAACATTGTACACAGTGACATACAGCAATAGTAGAACTGAGACATCTTGAATAATAAAACCTATTCGAAATTGTGAATGATATACTGTCATCCTTTTCTTGGATTATGATAGTTTATTCTGAGGACTAATTACTCTTTAAATGTTCTTAGAAACAGAAAAGAATGCCTGAGAATTTTCTCTGTGGGTAAAGGTGGTTGCTGCTAAGCTTGACGACCCGTGTTCATTGTTTGGGAGATTCCCATTACTTATACATGTTCCTCTCATATTACTATACTTGGGCTGTGTACACACCCACACACAATCACATACATGAATACATTTGAAATTAAAATAAGAGCCTATGAAGTCATTCACCAGTGTAAGGCAGTTGCTGCCAAACTTGAGTACATCAGTTTGGTCTCTAGTTCTCACATAGAAGATATAGAGAATAGACATCTGGAAATTGTCCTCTTATGAGCACGTGTACACTTGTGCTAGTAAGGAACTTAACCAAAATGTCGAGGACATAGGAAATAATTTTCCAGTTGAAATTAATACGTTGTAGAATTCCAGGAAGTATTACCTGGTCAACAAACAATGATGGTTCCTGTTTAAATCTTATATTATCTTTTCATTCTGTTTTGAATATAGGTCATTTTAAAAGCATGTCTCAGCTAAGCATAAGGGTGCATGCTCTAATCCCAGGACCTGGGAAACAGAGAGAAGTGGATGTCTCTGAGTCACAGCCACCCTGGTCCACATACTTTCAGGATGACCATAGGTATGTAGAGAAATGCTGTCTCAAAAAATTCAAAAATGGGATTTTGGAAAGATGGCTTGGTTTTTAAAATTACTGGCTGCTCTTCCAGAGGACCAAGGTTCAATTTCCAACACCTACATGAAAGCATACTACTGTCTGTACGTCCAACACCCTTAAACAGGCATACATGTAGGGAAAACACCAACGCACGTAAAATAATGCATGTAAAAAATAAAACTTTTAAAGTACATATCTTGTTATGAAAATTTAAGACAAATACATGTAAAATAAAAACAAATGAATAATTTTTAAAGGAGTATATCCTGTTCTGAAAACTTCTCCAATATGATCTGTACTCATTTCTACTCAACTAAATCTTTGTTGTATTCATACACAGCAAGAGAACTGTGTTAACAATTGCAGTTATGAGAAATGTGCAGTGCCCATTCAGAGGAGGATAGAAATCCATTCAATCCTTCAATGACCGTGTGTAGAAGGGACTTTCATGACCTCCAAGTGATGGAAAACAGGAGGAGTACCGGGACATCTTCATCTCCTGCACTGATGACACGTGGGAGCTGGAGTGCCAACTCAGTAGTACTGCTGCTGTTGGGTCCCCAAGTTTGGTGCCTACCATCCATGTCAGATGGCTTAGAACAACCTGTAAATCTTAGTACAGAAAATTTGATGCACTCTTCTGGCCTGGGGCATCCCTGGGGTTCTCCTGACTCTGGAATTTACATGCTGCATCTGATAACTCCAGAAGACACAGATCAGATGCACCCTAACCAGATAGCAGACTATCACTCACCAGGAGGCCTCTGGAGATGCTTGCTGCTTTTTTCTGCATGAAGTTCACACCAGTATTCCAAAACTGAAGTCAGCTTCTCAGCCTTGGAACATTTCAAAGCATAGGCCTCCTGAGTTAGCCCCTCAGACCCAGAATTCTGGAGCAAAAGTCCTGCATTGGAATTTGGGTGGGTGGTCAGAACCTCACTGGCTTCTCTATATCTAAATCCCACTGTTTGAGAATAAGACCACCATAATTCTGAGCCAAATTTGAAGCAGGCTTTTATTAAATTCAATACTGGCCAATAAGATGGAGTCTGATCAGGACCATTTGGATTTTCTTCACACCAGAGTTTGCAGATCGTGGTCCTGAGTCATGTGGAACACATGCTTATAAAGGCATAACCCAAGAGGCTATGTAGTTCCCAGTAGGTCCAATCAGGGAAAGCATATATCCTGATGTACTTCCTGCCTGGGTTATCTCCTGCCTACAAGTAACTAAGTATATACATGCATTTGGAGCACATTTGGTGTATTTTGGTTAATCAAATAGAATCTACACAGCCCCCATCCCACTTTCCAAGAGGTTATCGGTGCTTGGTAAGGTGCACATGACTGGGTTCTGTCTTTCCATATCTCACATGAACAGTCTCCACCCAGCATTCCAGGAAGTTATCTGTCCTTGTTTTGTAGGTCTCTTAGACAGTAATTAAAATTAAAAACATAATCTGGTGCTCTCACAGTAGACCAGCATGGCCTCTGCCTCCCCAGTACTGATATTAAAAGTGTATGTCATCATGCCTGACCTTAGTGCTGCCTATTAAAATGTCGCCGTGTGAAGATGTAACTTGCTAGCGGAAAATGCAAGATTAACCTTGACTATTTAATGAACTTTAGGCCAAATTGAACTACTTGAGACCATGTTCCCCAAACAAAAACAGCTGGCTGTGGTGGTGCACAAGTGTAATACCAGAACTCAGGTGGCAAAAACAGAAGGATGGAAGTAAGTTCGACCTAACGTTCACATACAATTGCAGACCAGTTAAGCCTATGTAAATAGACCTTGTCTCAGACCCCAAAACAACGAAACTGTCATACCCTATATAAAAATTCCTATATGTGGGTAAGGGGATTGCTTCCTTGCCCGATGACTCCTTCGAACCCTAGGATTTAAAGGATGGCTAAACATATACTCTGTGTTGTTCTCCGACTTCTACATGTGCACAATACTTAAGACACCATGAACTGAAAGCAAGGTGCTGGGGATGTGGGTCAGTGGGAGAGCACCTGGCCTTGCATATACAAAGATCTGAGTTCCATAGCACCTCAGACAAACATCTTGTTAGAGACAGAATCCCTGTATGGTGCCTCTGAACTTGTACGTCTCCCTCGGTAGCCCTAGCTAGTCTGGATACAGGCATGTGCATCATAATCAGCTTGATGTATTGTTTAAACGTCTCCTGAAATTTCTGAGGAAAGACATCCTACTCAAGAGAAATACTAAGAGTAGAATGCAGGCTCTAGCCCCAGGAGGTCAGTCTAACATGACATAGGCTCTGGCAGCTCCTTTCTGTTCTCTCCCACTGCAGATGTTACTCATCCAGGTTCCCATCTAATCCAGTTAACGGGAATCATCAGTATGTTGGCTAGTTTTATGTCAACATGACCCGAGCTAGAGTCCCCTGCGAGGAGGTAGCCTCAACTGGGAAAATGCCTCCATAAGTTATGTCTGTAGAGTACTTCTTCAATTAATGATTGATATGGAAGGTCTGAGCCTTTGTGCATGGTTCCATCCCTGGGCTGGTGCTCCTGGGTTCTATAAGAAATCAGACTGAACAAGAAATGGGAAGCAAACCAGTATGCAGCACCCCTACGTGGCTTGTGCAAAAGTTTCTGACACCATGTTCTTGGCCTGCTTGAGTTCCTGTCCTGGCTTCCTTCAGTGATTGAAGGCCCAGATTGAAGGGGTCATGTAAAGAAGTTGAGGCTTGGCACCATGAAGAGAGCCCAGGAGAGGCTATTGGTGAAATCGAACCCCAGTCCCAGCATTTTTGAGATGCCACTACCATATGACGACCACCGAGAGCAGCAGCAGCAGTGGAATGGAGCCAGCCAGAGCCCAGAGGACAATCTGTGTGTGCTGCAGAGGGCAGAGCCAGAGACCTAAACACTTGGATTGAGGACTCCAAGATCCAGACACCTGCTCCCGGTTTTTTGCACGGTGGGGCCACACAGGTCTTCCTCCCATGGCACTAGCCTTTCTTCAGCCTTCTTCATTTCCCTGTCCTGTCCGGACAAGTCTTTTCAAATTCAGTACATTTTCAGGTTAAAAGCAGTCAGTACAAGGATGTTGAAAGAGTAGAGCCTACCTGGTTAGCAATCTGTGGCTTCAACCAGACTTGTGTGGTACTTGCTGTGATTCTCCTGTCTCAGCCCATGAACTAACAGATGTTTATTAACATGGGCCGCCATGCCTGGAGAGAGGAATATTTTTCATTGACAAAATGTAACGCAAACTTTTTATGTTGCGCCGTGTACAGATTGTTTAAAGGCTCGTGATCCAAAGAACATACACACTTGAATAGCGATAGAAAGAAATTTACTGCAAAGTATATATACAATGATTAAATAGCATATACAGATAGCCCCAACCAAGGGATTTACCCTCATTTGTCCCTTCACAGCACCAGCCACTGGGATTCTTCACGGGAAAAAACCCGGCAACACCAGGCAGGGCCCTTCTTCGGAGTTCTGGGCTCAAAATTAATATTAAATCCCCCCCCCTTTTTTTATACTGACTTTCAACAAAGCAGGCATGTTGCCAGTTAGTTATACAACCAGGATTGTTATGATGTCCTGTTCTAACCCCGGTCTTGGCCAGAGGCCGGGGCCGAAGAGAGCATCCCCCCATCTGGTATGTCTTCATATGTCCTTGGCTGATGTTTACCAGCTGCACCTTGAGAACTGGCCAGGTTCCCAGGCGAGGGCAAACCAGCCCAAGGTTACTATAAATTTTGTGCATGCCTAGTTGATCGTCAAGTATTTTTTCTTTTCTCACATTCGGTCCTACGATCAGATAGTGTATAAGCAAAATTAACAGTGTACTTTCCAGGTTAATTGTAGGTATAAGTTCCTTATTTGTCGATACATGTAACAATTACATAAACATATGATTAGAAGCATTATACATAATCCAAGTCCGAACAGTAGAGTACTAGAAATATATTTTTGTGCAGTGGAGCTCTGGAACAGGAAATCCCACCATCGATGATTAGATTCAGTGGCAATTATATTATGTAATTCTACTAATTTATTGGATACTATAGTGGTAGCTATTCGATGTTGTTCCGATGCTTTTATGTTATATTGTAAATGTCCTTTTAATTGCTCAGATTGTTGTAAAATATTTTTGAGGGACAAATTTAAATATATTGTAGGAGGTGGTAACACCTGAGGGATCCAGGTTACATTTATTTCATCAATTATATCAGGGAGTAAATAATATGTATCATTATTCCAATGTAATATTTCTATTTGCTCCACGCACCCTACAAAAGGAGAAGGAAGTCCCATATTATGTAATTCTTGTTTATTGGCCCCTGCAATACAAATATGCTGTGGTCCTACTTCATAAAGTATAGATAGGTTAGCAACAGGATATATAATTAGTTGACATATATTTATACTATGTTTTAATAAACAAGGCTCAGTGATACGAGTTAATCCATTACAGACCATTCCCTTATCGGTTGAAATACATTCAGTTAATTTATAGGTAGCATTATTGTCGTCTAAATAAGTGCCTTCTATAATGGGTTGAAGAAAATGATTTTGTAATAATATAGGAAGAACATGGAAGGTAGACAACAATTTAGTTATAATTGGGAAATAACATGTAATAGTACCAATACACCATTGTGCAGTGCAATTAAAATTTTCTTTCTTAACCCATACATCAAATGGTATTTCTAGAGATTTTTTCCATACTTGAATATCCCCTTGTAGCAAAGTTTGTTGAGCATTTTCTTTTTGAATTAATACATACATATGTTGTAGAGAGCAGATGGTCCAATTAACAAAGCGAGATATATTAGAATTTAAATAATATTGGGATATAGCAGAGGTATTAATTATTTGTAACATGTTTTTGATAATTTAGCGTGTGTTCATGGGGTAAAATGGTTGAGGGTAGCCATTTGGCATTTAAATTTATAGCTTCCCCTGTATCTCTTCCAGTATTCTTTAGTTTATTAGCTAATACTTCTAAATCTATAGAATTTACTACGCCTAATCCGGATCCAATTCCCCCTAATAAAGTATCATACCAAGCCCTTCTTTTTCTAGCACATATTGGTATATTAGGGAACGTTAAATTGAAATGAATCAATTTTCTGGGGGCAGCAATTGTTGTATTTATCCTACTCTTAGGAATCCTAATTATCTGTGGTTGCTGTACATTGGTATGTCGAATCGAGAACCAAATATGATCTGCCCAAACACTTCTATTAGTTATGTTAGAACCATTAGTACATAAGAGAAGTTGAGAAGTTTTAACAGTAATAACATTAGTTATATTATATTGGGATTCATTACATGCTTGTAATGCTTGTATGAGAGTTTTTCTATAGTGATATTGCAGGGTTATATTAGCAGTACAACATATTATAGAGACATTAGAGCTAAAAGTTACATTAATATCTGTTGTTGTGGCTACAACTCGTTGTTGTTTAAAATCTGTTCCTTTCCATGTCATTAATTCAGCATCAGACCATACCGTGATATTTAGAAAATAGCATACGTGGTTGGCTTCACAAGTATAGTTATCTTGTCTGTTTTTGGTGCTGGTTAACCATCCATATCTTAAGAGGAAGGAGGTTCCATTCCCATGGGAAGTAAGATGCCATCCAGGGGTCCATGCCAGGAACATTGGAATCACGTAAAACAATATACCGAGCTAATTTCGGAGATATAAATGGTTAGTAGGTACATTTATTATTCTCTCTTCACCAGATACCATTATTGACACTACATTATTAGTTCCTCGAGCTGTGATTTCAGCAGATTGTGGAACAGCAGTTGGAGTGGCTCTATACCATACCTTAGCTCCAGGATGGTCAGTAGATCCAAATCCTCCTTTTCTAGTGATAGCGTTAGGAGCCTTGTCCACACATTGCCACTCTTTAGTTATGCCATGTGGAATTAACATAAGCTGAGCTATCCTAGGGTGAATAGGTAAATGTAAAGTGTCTGTTCCTACATTATACAATATTACTTGTAATTCCCCTCTATAATCTATGATTCCTGCCATAATTTGGATCCCTTTTAAGGCCAGACTAAATCTAGGTGCTATTTGGCCATAATATCCAGCGGGAATCTTTATTCCTATTCCCAAAGGAGCTTTAACCATCTCTTGAGGATGTATAATTAAATCTTGTATATTGTAAAGGTCATGTCCAGCGGAGCCAGCGGTTTGTTGTGTGGACATAACCCCATTAGGTTTAAGTTTCCACCACTGTAATTCTTGAAAAGTGTATAACTTTCGAATTTGTAAATTAGGCGTCATCATTCTCAGCAACGGAGTATTTCCACTAGATCCTAAAGGCCTATTATTTAATTGCTGTAAGGCAATGAATAAATTATCTTTCCAATTTGTATACGAATTGTTGCCTAATTTTCTTAATTTTTCCTTCAGTAGTCCGTTCATTCGTTCAGTTAGCCCAGCTGCTTGTGGATAATATGGGATATGGTATATCCATTCTATACAGCTTTGGGTTGCATACTGTTTTATTTTAGTTCCCTTAAAATGAGTACCATTGTCACTTTGTATTTGCATAGGGCTCCCAAAGTATAACGTCATAATTTCAATAGTTTTAATTGTATTTTTTTGAGTAGCTCGGCGATATGCACAGGCAACCAAAACTCCAGAGTATGTATCTACCATAGTACAGATATACTGACAGATTTTTGAAGTAGGTAATGGCCCTACGTAATCAATTTGCCAAATTTGTGCCAGACTTTGCCCTCTATGTAATTCTCCGGTTACTGTCTTAGGCAATGGCCATTGTTCATCCTTTTGGCATATTATACATTTATCTTTTATTTCTTTTAAGTCTGATATTGGTATATACATCCCTCGGTCCTGGGCCCACCTGTGCATAGCATCCAGTCCTGCATGTCCTGTCCTTTGATGCACCCGTGCTGCCAGGTTGGGGGTCATTGAAGCTTCCGCAATGCTGGCTAATTTATCAGCTTCAGCATTATACTTACGATCCGTGGTGTTTTCTGGACAATGAGCATCTACGTGAAACACAGAAACATTAGTACATTGTACTAATTCCCATAATTCTTTCCATAAAGATTGACCCCATATAGGTTTTTGGTGAATAGTCCAATTATCTTGTTTCCATTTAGCTATCCAAGTTAACAGCCCATTAAACACTGCCCATGAATCAGTAAATATATGGCACTGATTGCCTTTTTCAGCTTTAATAGCTTGGTAAACAGCATATAATTCAGCATATTGACTACTTGTTCCTTCCCCCATTGTTTCCAGAATTTGTCCTGTCTTGGGATTATATGCTATGGCTTTCCAATGTCCTTTTTGACCAATATATTTAGCTGATCCATCAGTAAACCAGGCATGTTGTTGTTGTTCAGGTGTTAAGGAATCATATCCTTCATTTTTAACTACTGGCGACATTTCTATGGTATCTAAGACAGGCTGTACGGCATTTTGATTGTCACATTCTGACACTAATTCATGAAGTGCCAAGACACCCGTGGGGCCAGACTTGGCTCTATTTTGTATATACCATTTCCATTTTATAATATTACTTTCCTGTGCATGTCCAATCTTGTGGGATACAGGATCACTCATTATCCAGGTCATTATAGGAATTTTAGGGCGAAGTAACACTTCATGCCCCAAGGTTACTTGTTCAGTTTCTACCAAAGCCCAGTATGCAGCCAATAATTGTTGTTCAAAAGTGGTATACCGTTGTCCTGTTTCAGGCAATTTTTGGCCCCAGAATCCTAAAGAAATTCGTTTTGATTTCACCTTTTGCCACAGGCTCCAATTAGCATAATTGTTTTCCACAGATACCATTAATTCTACAGGGCCAGGGTGTATAGGTCATAGATCCATAGCCGTTTGGACAGCCTGCTTGGCTTGTTCAAATGCTTTCTGTTGTTCATTTCCCCATTCAAAATGATACTTTTTCCTGGTAACTTTGTATAGAGGTTTCAAAATTTGTCCTAAATGAGGAATATGATTTCGCCAATATCCAAAAAGTCCAATAAATTTCTGAGTTTCCTTTTTAGTGGCTGGAGTTGCAAAGTCTAATATTTTTGTTTGGCCTTTGGCAGAACAGAACGAGCCCCTCTATTCCAACAAATCCCTAAAAATTGTACTTGTTGTGCTGGTCCTTGAATTTTCTTAGGATTTATTTCCCATCCTTTAGCCTTTAATTCTGCTATTATTTGTTCTAGACTTTCCTGCACTGTTTCTTGGGTAGATGCTTGAATTAGAACATCATCTACATAATGTGTGATTTGTACATCTTTAGATAAGGGCACAGCATCTAGGTGTTCTGCAACAAGCCTGTGACAGACTGTGGGACTATGTTTATATCCCTGGGGCAATCTGGTAAATGTATACTGCCTACCCTGCCAAGTGAAAGCAAAATGTTCCCATTTATCCTCTTCTGTAGGGATTGTAAAGAATGCATTAGCCAGGTCTATTACAGCATACCAAGTACCAGGATGTTTTTGGATTTTCTCTATTAAGGTAATCGTATCAGGAACAACAGCTGTTAAGGGCAGGGTATATTTATTTAATTCCCTATAGTCAACTGTCATTCTCCAGGAACCGTCCAACTTTCGCACAGGCCAAATTGCATTATTCCACTGAGTAGTAACAGGTATTAATACTCCTGCGTTAATATAGTCTTTTATGGTCTGAGTAATTTCTTCATGCCCACCAGGAATTCTATATTGTTTACATGTTATCACCTTAGTTGGAGCAGGCAATGATACAGGAGATTGATGTAATTTCCCTACTGTCACTGGATACTGTTTTAAAGTCCGGTGTATAGTTCTGATAGCAAAGTGATATTTTCCATCAGGCAAATGTAATGACATATCCCTTAAAATATCAATTCCTATTATATATTTAGGAATTGGTACTATTACTACAGTATATGTTTTTACAGGTAAATTGCCTATTTTTAATTGCATCTTAGTCTGCTTGGCTTCAATCTCATTTCCTCCCAACCCACTAATAGTTATTGGTAGCCCCTTAAATTTAGATGGATTTCCATAGATTAATGAGGCCTCCGCCCCCGTGTCTACAAGAGCTTTTGCTTGTGTTATTGATCCATTTTTCCAGTAAATGGTTATAGGCACATGAGGTTTTAAATCCATGCACCGTATTTGGGGGGCTTGACCACTATCCTATTTAAACAAAGATAAATCTGGATATAAAGTGGGAACTGTGGGCTTCACAAAAGGATTTCCAGAAGACGACTGCACCGTAACTTTCTTTGTATTCTTAATTTTTGTTTTGTACATCTGCCACATATCCTTGGTGGGAATTCCATCAAGTTTTTCTTGTGGTATCCCAGCCTTTACCAAAGCTTCAAACATGTCCTTTCGGGACACTCTATTATTTTTATTATCCCTTGTTTCTGATGCAGGTTTATTTTCATTCCAATCTCCCATATCACCTATTTCTGCCATTTTTTCCAACACTGTTTCTATGGGAGTCCCTGTCTCAGCCAGCAAGAGTCATCATCAGATGTTTATAATGAGGCGGAGCAGTACGCACCACCACGTTTCTTTGTGCAGCAGTGAGAGGTGCTGTAAGATATTGATCTGCCTGTCCCATCATTATAGGAGTCTTCATTGCCTCAGCTTCTAATCGTCCTATGCCATCACGAATAGTGTACCATGAACGATTATCAGCGGGCCAAGAAGAGTCTATAGGATATTGAGCAACACATCCTCGGGCTGCCAAGGCCAACAAAGTAGTATTGGCCCTGTTCGGGTCAGCATGCTGATGATCCCAGAAAGCAGTTTGTACAAAAGGACTAGTTGAAATGGTTACATACTTTAGAGCATCCATATGATCTATGTGAACACCTCCGGCCCCAGTAGCTGCTATTCGTGTCATCCACTGTAGCAGAGGTTCTTGTGTTTTTTGGGAAAATTTTGTCAGTAATTCTGAAATTTCTTGTTGGGAAAAATCTTCAGTAATAACAGTAAAGTCTCTTTGGTTCCCTCTAATTTTCTCCTGCCTCCTCTGTACTGGCTTTGTTTGCAAGGGTGGATATTTTTCCTCCTCATATTTTCTAGATCATCCCAATCTATATCATCGTCGGTATCATCCCATATATCCCCATCCCAAACATCAGGGTCCCAGTTGGGTCCCCCAAGGGCAATAACTGCATGTACTTTCTTTTGATTTACCTTTCCCCTTCTCTTTTTATATTTATATTGTGCACATCGTACTGCTCCTTTTTCAGCCACAGCCTGATAGCCTCGAGCTTGATCACTCAAAATAAAATTTTGACACTGTAACATAGCTAATTTACTCTGTAATTCATTTAGTTCTTTTTCCATTCCCAGCTTTTCTTGTATCAATTCATCTACCTTCTTCTGAGCACACCGATATGCAGATAATAAGATCCACCCTCGTCTGGATATAGCCACATTCTCAGTTCCTTTTTCAACAGGCACGGTCTGCAATACTTCTATAACCTGCGGAGGACTCCCATTCCGCAATTTTCCATCCCAGTTTTCCCCCAGACCTGTACCGTTTGCACACTCTCTAGCCAAGGCTGAGAACTGAGGATCTTCCCATCCAGACACATCACATACAACACACTTAGTATCTAATCTTTTCTTAAAAAACGGCATAATGTGTCATTGCCCTCTGGATCCTGCCGACTACGCCAATTTGTAATGCAATCTTTTTATGTTGCGCCTTGCACGGATTGTTTAAAGGCTCGTGATCCAAAGAACAAACATACACACTTGAATAGCGATAGAAAGAAATTTACTGCAAAGTATATATACAATGATTAAACAGCATATACAGATAGCCCCAACCAGGGGATTTACCCTCATTTGTCCCTTCACAGCACCAGCCACTGGGATTCCTCATGGGAAAAAACCCGGCAACACCAGGCAGGGCCCTTCTTCGGAGTTCTGGGCTCAAAATTAATATTAAATCCCCCCCCCTTTTTTTATACTGACTTTCAACAAAGCAGGCTTGTTGTCAATTAGTTATACAACCAGGATTGTTATGATGTCCTGTTCTAACCCCGGTCTTGGCCAGAGGCCGGGACCAAAGAGAGCATCCCCCCATCCTGGTATGTCTTCATATGTCCTTGGCTGATGTTTACCAGCTGCACCTTGAGAACTGGCCAGGTTCCCAGGCGAGGGCAAACCAGCCCAAGGTTACTATAAATTTTGCGCATGCCTAGTTGATCGTCAAGTATTTTTTCTTTTCTCACACAAAATTAAATTTTCCTTCAGCTGGTAAGTGGACAAATAACAGTGAGAGATTATGATGTTTGCCAGTTAGAACTCAGAACTCAAGGCAGCTGTTTCACTTAGCCAAAGACAGAGAATATAATAGGTGTTCATAAAATTCCGTCGTAGGTGCATAATTATTTTAAAAGTTTTTAGTAAATTGGTGGTTTATATTGGCTCCAAACCTGATGTCCAACTGTTTCATAATTACCTAAATGGTTTCCTCGGAGATGCTGTATTTTTCCCTGACTGTGGCCTTGGGGAGGAAAGTCACCCTGCAAAGATGCAAGCTTCTATGTTTGCAGCACGCAGTCTAGAGCTCACACCTGCTCCATCGGTGATGTGCTAGCCTCAGCTTCCCACGTGGCTGCAGTTCCAAGCCTGATGCACTGTAACCTAATCACGAATTTTGTTTTACATTGGCAGCATCTTCCTGTGGTCACCACTGAGAATGGCTCAAAAGTTGTTGTGTTTTCTAGCATAGGCTAAATTATAGTTTTATAGTCTGATACAGGTTAAATTTAGTCATAATAAATACATAATTATAAAAATCCCTGAGGCTTTTTGGGAAAACAATCTCGTTTTTTGTTTTGCATAGTCCATGACATCATAGAATTGTTACCAATAAAAATTTGAAAATAGTTCATGAGCAGTAAATATTTCATGCATACCTGCTTACTAGCTGTTGGTCAACTGTCAGAGAAATGAACTGCAATAATGACAAATGATTAGTAATAGAAGTATTTTTATTTTATCAGAAGAGAAAGGCCCTCTGGAGGGTAGAAAGGAGCTAGTGGAAAAGGAAGTGCAAAAGCTTATAACCACCGAAGCTTTCATCTGATCTCCAATTCTTTATTTTGGTTTGTGTGTGTGTGTAACACTCATGCATGTTTTTATGCGTGTCTACATGTGCGTGGTCACGACATATATGGGTGAGTGACTCACCCGCGTCTGGCCGGAGGTCTCCGCGGCCCCGGGGCGACCCCGCTCCGGCTCCCGCGGCTCCTCCCCGAGTGGGGACGGCGGCCCCTCGCTCGCCATGGCGGCTCGCAGCTCGCCCCGCTCTCAAACAGCTTCCGACAATGGGACACGACGCAGCCGAAGGGACTACAAGAGCCTGCGGCAGGGCGACCGGAAGTGCCCGCCCAGTCCTGCCGGGGGGCGGGGCGGGGCGGGGGGGGGCGATGGCATCCGACTTGAGGCTCTGATTGGCTAGTGAGTCCTGAGTGACAGGAGCGGCTCCCTTAGCGACAAAAGAGTTGTGCTCGGGCAGCACAATGAATGGTCGCCGGCGCCTGCTTCCTCCCGAGCTGCGGATTTTGGCTTTGCAGTAGAACTCGCGCCTGGACTGCAAGCGTCGGTCCTGCAGCCTCCCTGCGCTCAGGGGGCACTTCCCCTTCTCGCTCCCGGGCGGAGGGTCTCCACCATACACAGAGCATTACAGAGGAGCAGTGGAGTGATCCCCCTGCCTCACAGCTGAAGGAGCGACCGCCCCGCCCAGGTTTAATTTAAACCACGATTGACATTCACCAGGCACAGGCGGTTTCAATAAGGCGCACGAGGACTGCTCACACCTCCCTCGGCTGCACGGTGGCCACCAAAACCTCAGCCCTTCCAGCCTTCTGTGGGGGCACTGGCCTATCATGCCAGCACTGGGAGGTGGAGACTGGGCATCAAAAGTTTAACCCAGCTTGGTCAGTGACACAAAACACCAGCAGTGAGGGTCCCGGAAGGGGAAATGCCCACGGTGAGAACGTGGGATGAGCAGACCGAGATACCAAGTTTGGGATCAGTGCCTCATGCTTGTGAGAACAGGGTTCAAGAATGGAGTCCCGTGAGGAGAGTGCTTGTGGGAACACTCACACGAAAACAAGCGTCTTGTGACTTTAGTTCCTTCAGAAACACGCAATTGTTATGTTCAGAAACACGCAATTGTTATCGGACTGTGTTTTTGTGCTTCTTCCAGATGCAGGGATCAGGAGTGAGATTACTTCAGATTCCTCGTTATAGCTTAATGCTGTTATTCAACTAAATGTTTAAACTAGCCTTTATACTCCTCTATGGAAAAACTTGTCTCAGGATTTTATCTAGCTGGAACTTGTGAGAATTTTACTCATGTGACCGCTTTTAACCCTCAGGGTCTGGGACTCTGAATAAAGTTGGCTACTGCACGAGACTTTGGTCTGCCTCAATTACTGTCTCCATGTCCCAGGTTCAGGGATCAACCCCTGACCTACTGAGGAATTCTAAGCAAGCCTCCACCCGTGAGCATCAACTCCATTCCTTGATTTCTTTAAATATTGCTATTGAGTTTATTGCCACAACTGTTTTTGGTCCAGAAAATCACTTTCTCCTGAGCTCTCCTGCCCACACACTACTTGTTTCTATACTGGAAGTGAGCTTGTATTCCTGGGTGGAAGGTTGTGATGTAGGTGGCATATCAGGAGCTGTAACATGTCAGGTAGAGAGTGATGGGAATCGCAGGACCTAGAACCATAGGGAACCAGGGTATGACCAGGTTTGCTGGGTATTGTTGGCAAGGCCCCAGGCTGGCCTCCCAATGTGGCAGGATGCTTTGCCAAGTTTTCTGCCCTGTGCGGCCTTATGATTGGATGCCGCTTGGACTTCTGGGAACTTTGCTTAGAACATAAAGGAGGCTGCTGGCAGTTGGTAGTGGACAGTTGGTGGGTTGATCTGAGAGATGCTAGCAGTTCCTGTTCTCCAAGTTTCAGACAGTTAAGGGCAGCAAAAACGGCAGTGAGTGTTTCTTTTTCTATCTTTAAAGGCACCTGCAAGAGTGGTGAAGATTTCTTTCTATCGGTCCTGTCTCTTTTTAGAGCTAGAGAGTCAAAAATGCACAGTAGGAATGTTACAAGTTGGGAATCATCTCCAGCAGGAGATGGGGCAAGAGAACAGGTTTCAGTTACATCCCAGTGCATAATGAGTCCAGTTGATCACCCTGAGGGCTGGGGAAGGTGTCCCTGAACCTTCAGATTGCAGAGGTAAAGGATGGAAACTGAACAGCTGAGCTGTGTCTGCAGCAACCCTGGGCCCGCATCTGCTGTGTCTGCAGGATCTGGCTGAGAACGCACTGCACATCTTCATCTATCTGTCCCTATAGAGAAGGGGAGGGAACAGAGGAAGAGACATATCTGGTATGGCTGCTGGGTCCTCCCCTGTCCCCTGCTGTTCCCATATTCAAACCCAAAGGAATATATGAAGTATACTTCATATACTTCACATCCATGAAGTAGGATGGTCCCAGAAGCTACAAGGCTGGCTCTGGACAGAAGGGGAAACTAACACCCTCGCAGTAGCAGAGGAATGATGAAGCTGGGTGGGCACCCTGAGATGGAGCCAGGAGGCAGGGGACTCTGAATGGCACAGGAGATGGCTTCAGTATAAAGCCAACACATGGCTATGCTCCTGGTTCTTGTCCTGTGGGCACAGGGGAGAAGGAGAGGGAGGGTTTAGGGGTTCATCCTTGTTTATATAGTGAGTTTGAGGGCAGCCTAGGCCACATGAGACCCTGCCTCTAAAGAAAGATGGGGAGGAGAGAAGGGGGATTGCAAGGGTGGAGGAAAAGAGGGCCAGCACAGTGCAACAGTTGCACACCTCAGCAGATTGAATGGCCACTGATGGCTGAGTCTCCTGAGGAACCTGCCTGGCTGGATCCTGCCAGCCACCCATCTGTACCCTGACTGCTCTGTCTCTCATCACCACTCCCTGCTCCGCAGAGCTGGTACCTGCATGTGTGCTACAAGGCTGTCACTCCTCTTCAGAGCTAGACAGGGCCACCTGCTGTGCTTTCAGCTTGAAGGCTTCTTTGGATAGGTCTGTGACCTGGAAGGAGTGGAGGCTTCACGAGGCAGGCCGAGACCAGTGAGCCCCGGACTCTACTGAGCAGCTTGGTAAAGTGTAACGAATTCAGGCCGGGAGCTGAGCAGACTCAGAATCTATATTTGTACAGCCCAAGGGCTGAAAGCATTCCTCAGGTTTCTAAGGGACTAGGGACGAAAGACCCACAGAAAGGACTGTTTTGTGACACTTGAAGGCATTCCAAACCACATTTGACATTAAACAATGTAGTTTTTACGGCCCTGTCTGCTCACAGCAAACAGGACTCAGACACTGTGGCCTACAGGCCTGCAAATACTTAGTCACTTTTGCCCCCTCATAGAAAAACACCACACCTTCCAACTCCTAGTCTCTGTTGGCCCATCTGATTTGCACCAGGTCTGGCAAAGCCTAGCCATGTCCAGTATCTCAAAAACCCAATTAGGATTTTAATCTCATTTATGGGACACCCAAGGGTGACCTGTGACCTCCACACATGCACACAGAAGACACACACAACAAGATACAACTGAGGGCCAGTGAGATGGTTAGGGGGAGAGACACACAGGCAAGCCTGTGCCCTGCCTGAGTTCGGTTCCTGGAACCCACATGGTTGAAGGACAAACTGAATTCAGACAAGTTGTTTCCTGACCTCCACCCACGCATGCCCTACCCTCACATAAACAAATACATGCAATTTAAAAATCTTAGTTACTTCAAACGCTGGTGGAAAGCAGTAAGTGCTCCACATTTGTTACCATGGTTACAATGGCCAGTTGGAACATCAATATCCACTGTGGCTCCAGCTAAGCCTCTCTTCACTCTGTGCTTCAGTTTTCCATGTGAGAAATTAGCCGATTTCACAAGACTTTGCTGACTCTGAGGTCCTTCAGTTCTGTGTGACTTGGACTAAGTCAGCTCCGACAGTGAGGTAGGATGGAACCCATCTTCTTGGCCCTCTCCAGGGCAACCTGGGCACAACCCTGAGCCTAGTGCACCCACTCAGTCTCGGTACCAAGCCCTCCTCACACCCCAGCTACTGCTCAGCCTTGGCCAGCTGGGCCTCGGTTTCTCACTTCATAAAGGACGCCTCAGGCTGCACCTGTGGCCAAGCCCACAATATGACTCTTGGGACATTTAGACCCCAAAGATGTTTGGATCCTGGAGACCTTCTCACCATTCCATGCTGAGCTGATGACATTCTACCTCAAGGTTCTGGATTCCCACCCACCCCTAGGAGCATTCTGGTCCTGCCATGAACCTCTGGTTGTTAGCTGTGAGTCCCTGGTCTTAAGCCTCCCTGTGCCCTGACTTCCTCACTCAGTGGCATAGGCCTGTGATCCAGGTACATAGGGGGCTGAGGCAGGAAGATCAGGAATCCAAGCGCTACAGCGTGAGTTCAAAGGTAACTCAGGCAACTGAGAGACTGTCTACACACACACACACTTATAAGAAAATTTGTGCTTTTGCATTATTTCTCTGAGACAGGGTGTCAGTGCATCACCAAGTCTGTCATATCAATGCTTTCAGTTCACATGGGTCTCATGAGTGGGGTGCTCACCCAGCAACAGGCCTCTGCATGAGCAAGGCATACTGGTGACACCTGTCACCCCCAAAGTGGAAAGTGGATGCAGGAGGGTCATGAGATCAAGGTCAGCTTGGATTACATGAATTCCTTTGTAAAAACAAAGCCCCAAAAGCAATAGGGAGGGGGAAAAAGACAAAACAAAGCAAACCAGAGCTCAGGCTACGGCTCAGTGGGTAAAGGCACTTGCGGCCAAGCCTGAAGGACGTAGTTTGGTTCTCGGGATGGACAGGGTTGAAGGAGAGGACTGGATCCCTCAGGCTGCCACCTGACTTTCCCACGGTACCATGTGCATGCACATACATAGAGAAAAGTCATTAATTAAATCTCAATAGACACATTCAGGACTGGAGGGATGGCTCAGCAGGTAGAACACATGCTGTTCAAGCAGAGGACCCTGGTTTGGTTCCCAACACCTACACAGCAGCTCACGCTGGTAAGTGGGTCAGACGCCATCTTCCGACTCAGAGGCTTTGCGCATGCGCAGAGGCAGACACATGGACAGCACAGGCAGAAAAATATACCTTATGCCTGGTGTTGAAAGCCCTCTGTGCTAGTCCTTTCATGCCTACCTGCCGGTTTCGCCTGCAGCTGGGTCACATAGTCACGTAGCGCAATAAGACCCCGTGCATTCACTGCATGCCGATCAGTTCCTCCCGGACACCATCCTTGGCTGAGCTGTGCTCGGCAGTCCCAGCACCACATCTACTTCATCACCCCTTTCCCTCGATTCTCTGTCCCTCCTGTCGTCTCAGCTGCCCAGGCCCAAGTTAAATAGTATCGCCTTCAGCCTTCTTGTCTAGGGCCTCAGCCACAGTGGCGCTAATGCCCACAGCCTCAGCTGCCGCTCCATCTTTCCCTGTGGCCTCCGAATCTGAAGCTTCAGACTCTACGGGCTCCTCTTCTGAAGTTCTGGCTTCCACGTTCCCACCGCCCACGGAGCACCCCGCTCCATTCCATTTGCTGTGGTTTCTGAATCCGTGGTCTCTTTGAACTCTGGGACACTGGATCCATTCTGGGTGGGGGTCCCCTTGTTCCCGCTCTCTTATGCTCCATCTCTTCTCCTACGTGACCCTTGGACACCTCCCGCTTCTGTAGCACATGCATGATGTCAGCATTCTGCCTCTGGAGCTGGTCAAGCGCAGCCCACAGGGAGGCATACAAGACCAGGGGGACCACCTGGGCAGGCTGTCACCAGTCATCTGTGCCTCGTCCCTCTCAAACTCAAGGATCTAGGGATGAGGAGACAGGCAGGCTAAGAGGCAGCCTCGCCATGGTCAATGCCTACCCCGACGTCCCCAAGCACTTGCTATGCATCCCGCTTCCCCTCTTTCTCTCCTGACTGGGAATTGAGCTGGTCTCCACCTCCAGGGGCTACGAGTAGAAGTGGTTGGAGCTGGATAGAACTGGATGGAGCTGGGCAGGGCTGGATAGCCATGGTCCACCTAGTGTCTGGCGGTCATGTCTCTATTCTCCACATATACTGAGCACCTATTGTGTGTCATTCTGAGTGTGAGAGGCAAGAGGACCCCGATTCCAAGACTAGCCTGGGCTAGAGACCCTGTCTGGGAGGAGGTAGAGAGCACCTGAAGATGACACCTTAGATTCTTTTGACTTCCACATGCTCACAGAAATGGACTCATGACAGACACATTCTTTAACAACTACGAAAAGGTCGGAGATGCAGGTCAGGGTGGAGTCCCCACTAGAATCCCCCAGTAAGGGGTTGGGGGGGTCAGGCTACACCCACCTATGTGGTGAAGGGCTGTCCTTCCACTGCTGTCCCCAGGGTCCACCAGGCACGAAGCCTGGGAAGGAGTGACAGGTGATGTCATCTCTGAGTGACTGATTTCTCCAGCCCTCCCCGACTCCCCTGAGTCTAGGGTCTTTTTCTTTACATTTCTATGGCCTTTGTTTCTGTGTGTGTGCAGGCATGCATGTGGCACAGCATGCTGCCCAGAGCAGAAGACAACCTGTGGGAGCCCTGTTCTTTCCTTTCATGTGGTTCCCAGGGAAAAAAATCAGGTCATCAGGCTTGGGGCAAGTGCTTTACCTGCTGAGACGTCTATCACCGGGCCACAGATTTGTTATTAAGATCTATTTTCAATTGTGTGTGTATGCGCGTGCACACACACACACACACACACACACACACACACACACACGGCAGGGACTGAGAATCCAGAATGGGCTTCGGATCCCTTAGAACTGGAATTACAGATGACTGTGAACTGCCACGTGGGTGCTGGGAATCCAGCCTGGGTCCTGCGTAGGAGCAGCCAGTGCTCTCACCGCTGAGCCATCTCTCCAGTCCACTGGGCCCTTTTTCTCACCTTTCTCCACCTTCCGTCCTTGCAAATGCATCTTGCAGATCCCTCCTGCTTTGAACATCATTGAGGGAGGGCTGGGGTCAGGGACAGCTGGAGTTTTGGAGGATAGCTGGAGTTCCCTATGAACAGAGAGTAGGCCCCAGGACCTCCAAGAGTTGCTTCAGGCCTTGGGGTGCTCATGCTTGGCTGCCACGTGAGGGACTGTAACCCAAGGTGAGAAGCGTCCTCCAGCTATGCTCAGCTGTGTCCCACCCCTGAACTTCCAAACCTCACTGCTCTAGCAGATCTTCTTGCTTCTGGGTTTGTTTGTTATATTTGTTTTTGAGACTGGGTCTCATTCTGTAGCCCAGGCTGGCCTGGAACTCACAGAGATGCTCCTGCTTCTGTCACCCTGGTGCTACGATAAAGTTGTTTATTTTTATTTTTGAGGTGGAAGGGCAGTGGGACAGGAATGCCTGCCACAAAGGAAGGGGCTGCACAGAGGCCAAGTTGCTTCTCAGAGAATGGGCAATGGGGTGAGGCCAGGAAGGATACCCTGCTCCTTGCAGACCTCAGGCCACGCCCACCTCCTCCCCTGGCTCAGCAACCCCTCCCCAGGTCAAGCCCAGCCCTCAACCTCTCAACCTTCCTGCTCTCCCCACAGCCCCCAGGCACTGCGGGTCTGTAGTGTGCCCCACCCCTTTTAGGCCCTCCCCCACAGTTGAGGAATGGTGCCTATCCTGGCCAGCTCCTCACCTTGGGCCTCTCCCTGGCAGGCACCCATCCATCAGTTTACCCACAGGCTCCAGCTGCTTCCCTATTCGCCCATCCGTTCATTCATCCATTTCCCCACTCATCCATTGCTCATCATCTCCTAGTGGTCTCTCATTCATTCTTTCTCTCCAAGACTTTCACACGTTTGTTCATCTTTTCTTTCACTCACTCGTTAATTTTCCTCACCACCCACCCATGCAGGACCCACAGAGGCAGCCCTCAGAGAGGGGAGGACAGGGTAGTCAGCACCACGTTGCCGCCCTGGGGAGAGGCGCTTTTGTTGAACATTTATTGAGTGGCTGCTGGATGCCTTGAAGACTCAGAGCTGAGACAAGCCCCTTTCTGGCTGTGGCTTCTGCGCACAGCGTTGGTCCTTCAGAAGGTGGCTTGGGGACAGGAACTGTGAGATGTGGGGTTCCCAGAGAGGCAGAACTTGGGCTGAGGTGAGGGGCTCAGTCAGTCACCTTGCACATTAGGGTTGTGGCTTCACTGTGACTCAACACTCTGGGCACTGGGCCGGTGTCTCATTCTCTGGGGCTGTGAAGGAATGCGAAGGAATGTGAGGGAAGGGGAGTCAGCTTTTACTAGGCCTAAGTTTTCTGTTCCTGGCAGTCAACACCAATCAGGAACAAGGAAGTAACAAATATCAGTTAGTTGGGACTTTCCAGACCCCCCTGTTCCAGGAAGTAGCTCACCATTATACCACTGGACAGTGACTATGTGTCAAAAAAATTGTTAGGCAATCTGAAGAGACCAATCAGGATGAAGGGCAACTTCAGAGCCTATCGGAATGTACCCACTCAACCTGTATCTGGGATACTGCCTCTGTACTGTATAAAACTGATGGAAGTTTGTTCTTTGGTGTCGCCATTTTCACTTGTGTGAGGGTGACCCCAGCGCGCTGGTTCAATAAAGCCTCTTGCTTTTGCATCGATATCCTGGCTACGCGTCTCTGTGGGGCTGCGGCATCCAAGTTTGGGCCTTTCGGTCCAACATTCTGGTTCCCTGACCGGGAATTGCAGTCCCCCATGGACCCCGTAGACTAGGCATCGGAGGTAAGCTCGAGCTCGAGACCTGGGTATTTGTCTATCTGTCGATATCTGTCTGCCTGTGTCTGCCTGTGTAAATCTGACGCCGCAGGATATTTTTTGATTTCAGTCTGTGGTTCTGGCAATTCTGTTCTGTTAGACTCACGGTGAGGCAGACATGCCGGCACACCAAGAGTCAGTGATTCTGGAGGACGCTCCTGAATCCGAGTGGGAGGCAGGGTCCGTGAGGATCCTCCTCTGTCGGAAGAGGCCACCTTGGAGTGCCTCTCAGCCTGGTGAGACTTCCATCAGGGTCCTGTAGAAGTCTCCTCCCAGGCATGCCTGTCTGATTAGTCTTTGTCTTGGGTGTGTTTCTGTCTTGGGTGTGTTTGTGTCATCTTACTTTTGACATTTTCCGACTCTCTGACGATGGGACAGACTACTTCGACTCCTCTCTCCCTAACTCTGGATCATTGGTCTGAGGTAAAGACTAGGGCTCAAGACCTGTCAGTAGAAATCAAGAAAGGAAAATGGCAGACTTTATGTACCTCGGAATGGCCCACTTTTAACACAGGCTGGCCTCCTGAGGGAACATTCTTCATGGATAAGATCAAGCAGGTCAAGTTGAAAGTTCTTCAGAAATATGGGGGCCACCCAGACCAGTTTCCATATGTTCTTACCTGGAGAGCCTAGTCTACCGACCCCCTCCTTGGGTCTTCCCTTTTGTCTCTCTTCCAGATCATTATAATTCCACAGTCCTTGACTTAACCGAAGGCAAGGACAAGAAGAGGACTGACAAGATTTTTCTTCCATCTGACTCTGATCTGCTCCTCCTAGATCCCCCACCTCCTTATCCCCCATCCCTTCTCCCACAGGCCGCGCCGGCGGGCGGCCCAGAACCTTCGGCTCCCATGGCAGAGGGAGGTCAGGAGGGCCCAGCGGCAGGAACCCGAAGCAGACGCGCTGGGACCCCTGACACCACCGTCGCTCTTCCCTTACCAGCATTTGGCCCCCCTGACGATCAGGGGAACCAACCGCTCCAGTACTGGCCCTTCTCTTCGGCCATCTTTATAACTGGAAAACTCATAACCCATCTTTCTCTGATAATCCTCAGGCTCTCACTAATGTGATTGAGTCCCTCCTTCACTCCCACCACCCCACTTGGGACGATTGTCAGCAGCTCTTGCAGACTCTCCTCACCACGGAGGAGAGGCAGCGGGTCCTTCTGGAGGCCAGGAAAAATGTTCTCGGCCCAGACGGGAGACCCACCCAGCTTCCAAATGAGATTGACGCGGCATTCCCTTTGACCCGTCCACAATGGGACTTCAATACGGCAGAAGGTAGGGAGCACCTATGCCTGTAGCGCCAGACTCTAATGGCGGATCTCCGAGGGGCTGCAAGACGCCCCACAAATTTGGCTAAGGTAAGAGAAGTAACCCAGGGGCCCACAGAGTCGCCTTCAGCCTTTCTTGAGCGACTGACTGAGGCCTACCGTCAGTTCACGCCCTTCGATCCTACCTCCGAAGAGCACAGGGCGACAGTTGTGGTAGCTTTTGTTGATCACTCAGCCAGAGACATTAAGAGAAAATGACACAAGTTAGATGGTTTGCAGGATAAGTCGTTGAGAGATTGAGTTCAGGTGGATGAGAAAGTGTTTTACAACAGGGAGACAGAGGAAGAGAAGGAAGAAAGCAAGCAAAAAGAGCAAGATGCTAGAGAGTTAAAGAAAAAAGACAGGAAAGAAGCCTAACCAGAATATTGGCCACTGCGGTTAGGGAAGGTAAGAAAACAGGTGAAAGAGAGGCGGGCGGTCCAAGGAGGCCATTAGACAAAGATCAGTGCGCCTACTGCAAAGAGAAAGGTCACTGGGCCCGGGAATGCCCTAAGAAAAGGGGGGCAAGGCCCCGTCAGAATCAGGAAAAGACTTCCAGCCATAAGGTCCTGACCCGGGTGAGGACAGTGACTAGGGGGGACGGGGTTCGGAACCCCTCCCCGAACCCAGGGTAACCTTAAAGGTGGAGGGGAAGCCCACTCAGTTTCTGGTGGGCACCGGAGCCGAACGTTCTGTACTTCTGCAAACTGCTGGACCCCTGTCGGAAAGGCAAAGGGGTCCTCACTCAGAAACTCAGACCTTGGAAGAGGCCAGTGGCCTACCTCTCCAAAAAGCTGGACCCCGTGGCGGCAGAGTGGCCTTCCTGCCTACGGCTAGTGGCCGCAGCTGCAGCCTTGGTCAAGGACTTTGGGACAGGTCCTGACCATAACAGCCCCCGTGCCTTGGAAAGTGTGGTGCGGCAGCCCCCTGATAGATGGTTAACCAATGCCCAGGATGACTCATTACCAGACTCTATTACTGAATTCAGATCGCATCACCTTTGCACCAGCCGGCGGATTAAATCCAGCCTCACTTCTACCCGACCCAGCCTTTGATCTTCCAGACCATGATTGTCTTCAGGTCCTGGCAGATGCCCATGGATGGCGGAAAGACCTATCTGACCAGCCGCTGCCCGATGCCGAAGCTACCTGGTTCACAGATGGAAGTAGCTTTCTACAAGATGGCCACAGGAGGGCCGGGGCAGCGGTAGTGGATGGAAATAAAGTCATCTGGGCTCAAAAACTGCCAGAAGGGACATCTGCGCAAAGGGCTGAATTGATAGTCCTGACAAAAGCCTTGGAATTGGGAAAAGACAGGAAAGACCGGAAGATCAACATTTATACTGACAGCAGGTATGCTTTTGCTACGGCCCATGTACATGGGGCCATCTACCAGCAGCGGGGACTCCTCACCTCGGCGGGCAAAGAAATCAAAAAGAAGACTGAGATCCTGGCACTGCTGGGGGCACTCCATCTGCCCAAGAAGGTCCGTATAATTCATTGCCCGGGCCACCAGAAGGGGACCTCCAGGACAGCCCTAGGGAATAACATGGCGGATCAGGAGGCCAGGAGGGTAGCAGAGGAGGACATGACAGTCCTAGCCTTAGTGACCCAGGAACACCAGGACCAACAGCCTGAACCTCCTTTCCAGTATACCACACAAGATTTGGCTTTGATGTCCAAGTACGATAAGGACTATGATAGTGGCCTTCAGGTGTGGATGAGTCACGATGGCAGGACTATACTGCCTCAACGGGAAGCAACACAGATGATACGGCAAATGCATCAATGGACACATTTAGGGGTTAAAAGCTCCTAGCCACTATGGCTAATACCAAGTACTTGGTCCCAGGATTAAATAAAATAGTTACAGATATTGTGCAGTCCTGCAAATGCTGTCAGAAGGTAAATGCTCATCGAGCCCAGGTGGAATCAGGAAAGCGTCTCCGGGGAGACAGACCAGGAAGGAGTCTACTGGGAAGTAGACTTTACAGAAGTCAAGCCAGCAAGGTATGGTAACAGATATCTTTTAGTCTTTATTGACACCTTCTCTGGATGGATAGAAGCCTTCCCAACAAAAAAGGAAACCGCGCTGGTGGTGGCAAAGAAGATCCTGGAGGAGATCTTCCCCCGATTTGGAATTCCTAAGGTAATAGGATCGGATAACGGCCCTGCCTTCACCGCCCAGGTAAGTCAGGGAGTGGCCAAACATTTGGGGCTTGATTGGAAATTACATTGTGCTTATAGGCCCCAGAGCTCAGGACAGGTTGAGAGGACTAATAGAACTCTAAAAGAGACCTTGACTAAATTATCCATGGAGACTGGCGGCACAGACTGGGCGGTGCTCCTACCTCTAGCCCTCTTCAGGATTAGAAATACCCCTTCCAGGTTTAACCTGACCCCCTTCGAAATCCTGTACTGGGTTCCCGCCCCTCTGACCACCTTGGGAAAAACCATTGGACCCTTCTGTCGGAATAACAATGACTTGTATGCCTGATTAAGGGGATTACAGGTGATACAGAAAGAGGTGTGGAAGCAGCTGGCCGACGCCTACAAGCCGGGAACTCCTGGAATCTTCCACAAGTTCCAGGTTGGTGACTCCTTCTATGTGCGCCAACATCGAGCACAGAACCTGGAACCTCGCTGGAAGGGACCATACTTAGTTCTGCTCACCACACTGACCGCAGTCAAGGTGGATGGTATTACAGCCTGGATCCATGCATCCCACGTCAAACCTGCACCAAAGATCTCTTCACCTGAGACTGCTGATTGGACAGTCCAGCGTACTCAAAACCCACTCAAGATCAAGATTTGAAAGCATTCGGGTTCCACCCAAACATGAGCCAGATAATCCTCAAGGTACTCTGGGTTTGGAGCTTGGCCCTCCTCCTAGCCCAACCGGTTAGGTACACAAGTCTGAATCCTCATCAACCCTATAACCTGACCTGGCAAGTGATTAATGGAGAGGGGGACCTGGTATGGGCTATTTCAAAAATAACTTCTCCCTCCTCCTGGTGGCTGGACTTATACTCTGACCTCTGTATTAGATGTCTGGGAAAGCAAAACCAAGTTCAAAAGAGAACCTATTAGTATGACTTTGGCAGTCTTGTTGGGGATAGGAGTAACCACTGGGGTAGCCACTGGAAGTAGGGAGGATTATGTGCTGCCCTCAGGGAAGAATGTTGCTTCTATATTGATCATTCTGGAGTAATTAAAGATTCCATGGCCAAAGTCAGAGAAAGACTAGCGGCCAGGCAAAAAGAAAGAGAACAACGTCAAGGATGGTTTGAGTCTTGGTTTAATCAATCTCCCTGGATCACCACATTAATCTCTCCCCTACTAGGTCCCCTCATCATCTTACTATTGCTGCTTACCGTCGGCCCATGCATTTTTAATCGCCTAGTTACTTTTATTAGGGAACGCATTAGCATCGTACAAGTACTAATGCTTAGACAACAGTATCAGGCTGTCTCCCCTGAGGACCCTGGATCCCAAGATTGGGATCCGCCATAAGAAAAGGGGGGGGATGTGAAGGAATGCGCAGGAATGTGAGGGAATAGGAGTCAGCTTTTACTAGGCCTAAGCTTCCTGTTCCTGGCAGTGAACACCAGGAACCAGGAACAAGGAAGTAACAAATATCAGCTAGTTGGGACTTTCCAGACCCCCTGTTCCAGGAAGTAGCTCACCATTATACCACTGGACAGTGACTATGTGTCAAAAAAATTGTTAGGCAATCTGAAGAGACCAATCAGGATGAAGGGCAACTTCAGAGCCTATCGGAATGTACCCACTCAACCTGTATCTGGGATATGCCTCTGTGCTGTATAAAACTGATGGAAGTTTGTTCTTCGGGGTCGCCATTTTCACTTGTGTGAGGGTGACCCCAGCGCGCTGGTTCAATAAAGCCTCTTGCTTTTGCATCGATATCCTGGCTACGCGTCTCTGTGGGGCTGCGGCATCCCAGTTTGGGCCTTTCGGTCCAACAGGCGTCCTGAGCGCTGCACCCACTCCTTCTCCCTGACCGAGAGACCCACCTATGAGCCCATCTTGCAGAATTCTGGAGGTGGCCAGCACCCAGGGACACCCAACATACAAAACACACACACACACACACACACACACACACACACACACACACACGCACACACACAATTTGAAAACAGAGAGACAATATTTTGAGCTGGGGGTGGATGTCCAAGCAGTAACCCGAGCAAAAGAGACTACAGTAGGAATTTTGAGTTCAAGGCTAGCCTGGGCTACATAATCAGTGCCATCAAATCTTCACAAGCCTCCAGCAATGCCCTGGAGAGATTTTCCTCAAGGTTCCCACTTTTTGGCTATTTTACCAGCCTCTAACTCAGTTTTGCAATAACTTGGTTTCCAACTGAATTCCCCTCCTCCCTCTCTCTCTCCCATTTCCCGGGCAGATCACACCCACGGGATGCCGAGCCCCTACAGAAGACAGACGCATCACTTCAGAGCTGTGTGACTTTGGGCAGCTTCCATAGCCTCTCTGAGCCTCCCTTCACCGCTCACTATAAATTCATCCTTGAAGAATCAGGGTGAGGTTGAGACCAGGGCTCATGCCGAAAGCGCTTGAGAATCCCTCTAGAACAGTTAAATTCAGATTTAGCTGGGAGGCACGCTCCTGTCCCGGGTGTGCAGGTGCAAATGGTCGTGAGGTCGCGGGCAGCCCCCGCTCGCAGCACCGGCACCCAGGCTTCTGCCTCCGGGGACCCGGGGCCGCGTCTGCCCGCCTCCCTCCCCCTCAGAAAATCAGACAGAAAGGTCAAGCAGTAGTGAGAAACAAGAAAGAGAGAAGAGAGGCCGCACAAGAGCAAAAATTGGTAAATGAGAGGAGAAAGAGAGATAAGCACTCTGCATTTGCATTCTCAAATGCCACTGTCTCACAGCACCTGTCTGGCTTCGGGGTCTGAGATGGCTCTGTCAACTGCTGCAGGTAACCTTTGTAAAAAAAAAATGAGTAAAAAATTCACTTGAGCCTTGTATAATTTTTGTGAGTGAGATGGACTTTTTTCCTGGTTCCTCTACTCTTTCCCAAGTCTGTAAAGCTGCTAAACGACATTGTTCTATGATCAAGTCAGCAAACATAATCCGTTCCTGCGATTCAGCGTACCTACCTCACCCAGGAGCTGATTTCGATTAATATTTATTCTTTTAGCCCTATTCTGTTGTTCCATATTTCTCGCTTCTTCCCTCCACCAAGTCAACCACGTGTGCTAGGCAAGCACTGCGCCAAGTGACCTGTATTCCAGGCCCATTTGTTTTGCTGAGTTTTGTTCTTTTGAGACAAGTTCTCACTATATAGAGCACAATAGCCAGCAACTCACTATGCGACTCAGGCTGGCCTTGAACTTGTGATACTCCTACTTCTAATTCTGTAGTTGTTGTGATTTAAGGAGTATTCCACCATACCTGGCTCAGCTCTATTTTGTTGAAATATTTGCATCATTTTTTTTTTTTACCAGAGCATTAGAGAGCCTTCATTGTCTATTTTATTGGTCTTCTAATAGAACTTGGTGCTAGAATTTGAACCTGGGGTTTCATTTGTTTTCACTAAGCACTGGCTCCGCCTTGGAACTACATCCCCAGAACTGAGCACTGCTACTGTCATATCAGTGTCGCATAAAACTGGGACAACTGTTTAGGTAATGAACTTTTCATTTGGGATTAATTTTATGAAATATATAAGGATATAAAGCTTACTTACATGGAAAAATCCTTAAGTTAAGAAGAAAAACAAAAGGCTCCCAGTGACAAGCTTTGCCCATTGATGGCTTTTATGAGGTGAGCAAAGGCTGCTAGGATTTCCCTGTGTTCCCTGTGTTTGGCCTCAGTTGACAACCCACAGCACAGAAAGCAAGGTTAGAGAGGAGGCCAGAGGAACCCGGAGCACATATGGAGTCTCCACCTTACAGCCAGGAAATAGTCCTTTTTGTTCAAGGGCAGGGGCATAAGATAAACCAGTCATTGAACCTGACATTGTTCAGGCCTGGGGATGCCTTTCCCACAGTCACAGCACCCTGGCCAATTCCATAAAGCTCTGTGGCTTCTAGATGAAAAGCAATACCCATAGCCAGCCTGGTACAGAACACTCCCTAGAGGCAGGGCCCAATCCTGAGTGCCTCCTGGGTACCCTCCTTTACTTCTCAGGACAAATACGAAGCAGGCAGCATTCTTACTCCCACTAGGAAGTTGAGTGGGGTGAGGTAAAAAACTTGAGTAAATCAGAAAGCTAGTAAATGCCTTGCTGAGATTTGAGCCCAGACAGTCCGACTCTGGAGCCCACCTCTATAGCATTAATGCCAAATCATCCGCGTAGATAACTTATAAGGTCCACTGTTTTTCCTGGGCCTTGGTGACAGATGCAATGCGGGAAATACAAGCCTTATGCTCCTGGAGCTCATGAGCCTTTTGTCCCAAAGCTGAAAAACTTTTCCATTACTAATGTGAAAAATTCACATAGTACTCTCTCAAGTAGAAGTAATGCTTATAAAATCATCTGCCCAGGGCTAAAGAGCTGGTCTGGGGGGGGTGAAACATTTGTTTGTCTTAGAGAGGGCCTGGATTAAATTCTCAGCACCCACAAGGTGGCTTGTCTGTAACTCTGGTTCCAGGGGATTTGATAACTCTCTTTTGAGCTCAACAGGAACCAGGCAGCATGTGGTGTACACACACACACACACACACATGCAGGCAAAACACTCAATCACATAAAGCAATGATATAAATAAATCTTTTTTTAAAAATCACCTACAATAATCTTATGTTAGTTACTTATTACCTCAGGTCTGGCTCCCTCTGTGAGAACCTTCCAGTCTTTCCCATACTGACCGTGCACCCCTGGCTGGTTGTGGTGCCTTGACCCTCGAGTGATGAAAGGATCTGTGAAGCTTTTTTCCTTTGGATGGAAACAGCAATGCTTCCATAGGCCCCTGGCAGGAAGGGGCTTCTCAGAGGCCACTCCCCTCCATGCTACTCTTATTCCTCTGCTATGTAGAAAGTCCTCTATGGCATTCATGGAATGTAAAGAGCATGCCAGGGCAAAGAATGTTCTGGAACATAAAAGAAAGTCAATAAAGTTAAGGCTAAGAAAAGGCATATTCGGTTTTTTGGTTTTATTTTTCCTGGAAACAGTGTTGAATGTAGCCCTGGCTTCACAACCCTGCCTCCATCTCCTGAGCGCTGGGATCATAGGTGTGCCACCATGCATGGCTGAGAAAGCATCTTTGAGCCAGTTCTGAATAAATTTCGTTGCCATATAAACTTATTTGTCTCTGTGTGTGTGCGTGTTGTCACATGTGTGCTATGGCACTCCTGTGGAGGTCAGGGGACAACTCAAGGAGTCAGTTTGCTCCTGTCACCATAGGAAATCCTGAGATTGAGCTCAGGTCATCAGGCCTACATAAGAGGCTAAACCATCTCTCTGGTTAAACCATCTCTCTGGTCCCGACTTCCATTTTCTTAGTGAGAACAACAAAATTAATTACCTTCTAAACTATTCACATTCTCATTCCATCATAGGAGTGTAGAACACCTGCCGTGTTTCAAGAACATTTTTCTGTTATTAACCTGTTTCAAGTTTAGAAAAAAAAACGTTAAAGTATGATTATAAATAGATGTTTGGACAATGGACCAGCCTGAATATTTTAATAATGTGGTGTCTAGTCCTCCTCAAGACATGTCTCTGCCTTAGCTCCCATGCTGATGATTCAGAGTCTCATTCTGCATCTACCCGGCAGGAAGAGAAAGCATAAAGGATCGTGAGCGAGAAGCCCTTAGCTGTCAGGCAGTGGCTTGGACGGTTTAGTTGTGAACCAGAAAACCCCCTTAGCCTACTGCCTATTGCCATTGTTGAAAGGCCTTGTGTTTCCCCCTCAATTGAGATTCAGTTTGTGGTTTAGGAATGAGTGCCTCAAGACAACTATAACGCAGAGAGCCATGTGTGACCAAATGCCTGGCTTGCCCCTGAGTCTCATGACTTGGAAGACTAGTGGCCAAAGTTGAAGCCCTAGGGAACCCTTTCCTTCCATCTCCCAATTTAGGACATATAATGCAGAATCATTTAATGCTAACTGAATTCCTGTTATGTGCAAGTGTCTTCGGATGAACTTGTGACCTATAGAGACGTAAAAAGAAATATTTACTCACTCCAAAGAAGAGGGAACAAACAGACCTGTGAAAGGTTCTGAAGTCCATCTTGGAGGCAGTAAATGAGTTTCTTAGCATTATTTACAGGATTGTGGGTGATGCACAGGTAGCTGTACCACAGAAAAGGCTCACCCTTGCCCACCAAGCTCCTGTTGTATGTGACTCTAAGGCTACCACAGAACTGATACAAAATTGGGTCCATTGTGCTGCCTAGGGTTAAAGCCATAGGGATGTCTCAGGCTCAGCCTACAGGGTTCAGCCTTGACAGGTCTAAGATTATGTATGCTCCGTCCTTGCCCTTATTAGGGGCTCAGCTGGTCTGTAATGTCAGACTAATTGTGAGAGGGAGAGCCAACTTCCCTGCAGTCTGGAATGTGGAACTACTCAGTGACAGCTTTCTGCAAGATGGAGCAACACTACCCAGGAACTGGAGTACTAACTCCATACAACTTGGTAATTTAACCTGTATGATTTTCTGAAACATTCACAAGAGCATTGATTAGATTTGAAATGCTATTGTACTTTAGAGGTCATTATGGTATGATAGGTCTTTTAAATGAACTTCAATTGTGTTGAAGATTGTGGTGGTTTGAATGACAATGGCCTCCATAGGCTCATACGTTTGAATACTTGGTCCCCAGTGGGTGAAACTGTTTTGGAAGAATTAGGAGTTGTGGCCTTGTTGAATGAAATGTGTCACTGGGGGTGGATTTCAAGGCTTTAAAAGACTCATGTAATTCCCAGTGCTCTTCTCTCTTCCTTCTACTTGCTAATCAAGATGTGAGCTCTTGGCTGTTCCTGCCACCATGTCTTTACTGTGCCATCATGGACTCTAACCCTCAGAAACTGTAAGCCCAACTAAATATTTTCTTTTATATGTTGTCTTGGTCATGGTGTTTTGTCCCAGCAATAGAATACTAATACAAAAATACATTTCTTTATGTGTATGTGTGCAAGGCTGTGGGTGTGGGATCCCCTGCAGTTGGAGTTATAAGTGGTTATGAATCACCCACCATGAGTGCTGAGAGTATAACTCCAGTCTTCTTTAAGAACAGCAAGCACTCATTCACTGAGCCATCTATCTCTCCAGCCCCAAATGCAGTCCACTTATATGGAGTCTGTAACAGTCTCACTAAAGATCAGAAATTCCATTCAAAGGAAGGCACCTCTGAAACAGTAGAACTGTCTTGGACATAGGGAACGTTGACACTGCTGTTCATTATCAAGTCTCTGAGCCCCAGTGTCCAATGGGTGAAGTGAATATTTACCATGTTGAGTTGTGTTAGTTTATACAATAAAGACCTGGTGGGGCACAGTCCTCTGGAGTTCTCTGAGTGTGGTGATAGATCAGATTCTTCCAATTCACACACTTACTCCAGGTGTCCTGTAGGTAGAGGACTTGCCGCAGGCCCTGGGTTTATTCTTCATAATCCACACTTCAACATGATAACCACTTCCTCCCTTTCTCTGTATATTTGTTTCCATTCAATTTACTTTATATTGAAGTAACTGGCAAATAGTCTGCACCCTTTTAAGCATAGTAAGGAAAGATCTAGAATAAGAAGAACAAATTATGACTCATTAATTGGATTGGTAAGGGGAGAATAGATAAAGACTCCAGTAGAGATTTCCTCTAGATTGAAGGCGCTGATAATTTTTTCAAACGATATATTTTGCACATATAAGCGTAGGTCCTCACATTGATATACACAATCATACACGAGTAAAAAATATTAATTTTAAAAAAATATTTTATTTGGCCAGGGAGTGGTGGGACACACCTTTAATCTCAGCACTGGGGAGGCAGAGGCAGGTGGATCTCCATGACATCAAGGACAGCCTAGTATTGAAAGAGAGTTCCAGGACATCCAGAGCTACACAGAGAAACCCTTTCTCAAAAAACAAACATCATCATCATCAACAACAGCAACCAACACACACACACACACACACACACACACAAAAACAATAGCAAAAGATTTTATTTGCATTTTTTTGAGATCCATTTTTTAATGTGTATGGATGTCTTGCCTTCATATACAGCTGTGCACCACATATATGCAATCCTGTTGAGGCCGGAAGAGAAAGTTGGATCCCTTGGAACTGGAGTTAAACATGGTTGTGAGCTGCCATGTGGGTGCTGGGAAGCAAACCCAGGTCCTCTGCAGCAGCGAGTGCGCTTAACCATGGAGACATCTCTTCAGCCCTTTATTTTCCATTTAAAAAAGTGATTTGTTAAAGAAAAACATGGTGGATTAAGACCAGCCTGATCTGCATAGTGGGTTTCAGGCCAGTCAGAGCTACACAGAGAACCTGTCTCAAAAAACTTATTATTTTTAAAAAGAGAAAGAAACAAGAAGTGTATGTGCCCAAATGTGTGCAGGATGCACAGCGTGCACAATGTGTGTAGGTGGCTGAGGAGGCCAGAAGAGGGTTTGAGATGACGGAAGTGGAGTTCCAGGCAGTGACAAACTGCCTGATGTGGGCGCTAGGAGCTGAAACTGGGTCCTCTGGAGGAGCAACAAGTGCTGAGCCATCTTCCCAGCCCTGGATTCATGATGAGTGTGGTGGTGCATGTCTGCAATACCAGCAATGGTGATGCCGAGGCAGGAATTTTGCGAGTTTAAACATAATGAAATCTTGCCTCAAACAAACACCAAAATCATTTCATAAAGGCTGGAAAACGCACACTCCCTTTTGAATATATAATCTTAAAAATATTTCCAAAACTAACCTTTTAAAAACTGCCCTCAGGAAAAATGAAATGATTAAAATTTCCATAATTGATAATTGTATGAACAGAGAGATGGAATGTGCAGCCACTTGCCAGGTATCTGCTAGCTACGCCATACACACTCACATCAAGTCTAATCTGGTGATTTTCTAATAAAAGCTAATCTCAGCATTAAAAGAGGTATACGCATGTTTCATAGGCCTCCTCTACAAAAGAATTTTCAAAAAAAGACAACTTATTTTTTTTTATTTTATTTTGCTTGCATGTAAAATATATGCAAGTGTCTACAGAATCCAAAAGTGGCTGTGAGAGCCTCAGAAAATGGCTGCCAGGGAGGGTGCTGGGAATTGAACCTGGGCTCTCTAGAAGAACAGCCACTGCTTGTAGCCACCATGCCATTGCTCCAACCCACCCAACTGTTCTTTTAATGGTAAAAGATACATAATGTAAAATTTATCATTTAGCCATTTTAAGTGGACCCCTCTTTGCAAATATCACTATCCATTTCTAGAACTTTCCCATGATCCCACCCTGAAACTCTATACTCAAGAATAGCTCCCCATTCTCTCCTCCCACCAGCCTCTGGTAACACTGGTTTCACTTGTTTCTGTCATTTTTCTAGACACATTACACAGGTAGAATGTCAGGGCATGATGGCACAGCCCTGGAGTCTCAATACTCAGGAGGTGGAAGCAGGAGAATCAAGAATTCAAACTCATCTTCTGTTGGAGTCCAGGGTACCCAGACTGTGGAAGCTTCAGCTTGACAAGGTTCCTAAGCATCCGCTGTCGGGAACTGGAATTCCCTAACTGCCTTGCCCTTTTCTTGTCTTCACTGTACGGTGACACATGTCCTCTCATCAATAATAAGATCCGTATAAGCCAATAGTAATAGCAAAATTAATCCCTGAGCTGGCTACTGTGGGCTGGAATGAAACACAGCCATGCTATCCAGAAGTAAATTACAATAAAGCAACCCAGGTTTATTGCAAAGATTTAAGAAATATAAAACCCTCCCTCACCTGCCCGATCAAGGCAGCGCTCCCCCTCGCTGGGGAGTGACGGCGGGGACTGGGAGCAGCAGGCTTTCACCCAGACCTCTCGGAGTCCGGTGAAGAAACACAAATCTAGAAAAAAGGATTCAAGTGATAAAAAAGAGCATTTACAGCTACTTCCAGTTAGATCTAAATTAAAACTAACTCAGAGAGCTTCTTCCAGTTCAGAAACTGAGTCTGAGACGACTGATTCCTCTTCTGACAGCAGTTCCTCCTCAGAAGAAGAGGAAGTCACATATTCGGTGATAGACAGGCTTCTAAGCCTATCAGCACCAGCACACTTGCAAAGGCTGCACGCACAGCAGCTCGCAGAGTTAACTCTTTCATGCTTCCCCGTGGTATTTTCTGAGGATAAATATGGGAAGCCCAAGTGGGAAGCTATACCACACAAAATCCTCAAGGAGCTGAAGGAGGCCGTGGTAAGATATGGCCCTTCCACACCATACACTCTCACTCTTGTGGAGAATGTATCCAGTTATCATTTAGCTTCCAGCGATTGGCAGCAAATAACTCGTTCATGTCTGTCAGGAGGACAACATTTAATGTGGAAAACAGAATATGAGGACTTGGGAAAGGCAGAAGTAGCCTCAAAGCAGCCAGCTGGTCAGAAAAAAAGCTCATGAGTTATTTGCATCCCTCATGGGAACAGGAGAGTGGATTAATCCCACGGACTGAGTGAACCTGCCTCAAGAAACATGAAGATCAATCGCCACCTTGTCAGCGGCTGCGTGGAGGCGTTGAAGTAACGGAAAGGCAAACACTACTGTCTTATGTGATATCAGACAGGGAGGAGACAAGCCCTATGCAGATTTTGTTGCTCGTCCCCAAGAGGCCATATCCAGATCAACTGACAATCCTGAGGTAACATATCTTGATTAAACAGCTAGCATATGAGAATGTAAATTCAACATGCAGGGATATTAAACCGCATACGCGTACTGGACAAGTCTCTGACTTTATCCCAACCCTATGTCAAAAATTTGTAGATATGGCTTTAGAAACAGTGAGGAAGCAGTTTTCCTCTTCATTAATCATGCATTACATGGATGATATATTGTTAGCAGACTCCAATCGAGAAGGATCGCTTAACTTACTGAATGAGATGACAATCCAATTGCAGAATTTTGGCTTAAAAATTGCCCCAGAAGAAGTTCAGTTGGAACCTCCTTAATTATCTAGGTAGAGTAACAGGGGAAACAACTGTTTCTCATCAGCCTATAAAATTAAGCTTAAATAAGTTAAAAACGTTAAATGATTTTCAAAATTTTCTAGGAGAAATGAACTGGGTTAGGCCTTTTTTACAGCCCACCACTTACGATCTAAAACCTTTGTTTGATATACTGAAAGGGCCCTCAGACCCTACTTCTCCTAGGACAGTAACTTCTGAGGCACTAAAAGCAATTCAGTTAGTTCAAGAAAAGATTAATTCACATCAACTGCAGCGTGTGGATTTAACTAAGCCTTGGGAATTGATTGTATTGCCAACTAAATTCACTCCCACAGGTGTGATTTGGCAAAATGGACCTATAGAATGGGTACATCATGCCTCTACTCAGAAAAAGGTTTTAACAGCCTACACTTCCTTGGTGGCTTTAATTATTACCAAGGCACGCCGCCGTTCAAAAGAATTGGGAGGAAGAGATTTTCAATTCATAACTGTGCCTTATACTAATGAGCAGTTTGAATGGCTCTTGAACAGTTCTGAGGAATGGCAGATTTCTTTAATATCCTTTACAGGCCAAATCAAGTTTCATTTACCTAAACATCCCCTACTACAATTCTTAAAGTTACAAGATAGTACACTTCCAGTTGCATTTTCTGCTGAGCCTATACAAGGAGCAATAACTCTTTTCACAGACGGATCTTCCAACGGCACTGCAGCAGTGGCCTCTCCATCTGAGGTGTTTTCTTATAAAACACCATAAACTTCTGCTCGAAAGGTTGAAATTTATGCAGCTCTAATGGCTTTTCAACATTGTAAAGATTTGTCTTTTAACCTTTATACAGATTTTCATTATGTTGCGAAAGTTTTTCCAGTTATAGGAACAGCATTAATTAGCAAAGATCTACTGACGTTAAAGTGGAGGAGCCCAGATGTACAGTTAACCTGCGGCGGAGGTTTCGCGTGTGTTTTCCCTACAGATGCTAAATCCCCAATCTGGATCCCAGATTGTCTTATCAGACCAGCAGCGACAGACATCACCGGGAAAGGGAGCTCGGAAACCCCAGCTCGCCTAAGTGCTCAACCCCTCCCACCTGCCGCCAGGATCAGACCAGCATCAACATCCGCAGGCACCAAAGTGAAAGCCGAGCTCGGAGACGACTGGCTCGACCCCTCCCACACGCCGCCATGACAACGCTGCTGGACAAGACTCTCCGTGACCCCGCTCCCATCCTGCGCCCCATAGATGCATATGTTCTTTGAAAGCAACCACCGTATATTCTGATCCCTGTTAACATTACCGGTACCTGGTTTTCTAACCCTGGGGTAGAAGCTTTACATAAGGCCACCCTACAACTACAGCGAGGTAAACGTTTTGTTGCAGCCCTTATTCTAGGTATCACTGCCCTGATAGCCACCATTACCAGCTTTCAAAAAACGTGTCTCTAGCCTTAGTATATCAAGAGGAACTAGATAAAGGATTCGTAGACGGAGTTAACGCTTTAGAAGAGGCTGTACTCTTTACGGGAAATCAGATACATAATATTAAAGTCAGGTTGTCAGTATAATGCCACTCTTCATTTAAATGGATTTGTGTTACTCCTCTGCCTTATAATGAAAGTGAACATGAGTGGTTTCAAATTCAAAATCATATCCAAGGATTATGGAACAATTCGGATCTATCTATAAATTTGGATCTATTACACTATAAAATCTCTGATATTAGCTCCTCCAGACGAGGCTCTGCCTCTATGGACGAGGTAGCTGCTGCATGCTCTGGGACAGTGCAAAATCTTTTATCATCCACCAAATATAATAGCCTTGCAATTTATGTAGTTACTGCACTGTGCTTATTTCTATTGTTGGCTTCTTCTGTTCCAGCAATTGTTATCCAGCTCCGGAAGACCGTGAACACTTTAATGATGGATGTGAGCACCGTATAGCTTAAAAAAATAAAAAAGGCGGAGTATGTTGGAGTCCAGGGTACCCAGACTGTGGAAGCTTCAGCTTGACAAGGTTCCTAAGCGTCCGCTGTCGGGAACTGGAACTCCCTAACTGCCTTGCCCCTTTCTTGTCTTCACTGTACGGCGGCACATGTCCTCTCATCAATAATAAGATCCGTGTAAGCCAATAGTAATAGCAAAATTAATCCCTGAGCTGGCTACTGTGGGCTGGAATGAAACACAGCCATGCTATCCAGAAATAAATTGCAATAGAACAACCCAGGTTTATTGCAAAGATTTAAGAAATATAAAACCCAGAAAATTCTCCTAAGTGTTAGCGGTCATGTAGAAACAATCCCTCCCCCCCACCTATCAGCAGGGATTCTTTCTTCTCTGAAAAACCCAGGTGCCATCCTGTCTCAAGAAGTTCAAAGGTGCCAAGTGGCTACCCTTGCTCTGGTTCCCAGGGACACCTGACCAACGAGGTGGAGGAACCAATCAGAATAGCACAAGCCCTGACCCCCGAGCCCTGGCGAGGAGGACCCCATAAAAGCCCTGGACGGAGGTTTCTGTGTCTCTTGCCTCTTGCCGTGGGTGCATCTCCCACCCACACGCGCGGCTCTCTCCCGCCTGCGCAAAGCTTAACTTGTACGCGCGCCTGTTTACAATAAAGCCCCGTGCATTTACAGCGACCTGAAGATGTCTCATGCCTTTTTAGAAGTCCATCTTACTCTGGAGCATTAAGCTTGCCAGTTGGGGGTCCCATATAAAAAGTGAGATACAGGTTCTCACTCATCGCTAATCTCAAATTGTTTTACTCTCCTTCGTGGAAGCTGAAGAACCGGTTCGTGGGGGAGCCAGAGCTGGACTCCAGGACCCCTGCAATCTTCTTAAGCAACAGAGAGTTCAAGGGCAGCCTGGGCTGCATGAGAGCCCCCACCTCCACCCTCCACACCTACACAGGTAGAATTATATAACATCTGCCCCTGTGGGTCTGATTTTGTTGAGTCCGAAATTTGCCCCCCAAGGACCACCGAGACCACACATGTAAAGCAAAGGCACTTTTATTCTTCAGAGCAAACCAGCATGCTGGGGTCAGGCACCATGTAAAATGGCCAATCCTGGACAAAGGTTTACTGACCTTTTTATTGGTTGTAAGGAAAATTTTCAGCATGGATGAGGTAACAGGGGACATGATTGGTGGTCAGTGAGGCAGTTACATGGGTTGATCTGGGATTGGCTAATTTCAAAATAAAGACATTCACATACCTCCTGTCATGTGGGGGTAACAGGCACAGATATCTCACCTTGACTACACTGTGACTACACTGTGGGTGGTTACCCTCATCTCTGATTGGTTGCTCTTTGGGTGTTTTTTTTTTTTAAATGGTTTGCACTTAGAGTTTATGAGTTTTCAGGGTCAGGCCCAGCCAGGGTAAGCTTGAGAAGAAGCCTTGGGCCTAAAATGGAGTCTGTTCTGTCTCTGCAATTTATGTCACATAGTTGCAGAAAGTGCCAGATTTCCGTTCCTTTATTTTGTTTGTTTTGGTTTTTGAGACAGGGAATAGGTTTTTGCACCCACACCTCCAAGCCCAGAACTTCTGGCTGCTCCTTGGCCTGCAAAGGTTAAGTTGCCTTAGTTGGAAATCCTTCTCATTTTGGGGATCATCATCCCAACAGTCACCTCCTCAGGGTGTTAACCCTCTGTGCTCAGTCTTCTCACCTAATAGCAGCTGCTAGGAGTACTCAAGAAGTGAGTACACCTAGAGTCAGCACTTAGCACAATGCCTGCTCAGCAGCCAGCCCTGGGCTTCCCCTGTGCCTCTCTGTTCCACCTGTCCTCACCTGCCCATCCAGAGCCTGGTGTCTTGGTTTAACACGCCAGGCGGGTGCATGTGTCCCATCTCTGGTGAGGCCAGGGCTGGCATGCACTTCTGGCATGAAGAAATGGCCCTAACCCCAAGTAATCTCTGTGGCTATGGAGAGCACCCTGGCCCCTGCCCCAGCTGCTAAGACTGGGAGGGAGCCCCCAGCTAACTCTCCTCCCTGTAAGTGCATCTGACTTGACAGCCACCTGTGTGCCCTGGAGCCTCTGCTTGCTGGCGGGTCCCATTGCAGGGCTGAGCTGGTCCACCCCAGAGCTAGCCCCAGACCCTTCCAGCATAGTCATGAGCTGTCGTCGGAGAGAGGAGAGGAGAAAGTAGAGGAGGAGATCCCGCCTGGCATCCCAGGGAGAAAGGAAGGGGCTCCAGGAGCCGCCTGCGAGTGTGCCTTCTGAGCTGAGAAACCCCAGGTTTCCCAGCCGGCCTGTGAGAGGGATGGTGTCAGCTGGCGCGGGGAGCCCCAGTCCAGTGCCTGGCATGCTGCGGTCCTCGCCCTGATCTGTCCGCGCCACGCACCCCGGTGCCAAAGCCCTGGGGTCTGCTGAGCGCGGGGGAACTTCGCCGTTCTGCAGCTGTTTGGGAGGGGCGGAGTGTGTGGGGTGGGGGTGGTGACGCGCGGTGTCCCGGGGCGATCCACTTCCGGATGGCAGCCGCAGGCTCCAGATCTAAAGGAGCCACCGAGTCCCTCCGTGTGGAGCAGGAGCCTCCCTTCCTGTGTAAACAGCCGGCTGGAGCCGGAGGAGCAGGGAATAGGGAGGGAATAAATCAGCAGGTTTTTCTGAGTTATATTGGATTGATTGCCTTTCTGGAAGTGAATTTCAGTGAAATTCTAGTGAATTTTAGGAAAAACATTCTATGATGAAATTAAGAAACTTTACTATCAATCTAAGTGACTTTAAAATTCAAAGTAAAGCCAGGCCTGGTTGTGCATGGCTTTAATCCCAGCTCTTGGGGGGCAGAAATTGCTAAGAGTCCAAGTTCTGCCTGGTCTAAGTAGTGAATTCCAGTCAGGCTACGCGGTGACAACTTGTCCCCCAAACTCATGAGTAAATATGTAAATAAACAAGAAAATAAATAAATAAAATGCTTTCGAATGACACAATAATTTCAGTGTTTTTTTCATCCTCCAGATGAAGCTATTGACATATTTTGCAATGGAGTGTCTGAAATTTTGGTAGTCCTCATTTATAGAATTACATGATTAGAATGTCTTTTGAATAAATTTGGGTTTATTGTATAAAAAAAGAAAGAAAGAAAAAGGAAAAAAGAAAGAAAGGAAGGAAGGAGTTCAGGAATCCATGGAAAAATTCCGATATAGAGTTGTCAGATAATGTACCAATTTCCTTTCCAGGAATTGGAAACATCTCTATACAAAGACTTCTATGCAAACGTTTACAGAGCTTTATTTTGTAAGAACAAAAATCAGAAATACGTTAAATGGTGACAAAGATACACATGCAGATTGTGGTATAGTCAGTCACGTAATGGCTTATTATTTTAGGGTTGGCCATCAGATGATAAAAAGTGTTATGTGTTGTTTAGCAGTAGAGAGAGATGACGTATTAATATGCACATGTAGTATAAGTGAAACATTTATGTTTTCCAAAACAGATGAGGCATAAGAAGCATGTTGTGTGGTAGAAAACAGCCACAAAGACCACGTACATATATAAATTATGTACATACTCACATTTATAAAGATGCATAGACATTTACGTTCATGCGTGCACAAGTGGATAGACAGCATCTGCTGTGGGCTTGGGAAGAGGGAGAATGAAACAGCACAGGACAGAGATGCTTCTCTCTGCAGTGGAGAGGGGCAGAGCCAGAAAAACGCTGAGAACAAGAGACAGAGTGCCTTTGACAGCTCTCTAGCTCCTCTAAAGAAATCTCTTCCACCTATTTCTGTGGACTCTGAAAGCTAGGGGGCCACAGCTAGGGAGAGATGGTCAGAGGAGTTCTGCTATAAAGCCTGAGGACATAAGGTCTTGGCCAGAAGCACATTTCTCTCCGTTATGCGTGTCATGCAGCCTCTGCAGAGTTAAATGTTTAGCCAGAGAAGGAGCATTCCTTCAGAGGACTTTGACTTCCCTGAAACAAGCCGCTCTCAGGCAGTTATTAATATTTCATGACTCATGTTTTGCTCAGAAGATCTCCCAATAAAGGAACTAGACAATATTAGCCAGAGGCTCACAGCAGAGTCTAGGCCCAGAGTCTGAAGGGCTCACCACACCATGTGGGGAACTGAGTGTTTACTTTCTAAACACTGCCCAGGAATGTCTCATTCCTTCTTCAAAATCCTCATACTCATTATGAGGAGAAATAGAATACTACTGAGAAATTATATCATTGATAGGGTTTTTTTATTCAGCGGAACACAGATACCTGGGTTCTCTAGAAGAGCAGCCACTGCTTTTAGTCACTGTGCCATTGCTCCAAACCACCCAACTGTTCTTTTAATGGTAAAAGATACATAATGTAAAATTTACCATTTTAGCCATTTTAAGTGGATCCCTCTTTGCAAATATCCATTTGCAAAGTATCCATTTGCAAACTATCCATTTCTAGAACTTTCCCATTATCCCATCCTGAAACTCTATACTCAAGAATAGCTCCCCATTCTCTCCTCCCACCAGCCTCTGGTAACACCGGTTTCACTTGTTTCTGTCATTTTTCTAGACACTTTACACAGGTAGAATGTCAGGGCATGATGGCACAGCCCTGGAGTCTCAATACTCAGGAGGTGGAAGCAGGAGAATCAAGAATTCAAAGTCATCTTGTTCAGCAACAGAGAGTTCAAGGCCAGCCTGGGCTGGATGAGAGCCCCCACCTCAACCCTATACTCACACACACATAGAGAGGGAGAGAGAGAGAGAGAGAGAGGCATACACATACATAGAATTAAATAATGTTTGTCCCTTTGGGTCTGATTTGTCACATAGGTGCAGCAAGTGTAAGGTTTCCATTCCTTTATTTTTGTTTATTTTTGTTATTTTTGTTTGCTTGTTTGGAACTCACTGTGTAGATCAGGCTAGCCTCACATTTACAGATCTGCCTGCCTTTGCCTCCAGAGTGCTGGGATTAAAGGTGTCTACCACAGTGCCTAGTTCTGTTTCTTCTTAAGATCAAATAACAGATCATCATATCATTTGACAGTTTATCTGTAAACACTTAGATGAAGGATTCTCGTAGGGGAGAAAAAGCACAAACAACAAAGCAGAAGTTCTGAATTAGAAAAAGGCATCTCCAAACCAGCTTTAATGCAGCTTGGATTGCTGAAGAGTGGGTGGCTTAGGGCAGGTCTGGGCAGGCTGGGGACCCAGAGAACCACCTGGTACGACTGGAGGGGGCTGGTGAGAATTAGGGCATGTTGGATCACAGCACTTTTCAGGTGCAATTTAGGTAAATGGTGGTCTGGGCCAGGTGTGGGACAAAGTCGGATATTTCAACAGCTATGCAGTGCCCCTCTGGGTGCACAGAAGATGGGATATCACAGGGCCTGAACTTAAAGAATGCGTGGCAAAGGAAAGCTACTGTCGTACTTAAAGTAGTATTCAGCGAGCTTCCATGACTAAACTCGCCTGCTGGCTGACTCATCCTACATATCCATCCAGACGATATCTTCCTGTTCACACTCTTCAATCAGTTCCCATAACTTGGAATTACCACCCGTCAGCTGGAATGAGAGTAGCCTCAAGGCCAATGCCCTGAAGGACAGGTAATCCAAGATAAACCTGGGCAGCTTCTGCAACATGGACAATGTTTGGCAGCAATTTTGACTTTTAAGTCAGAACAAGGGAAGATAGTACAGAGTATGTATGATATTGGCGCCTGTCTAACGATGAATTTTGAAGTTTGCTATAGATGGGTTCATTTTTGCCTAGGCACGCTACATTACAGAATTTGGGAGGTGGGCACAAGCAAAGCTTGAGATCCAAATGCCTTAGGTAGGTAGTGTGCCCTCTGCTTCACCTGTGCCTCTTCTTTCCGCGTGTCCCCTCCACCCATCCGGAGCTTGGCTTTTGATTGAGGTCCCATCTCAGTGCAGGCTAGGGCTGCCATGCACTTCTGGCATGAAAAAATGGACTGGCAGACCCAAGGTGTACCTGTCCTCAACCCTGAAGTCACCCTGACATCGCTTTGGCCCAAGTAATCTCAGTGGGCTTATGGAAGGTTCGCTGCCCCCTGCCATAGTTGCAAAGACTCTGGAGGGAGGCCCTAACTAGAAGTTTCGAACTCAGGATCCCCACACCCCGGTACAGCATCCATCCAGGCGAGCAAGTGCATCAGACTTGACAGCCACCTATACACCCTGGGGCCTCCGCATACTGGCGGATACCGGTGCAGGGCGGAGCTGGCTCGACCCGGAGGGCTCTGAAAGCTGGTGCTGGGACTCGGAGAGTGCGGCCAGCCTGTCCGCGGGTGCCTTGAGCCCCAGCACAGCGCCAGGGATGGGGCTGCGATTCCCGACCTCCTCCATGTTCCAGCATGAGGGAATTGAACGTAGTTCTCTTAGACTGCTTCCTGCTGAAATTGGGTCATAGTAGTCAGAGCTCCGGTCAGGGCTGATAATTTAGTCAAAAGCTGAGCAGGGGGTCAGGCAATGGGTACTCCTCAGAAGCAGCTGGTCCACTGATCCAGCTGAGCGGACAGGAGAGGTGTCTGCTGTACTGATCAGGGCCATGTCAGCTCGCAGCAAGTCCAGGGCTTGTAGCTGTTTGGAGCACAGAGCTGATTTTGTGCAGCGTCTGTCCACCAAATAGAAATCTGTCAAAACATATGCTTGGAACAGAGGTTATGTTTAGGAGACTTAAAGAAAAATTTTACATTTGGAACTTTTAGGTCCATAGTCTTGGCAGTGGGGAGGGGAAGGGTTCCCAAATCTAGAGAGAGAGATAAATCATACCCTCATGAGTGAGCAGATAGAGAGACTTAAGTCTGGAGTCTGACCTGTGGGGGGTGGATTCAAGTTGACTTCCTGAAGCTCACAAGAAATATAAGTTTATAAAAAGAGAGATTCTTTAGGCTACCATTATCATCTGTACTGATGTACAGATGTGCAGACACATATCTTCAAGTCAATGCCATGTACTGAAATACACATTATAGAGAAAGCAGCTAGTAAAGCAGTTGGAACAGATTTATAAGTGGAGCAGATCCATACCTGAGTCATCAAAAGTCATGACCCTGGGCCAGAATCATGAGTATTTTGTGCATCTAGAGAGTTGGGTATACAAATCGGACAGAAACATTGTAGCCTAGTAAGAAGCATCCCCAAATCTATATTTGGAAGACAAACAACCAAAGGGAATTTAAAATCCTGTAATAGTGTACCAGTTTATCAGAACCATTAAGAACACTTATCCAGAGTTTTGTCAATGTCAAACCTCTGAGCCTTTGATATCCAAATATAACCAATCATTTATATATCTTAACACCTTTCTATACTGTATCTATATATCTTCTTTTAGATCTATACACCTTTTACAGACTTTTACCTAATCATGGAGCTGGTAGATGTTTGTTATCCTAAAACTACACTTAGTTGTCAAGCCATCAGCGATCTGAGGAAGGATAAATTATGGACTCTAGATGGTCTGTGTATCAGTTAGAAATGACAGGGATCCATCACCAGCAGACCCCTGAGGCTCCTCTGCTTCGCTGGGGGCAGACGTCATCTGATGCTCAAGAGCAGAGCAGCATTTGATCTCCAGCTGTCAGACAGAATGGTGTAGGCCTCTGGCTGCCCAGGTCTGAAATGTTTTTTCCTGTGGGAAGGAACTAAGGGAAACTGGTCTTACCCTGGCTAGGCAGAGTAAAGCAGCTAACCCAAATGTGTCCACAGTCAGTGCAGAGCCTGGTGGCAGGTGAGGCATTGTGCAGTTTTGCCCAGTGGTTAGCGTTACCAGGATCTAGGTGGATTCTTCCTTGTAAAGCCCTGTTAACTTCTTAGAGACCTCGAGGTTTTACCGTTAGGAATGGCCACTGTTTATTGTGGCAAGTTTAAACATTTAAATGCCATATTCAGCAGATCTCTGGAGGATTTGAGGACCACAATCTATCTCTCGAGTATGTCTATAATATACTTAGTATATCTATAATATAAAGCATATATTGGCTTTCAGTTACTTGCTTTAGTCTTAAACCTAAAAACATACATAGGGAGCCAAATGAAGTTTACTTTTGGAATTAATTGGTATTCAACATAACTAGAATATATATATATACATATATATATATACACACACACACACATCTCTCAGGAGGCCAGATAAAATTTATTTTTGGAATTAATTGTATCAATACTCTGCACAATTATAGGTATATATTTGAACACAATGAAGAATCTTAGCACTCTGTATTATAGGTATATGTCTTTGAACACATTAAAAGATCTTAGCACTCTGTAAGTATATATAACCAATTATAAATTATATTAATAACATTATTAATCAATAATAAACTACCATGTATTATATAGCTGTAATTATAATATCAATTAAATAACATTTAATAATACATATTATTAAATATCCCTTATCAATTATTTATTAAGTATGTATGTGATAGATAATGTATCAACTACCTAGCAATTATTATATATTAAATAGCATATAGTCTTAGTAAGAATAGAATAGGATGTTATAGAAAATATCAATTTAATTGTCACCAACATAACACAATAGATAATGTATATGTGATAGATAACTAATATAATACAATGGATAATGTATCAATTATCCAGTAATTATTATATATTAAGTAGCACATAGTCTTATGAAGAATAGGATTAGGATGTTAGGAATTAGGATGTTACAGATAATAATATCAATTTAATATCACTAATTAATACAAAACTGTTGTTTATAGAGGCCCTGGAAGCATTACCTTTACTGTATAGTGTACAATTGTAGAATATCAGTTTTTGTACAACTCAGATTATAACCTGAATAGACCCCAGGAATTTGTAAACCTTATTTATCAAACATACCTGTTTTCTATCATATAATTTTATAGAAGCATGATGTTGGATAGAGCTAAAAAAAAGCATAAATGGTTATAAACATATTTTAAGGCTGACCTGAGAGGTGTGAGGAGATTAATAAATGCATCATAATATGAAACAGTTTAAAAACAGTTCATAGATTTAAAATGTCCCATAGTTTTATAAATTAAAAATTGTTTATAAATTAAAATTGTTAATTTTTAAGAATAGTAATTTCAACATTTACTCTTAAAATCTAAAATCTCTCAGCTGTGTTTCTATAATATCAAAAGTAAAATACCCTTTTAGTTAAAGAGAGCAACAATAATCACAATCGATCCAAATCATCTGTTGATTCTTGCATTAAGAGCACGTGACCTTTTTTTTTTTAAAGGTTGGAAAAGCCAAGCTGGCTTGGTCCACATGGGTGGTGTCGGTATCATAAAAATAGCTTAGGAAGAGTTTTAGAGTTAAAATAGAACAAAAAGAAAGAGAAAGATTTTAAAGGCGCAAGAAAAACAGGACCGAATCCTGTTTTTGTTTATTTTAGAGAATTACTATCTGAGGGCCAGCTGCTGAATGGTGGCAGGAGGAAGAGGTTTGGAGCAGCCAGCAGGCAGTTAGAATATGGACTCATTACCATGGGTAGGAAATAGGGGATGGGGGCGCCCAGGATTGAGTCTGGTAAAAGTGCAACTCACTAGCAGGGTCAAAGAGAGTGAAAGAGTCTTCTGGTTTGGACTTAATAGTGAGGAGGACGGGTAGGGGGACAGGGAGAGCAGAGGGATGGGTTAGAACATAGAAAATGTTTGTATGTAGGGAACCTCTTTTCACTTGGAGAACCGCTGACAGAAGTTAAACAGTATTGGGATCCAAAGTGCCATTATATGGCCGTTTGCGAAGTCTGATAAGTTTCCCAAGGGGGTGTATGGACGACATCGTTTCCATGGGTAGGAGACAATTAGGCTCAGGACCTAAGTGGGGTGTCCCCCAAGCTCAGGATGAACCACATGAGACCTACGATGTCCTAGTTGTCATCACAGCTAGGCATGAGGTTGAGACAAAGCCCAGTTCGCCTGATGCCAGGACTTTCAATAACGAGAAAGAGGAAAATGGGCTGAGAGAGGTCTCCAAACCAAGTGAATGAGTCTGGAGAATGGTCGGTGAGTTGGGCCACCCATAGTCTTAAAGGCCATGGCTGGGGATACCTCCGTCCCCAAGAGCACCAGAGAGGTGCTGTAAGTGCAATGGTCACTTCCTCAGACTCAGAGAGTTTACACTGACCCAGAGGGAAACTTACCAATTGGCTGGTGTTGCATGAGGGGCCCAGGGATCCTTCAGGTGAAAAGTGAGCCTGTGCAGGTGCGGCAGACAGCTTCCCAGTGTAGTTCAGACCCCCGAAGGGATCAGAGACATCAGGAGAGCACATGCTCCTCCTGCATGGCCTAATTTGCTCTTATTAGTATTCCTCTCTTGTACTCTATGCTCATTGGTAAGGACACTTTTGCTTGTTTTGCTTCAGATAGGATGCAGGTGTGGGTCAGGAGGGTGCAGACTGCTTCAGGACCAGCTGACTCATCCCACCATTTGAGTGCTGCAGCTTGGGGCCTGCCTCACTGGATCCCTTGTGCATCCTTGCCAGAGTTGTTCAGATGTGTCCTGGGTCTCTGGTAAAGCCAGGACCTACTTCTGCACCCACCCTTTAGTTATTCTCCTCCTTCGCTCAGAATAATCATGTAAAAAACTTTATCTGCCTACAGCCTTTCATGGCTCCCACTTTCTTCCCTGGCTTTCCTCACCATCCCTCCTCACAGACTTCATTTCACCCTTGTGGCCAGGCCTCCTGCCTGGACTGTCTTCTAGGTAGCTGTGGGCTGCTTCCCTCCACCCCACAAGCCTCCTCATGGTGTCTCCTGCTCAGCCCACTGTCCCCAGTCACTCTCATCCAGAGTTAGCTGCTAAGTACTCCATTTACACAGTGCTGGGTAGTAAGCCCAGAGCCTCTTGAACTAGCACTATAGCAGTTAACTAGACCCCAGCCTTCAGCTGCCTCACTGGGCTGGCTCCAGGATTAGGAGCACATGCTGCTCCTGCAGGACCCTAGTTTGCTCCCTAACACTGTGAGTTCTCGCATGTGTCACAACTACTTGTAGCGCCAGCTCCAGGGGATCCCACATCTCTGACCTCTGAGGGTGCCAGCATATGTGTGTGTAGAAACCAGAGCCCCTATTCAGAGACCCCATAGACCCTATCTTGTGTATATGCTCAGAGACCTTATTTTGTATGTGCTCCTGGCTTCGACATGGGCCCAACCTTGAAGACCAGTAAAAACTCCCCACTCTAAGGACAAATTATCTCATCCAGCCCGGGTAGCCCTGAAGACTATACTAAGGATAATTAGCCCTATTCAGCCAGACAGCCCTGAAGGCTAAAGGCCATAAAGCTATCTCACCAGACCAGGTAGCCCTGAAGGCCATAAAACCAGAGCCTGATTTTAATGACTAACTCATCAGGTACTGCCAAAAAATGTAGCCACACAGATGCTTGTGAACTGCACCAGTGCCCACTAACTAAAAAACAGATACCCTCACCTATGTGGAAAACCCCTTTTTCTGTCAATAGAGGTGCTGTACCCAGTGTCAAAATCCCCCTCCTCGAGTACCACAGAAGCCCAGTTCTGATGCAAAAGCAAGGAGCCTTTATTCTGCAGAGCAAACCAGCATGCTGGGGTCAGGCACCAGGTGGAATGGCCGACCCTGAACAAAGGCTTGCTGGCGTTTTTATAGACAGTAAAAAGGGATTTCAACATGGGTAAGGTACCCTGGTTTCTAATTGGGGACAGAAATGCAGTTTACAAATGTTTAGTTCTGATTGGCTCGTGCTCAAGGGGCCAACTGTCCACGTTCTTAAGCTCTATCTGGCTAGCCATCAAAGTCAAGACATTTGGTTTATGGCCCCTAGGCCATCAGGCCAGATGAGATAGGGGCCACTCCTGCCCTGCTTCTTCTTTCTGACTGGTTGCCCTCACAGTGGGGGGTCCTTTTTCAGGTTATCTAAGTCCCATTTGGCAGACATATCCTGGCTCCTGTTAGTGTGCAGTTTGGTTTAGAGAAGGGACTTTTGCAGTCTTTCCCAAGAACCAGGGTTGGGGTGGGTCTTGCAGTTCTTCCATGGTGGAAGCCTTTTCTTTCAGAAAGAATTGTTCAGGCCTAACAAAAGAAACTGTAATTCTCTGTTTGGGGTCAGTCATCTCCATGGTGTCTGACCCCAGCATGCTGGGTTTTTCTCTGCAGAATAAAAGTGCCTTTGCTTTTTATATACATGGTCTCGCTGGTCCTTGGGGGGCAAATTTCACACCCAACATTGTGTGTGGGTGCGCATGTGTGTGCGCGCACACACACACACAAATGAAATCTTTTCTTTTTAAAAAAATTTGTGAATGTAATGTATATTTGCAAACATGTGTGTATATGTATGCATGCCAATGAGCATACATGTAGAAAGGCCAGAGGAGGGCATTGGGTATCTTTTTCTACGGCCTTCCCTCTGGTTCCTTCTCAGTGAGATAGGACCTGTCACTGAACCTAAAGCTCACTGTTTGACTGAGTTGGCTTGCTGTCTGTCTCTGCCTCCCAGTGCTGAGGTTTCAAGCATGTGTGGCCATGCTCAGCTTTTATGTGGTTACTTGGGATTCAAACACATGTCCTCATGGTTGCATAACAAATACTATTACCACTGAGCCACTTCTATGGTCTCCTGTCTCCAGTTTACATGCGCTGTGTATCCATGTGTGCCATGACATACATGTGGAGGTGAGAGGTCCTGGGGGCTGGCTGGCCCTCAGGCTTCCGAGTCCTTCTGTCTCTGCCTGCTACCTCGCTGTAGGAGTGCTGAGATTACAGCTGTGTGCCACTACAGCCACTGTCTACTTTGGTCTGGGAATTGAACTCAGGTCATGAAGTCTGTGTGGTGAAAACTTTTTATCTGCTGAGCCACCCCCACTTGCCTTCCCCAGCTTTTAGTAGCTAATATACTCAGTTATTCTTTTTTTGTCCTAATATGGAACTCTAAATGAATTTGTGAGTCATCTGTGTTGAGAGGCCATGCCAATCTTCTCTGCGCTGTTCCAATTTTAGTTTATGTACTCTGAAGTGAGCACCTCACGTAAGTTTCTGAGTGTAAGTAGGATATAGTGAGAATAATCTCATCCTTTTTCATCACCCGTTAGCCCATAGTCTCCTGATGGCTGCTGTCCTGCACAGGTGCTCCCTGCTAGATCATATGTCAAGAGTTCTATAACATGTTACAGTTACCAGGATGGTCTCCTGATGGCTGCTGTCCTGCACAGGTGGTCCCTGCTAGATCATACATCAATAGTTCTATAACATGTTACAGTTGCCAGGATGGTCTCCTGATGGCTGCTGTCCTGCACAGATGCTCCCTGCTAGATCATACATCACTGTTTCTACAACATGTTACAGTTACCAGACCTCTATTTTTATTCTAAAGCAGCACTAAATATACTTCTGTATCTTACTTTTTATTTTTAACTTACCCATACATTGGGGTTAACTTCATATCAGGGTGTTCATTCTTTTTTGTAGCTGCATAGTATCTCATTGTATGAATTAATGTTTCAAAAATGGAAGGTCATCATCTTGAGCAGTAGAGATAGTGATCCTAAGATCAGTACCTAGTCTCCTAGTACCTAAGATCAGGAGTTCAAGGACAGCCTTGGCTACATAGTGAGTTTGAGGCTATCCAGGGCTATAAAACCTCAACAAACCAATCAACCAATAAAAAAGTGCAAGTCATCCCTGTGGTGCTGGTATTGTGGGTGCTTGATAGATGTCTGCTGATCAGAAAGGCAGTCTGAAGATGGGACGGACTGAGGGGGACCCTTGTTAGGACATACTGGACTTTTGTGGTGCCATCTTACATATGACTGTTTAGTTGCTGGATTCTGTGCTGGAAATCCTGTGTCTTGTATGACAGATGTGTGGGGCACAGTCCAGGTGTGGGGAGCAGCACACAGTGTCTCAAGCCTGGCGGGTCATTCTATCCTGGTACCAGCTTCTTGGCACTTCTGTTACCACATGGAATATTTTAGATCAGGCAATTACAACTGCTGGGGTCTGCTTCAGTATTAGTTACCCAAGTTTGGACATTCAGGGTGGGCAGAATAGAGAGGGGCTGTCTAGAGTGAGACTGGTTTGGAGGCTCTGGTAGAAAATTAGCCAGAGGGCCTGTCTTGAGCTATTGACTCTGGATTGGCCAGGCAGGAAGGGATGGATTAAGAAAAACAATTCATATATCTTGGCCAGATGATAGGCTGATGCAGACTGCCTGAATATGCTTGTTCAGGGCTGAGTCCATTTGTTTTGAAAGTAGAGCATATTTTTAGGTCATATTTGGTAATAAACCCTGAACAAGACTTGAAGTTATAGAGCTTCTGAGAGTTGAAGCTGAGCTGGGCAGAGTGGCTGCAAACAACCATAAAAAGACATGGCTGCCATGTTGGCCAGTAATGCCTATCTCTAAGACCTAGACACAACATTGTGACATTGGTGAGCTCTGGATGCTTAGATTTTATTCATTGCTTCCTTCCTTTTCAAAATTCTTAGTGGTGCCAGTGACTTATGCAGCCAAATCCAAACTCTGAAATATTAATAGGTGGAGAGCAGAGATGCCAAGGGGAGTGGCTGTCATTGGGATATGCACAGCACACAGCCTTTGTTTTTGGGTTGAGAGCTTCTTGCTATCTGGTGCTGTATAGCCTTCAAGCTCCCAGGAACCGCATCTATGGTGCAGGCTGTAGCTCTAACCTCCCCAGTCCAGAGCTCAGAGACTAGGACTCACTTAGTCCAGAGTGTCTGGAATCTGGATTTGTCTAAAGGGCAGCCTAAGTTTAGAGAAGTTAATGTCATAAAACCACTTCATTATTGAGTATGAATATGGAATATTAATAGAAATAACTATTAATGCAGAGTCACTTGGTGTTTTTGTGACTGTTCTATTGAGTTTTTGTTTTTGTTTTTTTGAGATAGATTCTCCATCTAGCCCAGGCTGGCTTATGTAGCATTCGTGACAGCCCTCCTGGCTCCACCTGCAGAGTGCTGAGATTATAGGCATGAGCCACCATGCCCAGCTGGCTGTTGAACTGCTGTTTTACCAATTGGCTACCATGTTATCCAGCCCTTTATATAGCCTGGATCTTTGGAGGTGGTAGACCAGAAGACCGAGGACTGTCTGGCCTAGGTCAGAAAAGAGTTTGCATTGCCAGACCCTGGATCCTCAGCCTGGATTCTTAGGGCTCAGGTAATCAGGAAGTGCTCTTTGTGAATTCATGTGGTTTTGAGCTGATCACCAACTGAGGTCTCTGACTACAAATGCCTTTCAGACCATGGTGTGGTTAACAGTCTCCAGGAGCTGTGGAGCTCATCAGCCTCAGCCTCCCTGTATCTCGGATAGCACGGGGACCCTGTGTCAGCACTTGGCATTTGACGACTGGGGCCCCTGTGGACCTGCTTCTGGTCAACAGAACTCTTTGTTCCTGGTCATTTTATCAGCGCTTCTTATGGGTCAAGTTCAAAATGTGGCAGCTTAATAAGCTTGCCTGAAAACACTCCCATCTCCTAGGCTCTAAAGTTCTATTACATTGCAGAAATACTTTTGTATGGTTTTTTTTCCTAAATTTTCTTGAAAGAAAGAAAGAAAGAAAGGAAGGAAGGAAGGAAGGAAGGAAGGAAGGAAGAAAGAAAGAAAGAAAGAAAGAAAGAAAGAAAGAAAGAAAGAAAGAAAGAAAGAAAGAAAGAAAGAAAGAAAAAAGGAAAAAAACAAAAGCCAGGAGGGCTTGAGTTTGTGTGATTGTGTGATGAGGCTGAGGAAAGGCAGAAAAAAGCAACTTTTTTTTTTTATATTTGGCTTTTCCTCCCCTCAGGTAGTTTCTGACAGGTAAGGAGTTTGGCCCAAACCAGAACTTTTTGTAGCACACTTCTGTTCTCAAGGGCTTAGGCACCTGTTTGGAAATCACTGCTTTTCAACTGGAAAGGAAGCTGGGCAACATGGGGAGACTGAAGAGGAGGGTCAGAGACTCCAGACCGGCTTCAGCTGCTGGAGATTTTGTCTCAAAAGAACTAGGCAAAAGTATAAAAGAGGCTATGTCAATGAGAGCGGGTGGCACATAGGCCCGGCTTCCCAGTTTAAGATCCACGACTTGTGGAAGTTTCTTTTTAGTTATGCATAAAATAAGTGTTTCATGCACTGTTGGGTGAGGGGCTGCAGGCCTTGGCATTTTGTATTGTCTGCAGATGCTGGATTTTTGTGGGGAATATTTGATTGCTATGATCTGCACCTGAGGACATCTGAATCAATAAAAACACCTGAGTTCAGATGCTTGGGATTCCACTGTTGAGGATGGTGCTTGCCACGATGGTAGTTCCCTCCTCTGAGTTATGCCAGGAGTTACACCTGTGACCATGCCATCTTGTCTTCTTCTGCTAAACTGCCACAGCAGTATATTACTACATAGGACCTTGGAGCTGGAGAGATGGCTGCTTTTTTGGAGGACTCTGGTTCAATTGCCAGCACCACATGGCAGTTCACAATTCCTGTAACTCTAGTTCCAACACCCTCACACTGATAGACATGCAGGCAAAACACTAATACACATAAATAAATGAATAAACAAGTGAATTTTTTTTTTAATGATCTAGGACCTCAGGCATGTCCAGGGCCCTGTGGCTCCTCCTGCTTTTGACTCTCATGCTTAGGAGGGTCCTGTGCAGAGAATGAAGCCCAGTGGCCCCCATGAGCTCCAGTTACAGGCTACCAGTGAGAGGCTGCCTGTCTGAGATAAATGCTGTCACTCTGCTCCAGTTCCTGGGGTGTGAAAGGGATGACACCAAACTGTGGGTCAGGAGGAGGTCCAGAGTTCAGGGTCAGCCTTCTGCCTACCAGAAACCGTGTGTGTGTGTGTGTGTGTTTGTGTGTGTGTGTGTATGCGCACACACACGTGTGATAAGAGCATTTATGATTGACTTTTTCCAGCCTGGAGAGATGGCTCAGTGCTTTAGAGCATCAGCTACTCTTTCAGAGGACCCAGGATTGGTTCCCAGCACCCACATGTCCCTGACAACCCTCTGTTACTCCAGTTCCATGGTATCTGACTTTTTTGGCTGCCATGGGCACTGCACACATGTGGTGTGCACACAGACACGGAGGCAAACACTCAGACACATAAAATAAAATTAAATAGATCCTCAAAAAATGGAAGATCTTTCATCATTTTTCAAGCACACAGTATATAATTATGTCTGTAGTCACCACGTGTGCAGCAGGTCTCTAGATGTTCATCCCATCTACAATTTTGTACCTTTGACCAACATTTCATTCCCCAGCCCGACGTGCCCTTGGCAAACACCATTCTGTTCTCTGCTTCCATAAGACTTACTTTTAGATTCCATGAGCTTGTTGCATACAGCTAAAATTGCAAGGCTTTGTCCTGTGCCTGGGTCCTTCCTTCCTTCCTTCCTTCCTTCCTTCCTTCCTTCCTTCCTTCCTTCCTTCCTTCCTGTTTTCATTCCCTCCCTCCCTCCCTCCTTTCTTCATCTTCTCCTCCTCCTCCTTTTTTTTTTTTTTCCAAGGTAGGGTTTCTCTTTGAAGCCCTGGCTGTCCTGGATCTTACTCTGTAGGCCAGGCTAGCCTTGAGCATACAGACAGATCTCATAGAGCCTGCCTCAGCCTCTCAAGCATTGGAGCTCAGCTGATTATTTCTTTTATCATAATATCCTCCAGACTTTTTTCTTGTCACAAATTGCAGAGGGAACCAGCCTTTTCTGCAGATGGGTTTGCAGGACTCCACTCAGGAGGGGAATACGGGTGAAAAGGGGAATTATGGCAAATGAACAAGAGAGTTCATTCTTTACCGCAAATGAACATAGTAGTTCATTCTTTTATGGGACTCAGACATGGCATGCTTATGCACTTTAAGAAATGACACTCACAATTGCGCTTTAGAAATAAAAACGTAGAAGTGTTTTCAATAAGAAAATTAACAGTGTACATATCAAAGGGAGAAAGGGATAGGAGGAAAAACACAGCACACTGTTAGAAAGGGAGTGGCACTGAGAGAGAGACAGACAGACAGACAGACAGACACAGAGGGAGGGAGAGAAACAGAGGGAGAGAAAGATGCTGCTTGCTAAGAACTTTAAGGGCCAGTCATCTCAGCGGGCCCTTGTTGGTATGCAGGTGTGATCCAGGATGGAGCCAGGCGTCATTCCTCCTGGCCTGGTGGCCTGCAAACCTGCAAAACTTGAGGTGATTACAAAGAACATTTGAAAGAACATCTGAGACAATGAGCTGCCAATGGCTGGAGGCTCCTGTTGGCTGAATTTAGCTCTTCTGGTGCGGATTCATATTTTGGTGTGCTAATATTAAAGGCTATCTCTTCCTGGAGCATTAACACCTGTCCTGGGGCAGTATGCCAGGGCTTAGGGGGAAAAGGGCCTGCAAGGTTTTTCAGGTGAAGTGGCTGCATTCCTTTCCCAGCCAAAAACCACCAGCTAAAGAAGCCATGCAGACATTCTCATTAAAAGATGAAAATTTAGCAAGGAAGGGGAGAATATAGCTGATGGACTAATATTTCCCCAGCTAAAGAATCCGGATCTCTGTCAGGAAGACTCTATTTACATCAGGGACACTCATAGGCCTCAGCATATTTCTCCCTTCCTTTTCATAGCTGTAGGCACCCACATCAACCGTGAGGGAGTCTACGGCCTTTTGGAGCTGGACGAAGATTGCTGGAAGAGAGAATGCTGATAGACATAATGATATAGCAATGGTTATAATAACTGTAAGGCTATGATATTTAGTGGATGATTAAAGATTTTGCACTGTCCCAGTGAATGGGGAAACTGTCTTATCCATGGAGACAGAGCCTAGTCTGGAGGAGCTAATCTTAGTAAATAAGTATTTTGATATAGGGAGACATAAAATGAACTGTGTACACCTGTTGAACAAATGCAGCAGTAATGGCAAACAAACAATTAAAGCGGCGTGTTATAAGAAAATGTCATAACAAGCTATTTTGACTGAGAGACGGCATTAGGAACTTGTATCAACGTGTACATAACAGGGTCATCGCACCAGGGCTAAGACAAATTTGTTGACAATAAAACATAAGGAAATTATCCAACAATAAATGTTTTTGGAGACATAAAAATTAATAATCATTATACAGTTTTGATATTCATTTAGGGGAAATTCAGTCACACAAACCAAGCATTTTTTGTAGAGGTAGAAAGCAGAGTGGAGAAACATTAGGCTTCTCCGAAGATGACTTGTTGCTTATTTTGTCTGAATTTTTTAGAAAGACACAAGCAAAATCTAGTTTAACCCTGTGCCTTTCAAAAGACCATTTTTATAGCCATGGGCATAGAGGCGGCTGGGGCAGCTGCAGGAACCATTTTTGCATTTTTGTTTTTTGATTAGCAGTAGGAGGTGATTTAAGCTCCCCTCTGAGCCTGTAGGAAGATCCACTTTCTAGTAACCCTGTTCCAGACCTGGCCAGGTAGCATCTAGGGCGGTGATGCTCAAATGAACACAGAACATACATACATTTTTATACATTTAAACACCATCCACTCGCAAATAAGAGCACACATATGAGACAGACAAAACAACAACACCAAGACACCGGTGATCACCAAGACAAAACTTAATCAGGCCTGAGAAAAAGGGAAATGAGAGGCACTTAAATCGGGGTGCACCCAGTTGTAATTTAGAGAAAAAGGCAGAACTCTCTGCAGGATTGTATCTGAGGATCTGAAGCTCAGGGTGGCATTCCATTGTTAAAACTTGACATTTATATATATATATATATATATATATATATATATATATATATATATATATATATATATATATATTTCTCTTTATCATCGATTTCATACAATTTTAAATTTAAAAAAAATGAGACAGGGTTTCAGAGACAAAGGGGACCTGCTTTTATCTCCCAAACGTTGGGATTAAAGGCATGTGCCCTCCTGCCCAGCACACTCACACACACACACACACACACACTTTTAAATTATGTATTTACGTGTGTGGGTATGGACAGCTATGGGCACCGCAATGCATGTTCTCCCAGAGGCTAGAGGCATCGATTCCCTAGAGCTGAAGTTACAAGTGGTTGTGAGCTGCCTGGCCTGGGTGCTGGGAACTGAAGAGGACCCTTTGCAATAGCACTATGCACTTCTAACTCCCGTGTCATCCCTCTGTCCCCTTAAGATAGGGTTTTAGGTAGTCCAGGCTAGCCTTGAACTTGCTGTGTAGATGAGCATGAGCATGACCTTGACCTTGGACCTTCCTGTTTCCTCTTCCCAAGTGTTGGGTTTACATGTGTGCACCGCCCCACCTGGTTTATGAGGTGTTGGGGGAACACAGAGCCTGCTGCACGCTAGCCACACACTGAGCTGATCTATTCCCTAACACTAAGTCTACAATTCGTTTTGAGTTGCTTTTTGCATGTGAGGTGAGTTAAGGGCATAGTTTCATTCTCTGGCCTGTGGGCGGCCACTTGTCTACAATCCATTTTGAGCTGCTTTTTGCATGTGGGGTGAGTTAAGGCATAGTTCCATTCTGTGGCATGTGGGTGGCCACTTGTCTCAACACTGCTTACTGAAGAGACTAAGTTTCTATCGTAGATGTTAGCATTGTTGAAAATCTGTCGACCATAAGCATGAATACTTACTATATGGGCTCTATTTTGTTCCAATGAGGTGTGTATCTGCTTTTTTCTTTGGGGGATGAGGTAGGGCAGGAGCCAGGGCAGTCAGCACCATACTGGCTTAGAGGCAGGATGAAGGACAGGGAAAATCTTGGATATGCAAAAAGGATAGGGGCCCTCACTCGGGAATCTGGTTGAAGCCCTTCTGAAAAAACCAAGAACAATAGCCAGCTGCTAATGGTCTTTCTCCCTTCCCAGATGTAAACCTAAGGCTTTCTTGGAATCCCACTAGAAACCCCATTTACAGAGAAAGGACATCTTCTAAAACCCTTGTGTAACCTCATCAGATTACAACCCCATCCAAGGCATACATATAAAATAAAAATGAAAGGAGCAGGGGGACTCTTCTTAGTAACTTCTTGAAGTACCTTGAGAGTCACCAAAATGGTCTGCATGGGTAATGCTAAGACAGTTGCTTACCCTCCCTTGAGAAGCCCATATCCACGCTTGGGTGTGTCTTACTTCTTACTCGAGCTTATATTAAAATATCTTCAATTAAAATGAAATCTCCCAATGCTATTTGCTAACCTGGCTAGTCCTGAAATGTTTCCAGTGTTGAAGGCGTGAACCCAGGTTTGGCCCAAGTCAAGGCCCTAAATATAGCAGGGTGCTGAGGACAGCAGTGTCGCTGTCCCCTCCCCACTTCCATCTTGATTAGTAGCTGAGAAGTATATTTGGGATTGGGAGAATGACGCCGCCAGCATTGTTCATTTTGTTCAAGACTGCTTTGGCTCTTTGAGATGAATTTTAGGAATTCTTAAAGCAATCTTAGTGAAACATGCATAGGACTTGGACAGAAATCACATGCCTTACAGGCCTTTGAGTAGTATGCTTCTTTTAAGCTATCCATCCTTCCAACTCCTGCACACGCATCATTCCATTTTGTGAAGTTATTTTTTAAGCTTATTTAATGTGTATGAATGTTTTGCTGCATGTGTACAGCATGTATGCCTGGTTCCTGGAGAGGTCAAAAGAAGGTACTAGAATCTCAGGAGATGGTTGTGAGCCCCATGTCATCTAGAAGAACAACTAGTGGTCTTAATCAATGAGACTTCTCTTTAGCCCCTCGCTCCCTTAAAATTTTTTTTATATTGATAGGGAGGGAATTAGGTGGTTGTGAGCTGCCTGATGTGGGTGCTGAGAAACAAACTCTGGTTCTCTGGGATGGCAGCAAGACCTCAACCATACACAAAGAAGTACAAGCAACTAAGAAATGTTGAGATTGGGAGAAACAATCTTTCTCAAAGAGCACATCAATTGTTTATCCAATACCAAATGGTCAGCCTTGAAAACATATATACAAGTAACAGTATACAGATCAGCAGGTTATAGTCAGGAGTATATGTACACATGTGTATATGTTTACATGTAACAATGACTAATGAGAATAAAGGCAATGCATTTGAAAGAGAGCAAAGGGGGTATATGGAAGGAATGGGAAGGAAGAAAGGAAAGGGGGAAATTATATAATTATATTATAATCTCAAAAATAATAAGAGAAATAAATAACTATTTTAAATATACTGAAAGGCCCTTAAATATTTGGGAGTCAATTAAAAATAAAGGTTCTACATTTTAAAATGAGTCATCTGTCAAGGGAAAAATATTTTGCATCATATGAAAATTTAAAAAATGTATCAAAATTTGTGAGAAACAGCTAAAGTGGTGCTTACCCAGAAATCTACAGCTCAAAATGCTCATATTAGGAAAAAACATTAAAAGTCAATTAAATTTTGTTTTGTTTTGTTTTGAGACAGGTTCTCACTAGTCTGCCCTAAAACTTGCTGTGTAGACCAGGCTAGCCTTGAACTCATAGAGTTGCCCTGCCTCCCATGTGTAGGGATTAAACACATGCACCACCTCACCTGGCCCAATGAGCTTCTATCATAAGAAACCGGAAAAAGAACTAAAAACAAAACAAAGAAAGCACACGGAGAAAATAACCAGGAAGAAGGAAATTAAAAAGAAAAATCAAGTCTATGAAAAGAAAAGATAGTTCTCTGAAAAGCAAAAAGCACAAGCCTGACGTTGTGACACACACCTGTAAATCACACCGTTTAGAAAGCGGGTAGGAATTCAAGATCGTCTGCAGCTGCATAGTGAGTCTTAGGCTAGCCTAGGCCATGTGCAGCCTCAACACATGCGTGTGCACATGCACACTCGTGCACACACACACGCCCCTCCCCAAACAGGGGTTGGTGTATGATTCAGTTGGTAAATTGCTTGCCAGGCAAGCATGAAGACCTATGTTTGATCTCTAGTACCTATGTAAAAGCCATTATGTACTGTCAGCCCAGTATTGGGGAGGCAGAGACAGTAGGATCTCTGGGGCTTGCTTAGCCTTCTCAACGTATAGCTCACAATCCCTTTTGGGGGTCAAATAGCCCTTTCACAGGGAGCGCCTAAGACCATCTGCATATCAGATATTTACGTTATGACTCATAACAGTAGCAAAATTACAGTTATGAAGTAGCAACAAAAATAATTTATGGTTGGGGGAGGGTCACCACAGCATGAGAAGTGAATCAAAGGATCGCAGAATTAGGAAGGTTGAGAACCACTGCGTTGTGTGGTCTTGGTCCAACATCCCTTGCTTTCTATAGATTACATGTCTCTTTCCTGTGTTTTACACTGAACATGTTGAATAGAAAATCCTTTTTCTTTATTTTTAATAAAACAGAAAAGCTACCTTCTTAAGAAACTCCCACCTTTTCGACAATAGTCTCTGTGTCCAGGAAACACTATGGGCCTAGATATCTACTTGGACTAGTGAGAAGGTGGAAAATAAAGAATAAAAATGAAGAATGAAAAGGCATTTGTATTGTGACAAATCACAAATAAAAGGCTGATATGCAGACTGTGAGATGTCAACATTTACAAAAGTAAAGGGTCAGTCTGAATTTGAGTTGTAGTCAGCTCACAGACTTGACTTGAGAAACCAAACAGCTGTGAACAGTGGGAACAGTAGGAATAAACACTGGCAAGTGAGTCCCTGGGAATTTAGTAAAGAGCAATTGCTGAGAATGCCAACATTGGAAACATGGAAAGCATCTGGAAGGCTTGGCAGAGCAGGGAAAAGTTGGGAACTTGGACATTAGGTCTTCAGGAAGACAAATGACACCTTGATAGGACCTTATCTCTACAGAGCAGTTTTCAACCTTCCTAAGCAGCAAGTCTTTAGTAAGGTTCTGATATGTAGATGGTTTTAGACCTCTGTAAAGGGTCGTTCAACTTCCAAAGGAGTCTCACGACCCATAGGTTGAGAACTGCTGCTGTAGAGGACCAAGACACGGGGACAAGCATAATAATAGGTCATTCAATGAGAAAAAAATTCCATGAGAATCTAATATCCAGAAAAGGATTTGAAGAGTGAGCCTGTGCAGAAACAAGGGCAGCTTCTTTTCTGGTTGCTGAGTCACTGAGCTACTAGATTACGGTGTCAGCATTTCTCCTGTAATTAGAAGGAAGGAAGATTTGGTCCTGAAGTTGGAAGTGGCCATAAATTCTAGCCTGCAGGAGAAACCTGAGTTGCCCCAGGGATAGGGAGTTGAGGGATAGGAGAAGGTGTAGAGAATGAGCTATTATTCTGAATGCACAGCCTTTGAATGGACACAAGCGAAGATATTAGTCTTCACACTCTTGTCTGTTGGGGTGTATTTGAACTTATTCTTGAGAGGACCAGCGCCCTAGTGGCATTGACTTTGCTGACTTTGCCTCTCTACACTGTCATAAACTCATTCTCCCAGAAAGATACTCACTTCCTTCCAAAAAGTGCCTGGGTTCTGACCAATCAGAGAGATCCCCTACTTCCTTTTGAAAACTCTGGTGGCCGCCTCTCACCTCTCGAGGTTGTTCACCATATTCCGACCCTGGCATGCCAGTTTTGCTCAGAGCTGTGTTTTCTCTTCTGACATCATTATGTAACCCATTACTTTCTATGGCCATGCCTTCAAATTTCTCAGTGTCTATCTGAGCTATTAAAAGAAATCTAACATTCTCAAATATTAAGCTGTTTATCTAGTCCTGAACCACTGACTGAAGGTCACAGGCCTTAGCTATTTGAAACAGCTTCTTGGGCGTGGACTCTGGAATGTAGAAAGTATGCTAATTGGGAACATTAGCAATTGTCCACTCAGTGGCCTTTGATTGGAACAATTGTCGTTCTGATGTTGTCCACCCACTGAGATTTTTGTGTTAAAAGCATCTGATTTTATTAATGCAAATCAAAGGACTTTACAAGGCCCTCCCTCAACCTAAGCACCTAAGGAAGACCTTGGCTGGCAACTTCAGCCAGCTGAAGTTGGGAGGTCTGTGCACTGTAAAAGTTCTATTCATGATATATTAAGGCCTGTGTGATGATGGACAATGCTTCCTTTCAATAAAATACCTAGAGGTCATGTGCTGGGGTTGGGGCCAGAAGAAGAGATCAGAGGATGGGTTGTAAGTCAGCCCATGAGGGGAGACCCTGTGCCTCGGCTTCCAGGTTTTCCACCTCAGAAAGTTGTCGGGCTCTTTATTGATACCCACCAATAATGTTAATTTTAATACTTTACATTTATTTATGTATTTATTAGACAAAAGGAAGGAGAGGAGCTGTTGTTATGTTGGTCTTCCTTCATGCCTTTGCCACAGCCCTATCCCAGCCCGGAGCTGGCTGGAAAGCCGTGAGTTTCCTGCCCTGGCCAGGGGCGAGAGACTCAAGCGAAAGCCGTGGGAAAGCGCCAGGAAGCCACGTGGACATGGGTTCCTTGGACCGGACAGGCTGCCTGATCCCCGATTGCTGAGAACGGACAGGACGCGAAAAGAAATCCCGGGAATCTGGAATCTGATGGACACGAGACTCGTTTATTCCACGCGCCCTCCCCTTTTAACATCTTTCCCAGGGAAAGGGCGTGGCTCCTCCCTCGGGCGGGGAAGCCTTAATTAGCATGGCAGGGGAGGGGCACACCTGGCCTCGTGGTCTTTGCAGAGACAAAGGTGTACAATTCGCCACTTGGCAGGCAGAAATTTTGCCAATCTGTTTACTGTGAGTAGTAGCTTCCAGGGCTTCAAGAGAAGGAGTCCGCAGAGCATCCTGCAAGCTCGAGGGCGAGGAACACTCTCGCTTCAACTTCACTCTTTAGCCCAGAGCCCTACAAGGAGCGATGTGAGGAGGCCACGGGAGAAGATACGGTGTGAGCTCTCTGCTAAGCCGCCTGGGTACTGCATCCCTGAGAGTTGTCATGGCTCGTGATTAATGTATCATCGGCTTATTAATATATAATACTTTAACCCCTGTTACCACATGGATACTGTCACTGCATAACTTGAAATATGTTAGCCAAAAAGGCCTGTTTTTAGAAAACCATCATATTTCTTTCTCAAAAGTTCAGTTGCCACAATACAACATAGAGAATATTCCACATGCTGAAAACCACAGCAACAGTGTTGCTCTGAAAACTTAGCGAAGTCTCAAAAGCAGAAAGTAAGTACATCACGGGGGAGGATCAGGGTCACACCGTAGACGATTTGCCAGTTTGGGTAGACTCCGCAAACATTCCGTAAGACAACTGAAATTGGGGCAGTGTGAGCTGGAGGTTATTCAGTGACTTCATAGGCAAATAGATCCAGTCCACACCCCACAAATAGGGATTCTCCCTCAAACTAGTAGCTCTGTACAATCATCCCTCACTTCACAACCTCACTGGATCCCTCATGTGCCCCAGGTCAGGTTCAAAGTCTCCAGGTCAGCGTTCCTTCAACATCTGACCTACTCACTAGCTCAGTCAGTCTCCTGCTCCACTTTTTTTCTGAATATGTCAAACAAACCTGTGCTACTCTTGTTTTTTATAGGTATTTAATCAATGCCATATTTTCAAGTGTAGCTCTCTTTAACTTTCCAGCATAAAAACTTACCAACAACATATGCCATGAATTCTCTCCCTTCTTTCGCATCTCAGTATTTCAGACACAAATGATCACCTGCCTAGCATCACTCTCTCTTTCTTCTTACAGAGTCCTGATTTTATTCTGGGAAACCTTGTTGGAGTAAAGGAGTTTAATATCCCAGACAGCCACACATGAATTTTTAGAAATTGATTTCCTGGGGCCAGAGAGATGGCTCAGAGCTTAAGAGCACTGGCTGCTCTTCCAGGGGACCCAACACCCACATGGCAGCCAACAACCCCCTGTAACTCCGGTCCTATGTGATGAGATATGACACCCTCTTCTGGCTTCTGTGGGCACCACGCATGCATGTGATGCATAGACCTACACGCATACACATAAAAATAATAAAACGTATTTTAAAAAAGAAAGAAAATGCTTTGGTTTCCTGATAAAGCCATAGCACTATACCCTCCTCCCTTTTTTTTATGGAACTTGGACCAGAAGTGCCAGGGGAAACAGTCATCACTTGTTCATAAAGTAAGGAAAAGAATGAAAATTAAACACTAAGGATGGCAGGGGGAAGGGAGAGGTAAGATATTGCTGCCACCATGGACGTGCTCTGCCATCTTCTGTTGCCTTTATGTGACCATCATTTTTATATAAAAATTAAACCCCTACTAGATAATTTGTAATAGGTTAGTAGGTGATTCATGCAACTTTGTAAATCAAAGTCACAGCATGCCATGCATCGACTATTTGTTCTCTTGTACTTTTGTGTTTACCAAAACCCCGTTATCTAGCACCAGATATCCCAGTGTATATTTACGAGTGTCTCTTTAGAAACTGATGTTGCTGGTCAGTGACTCTTAGTGCAAATGCTGTTAGTATTAACTGCTCAGTGCCAAGCACTACGTAGCATAAACTAAACAACCCAAATGCTAGATGTGATCCCATATAGGATACGATGAGTAATTTCGTTGTGACACCAGAAATCAGATGCTTTCATATAGATTTCAAATATTTTTGTTTAAAAACGATATCAGAATCAGCTATGTTTCAGTATTTACTATCTTCACATTTCACTGTTAAAGAAATACTTGTACCTTCATCAGCTAATGAAAAATTATAAAAAATATAAAATTATATAAAAATGATATTCCAAGCAAATGGACATAAGAAGCAAGCTGGGGTAGGCAGTTTAATATTTTACACAAAAATAGACTTCAAACCAAAACTAATTAGAAGAGATAGAGGACACTACATATTCATCAAAGGAAGAATACTCCAAGATGGCATTTCAATTCTTAACTTATGCCCCAAAGGCAGGTCACCCATGTTTGTAGAAGAAACAGTATTAGACTTAGATCACATCCTGATCCTCAGATACTCATAGCGAGAGTTCTCAATACCCCACTCTCACCAACAGACATCTCGTCCAGACGTAAACGTAAACGTAAAATGCAGAGGTAGCAGGTGCTGTAAAGCAAATGGACTAACAGATATTTACAGCACATTCACTGGGTGTTCTGGACTATCTTCATGGCCCAGTGACCCTAAATTTTGGTCGATCTGCTTTTCAAATGTTGAGATTACAAGCACAGGCCACTGTGACAGCCCAGACATACTGCTATTTTAAAAATTTCTTCCATGTTTGTGAGCAAATGAAACCCTTCGTTGTCAGTCAATATTTTTAGCACATGATTCTGTCCTCTATACTCAAATGTGACTAAATATACGTTACTTCTACTTCGCTGTTGTTCAAGCAATTAGTGAGTCATTACTTCTGCATTGTGGCTACGCTGTCCTCTTCATTCACTTGGTCAAGAACAGCAAACCATTTCTCATAAAGATTAAAGGCTTGAATCCTTTAAATCATGTGTGTGCATATTATGAACACAGAACATCAGAACCAAAAAGGGCAGAAAGGGGAAAAAAATCGTTTTTTATGAGTCTGTAGAATAACTAAACAGTGGAAAAATAGATTATGTGGGGGATAAAAGCTAACCCTTTCAGGGAATATACTTTACATCCTCAGAAGTGATCAGTTCCCAATGTCTGCAGATAAAGATCAAACATTTAAATCACCCACACTCAGAACTTAATTTAAAATCATATGCTGACACTGGGCCTGTAACCCCAGCACTCCTGAAGGACGGAGGATCAGGGGTTCAAGGCCTACCTCGGCCCAGCTCAAGTTAGAGGCTGGCCTGAGCTACATAAGCCCTATCCTGCAAAATAATAATAATAATAATAATAATAATAAAGTGTTGAGGAGGTTGGGGGTCTAGATGAAAACACAGTTGTTGGGGTTTCGGAGAAGATATATAAGAATCTACTGTTGTTTCCATGTTTTCCCATAATAATATTGTAGATTTAGAAAAATGCAAAGTCCCACTGTCATGTTTGATAGTTAATACTTTGGCTCTGCGCTTTAAAGGCATCATTTGTAGTGAGAGGGATGCAAATTGAACCCATGTCATAAGATCCTTCTACTACACACCACCACCACCACCACCACCACCACCACCTCCACCTCCACCACCACCTCCACCACCTCCCGCCCATAGCAGTCCGCGGGGGTGGGGGTGGCTCCGGGCTTCAGTCCTGCAGCGCCTTCCAGCCCCTGGCAAGGAAGGAGGCAGGTCTGCCGGAAGCCGCTGGGCGGAGCGCGGAGCCCTCAAGAACCTAAATGGCCGGAGGGTTGCATGATTTCAGAAGGGCCCCTGAGGCTCGGGCGCCTTTGGTCAATGCTCCTGGAAGTTATGACTTCAACACAGGCTGGGGAGGGACAGGCTCGACACACATGTGAATTCGCAGAGACCGAGGCGGCACGCACTGGGCACGCACAGATCCGCATCAAGTCCTTTGTGTATATAATTGCGGCTGACAGTTTAGTGCTTTATGGGATTCCTGAGTGAGCGAGTGCGTCTCTGTTTCTTGTGCCTTCTCTTGGCCATTTTCCCTTCGGTTTGTTCGTTTTATCCAATTCTAATGTGTTAGTTTTTCTTTTATCTTATTATATTATATTTTATTATTATTCCTTAGAAGCCTGTTTGTTTTCTAATGAGCAACAGAAAGGGAGTAGCTTTGGACAGGAGATGAGGCGGGGAGGAACTGGCAGTAGACGGAGGGGAAACCATATTTGGGATATATTATATGGGAAAAAATATCTATTTTAAATAAAAGAAAAAAGATAAATCAGAGGGGAAAAGAGTATAATGTTATAAAATTTTTAGAAAACCACAAAACAGGGGATTCTAGAACTCTATCATAGAAACATGAGTCACAGTGTTATTTTTCTTGGAATAATAATAAGCATATGACTTAAAGAAAAACATCAGCTTTTTAGAAAATAAACAGAACTGTTATCGGAGAAACAAACAACTGTTACACTTTTAAAAATATTTCTAAAGTATTTAGGTCTCTTTCCATAAGTAGAAAGCCTTTCTTGGTGGCAGCATGAAAACGAGCAATTTCTAGTGTATATAGTATATGATCAGACTTCAGACCTGTATTCAGAGCTGCTTAAACATTTACAAGTCCATTAAAAGCAAAGAAGGAAAATGTACAGTCACACAACCTTGAAGATGATGAATTACTGTTAGAGATAATATTAATCTATGCAGCTTTTCTACATATATAGTATGTGTGCATGTATGCGTATGCATGTATATGTTCCAATATTAAAATGTCAATTTTCGTACAGATATATTTAGCCAATTTACTAAGCTATTCTTCCAGAAAGACTCACATAGACATAATAGATTTTCTGAGCAAGGACTAACATCCACTAAACCAAAAGGGTCAAAGAGTGAAGAACACAGTCATTGTCCCCACAAATATGGAACAATTTGAGAAGTTATCTGAAAAAATAGTTTCTGTAAGGTCTGAAATTTGCCTCACAAAGACCACCAAGACCACGTATGCAAAAAGCAAAGGCACTTTTATTTCTTGAAAGAAAATTCCTGCATTAGGAGTCAGCCATTCAAGAAAATGATGACCTGGACAAAGGCTTACTGGCCTTTTTATCGGTTGTAAGGAGAATTTCAGCATGGGTGAGGTAATAGGGGACATGATTGGTGGTCAGTGAGACCGTTACATGGGTCAGTTTGTGACTGACTAATTTCAAGATAAGACACTCTTATATCTCCTGGCATGTGGGGTACCAGGCACAGATGTCTGGCCTTGAGAGAAGGCCTTCCTGTATTCCTGTGGCTACACTGTGGTTGCCCTTATCTCTGATTTGTTGTCTTTTGGGTGAGGGGAGGGCTTTTATGGCTTTCTCTTAGAATTTTTGAGTTTTCAGGGTCAGGCCCATGGCAAGCTTGAGATGAAGCCTAGGGCCTAAAATGGAGTCTGTTCTGTCTCTTCAGTTCCAACTCAGTTACATAGTAGCATAAAAATTCAAGTAAATGGGGAATTCTTAGAAAGTTATTCCTGTCATAAGTACTGTTCAGATTTTGGGAACTAGGTGCTGAAAACACAGCAAATACTTTTGGAAATATCAAAAAGATTCTAAAAACAAGAGTTTGTGGATCTTTGGGTAAAATGTAACCACTACTGAGCAATGGTCCATGGTCAAAATAATTCTAAAAACTATGGAACAGAACACCTCTCCCATAACTCCAACAGCCATTTTAAGAAATTTACAGAGATGTTCCTCCCGTGTAGTCCATCCCTTCCCTAGCAGCATAAAGTCTGCTTTCCTTAGGAGAACAGCACTTAGCATTGTCATCATGAATAGGTTTTTAGAAAGTCAGAGCTGAAGAATGAGAGTTAGTTCACATGATCTGGAAGAATTAAGACAGACCACCAATCTATCATAAGGATCAAAAGTGGTTATTAGAAGAATAATTTCTTCAGCAGAGCATGGAATGTAGATCCTTTCAATGGACTTGTATAGGGGTATATTTAAACTTATTCTCAAATATTAAGCTATTTGTCTAGCGTCCTGACCCACTGACAGAAGGTCACCTTCCTTAGCTATTGTAAACAGCTTCATAGGAGTGGACTCTGGAATGCAGAAAGCACGCTAGTTTGGAGCACCAGCAACTGTCTACTCAGTGGCTCTTGACTGGAACAATTGTCAGCCTAATGTTGTCTGCCCACTGAGATATTTATGTTAAAAGGATCCAATCATATTAATGCTAATCAAGGGACTTTACAGGGCCCTCCCTCAACCTAAGTACTGGATAAGGTAGACCTTGGCTGTGGACTTGACTGGTGGGTAAAATTGCATCATGTCAGCCAGCTGAAGTTGGTGCACTGTCAACATTCTATTTGTGATGCATTAAGGTCTATGTGTTGGTAGGTAGTGCTTCCTTTCAATGAAATACCTAGAGGTTGTGTGCTAGAGGTCGGAGCCAGAAGAAGCGATCAGAGCGAGAGGAAGCTGAGGCTTGTAAGTCAGCATGTGAGGTGAGACCCTGTGCTTCGGCTTTCCAGGTTTTCCATCTCAGAAAGTGTCATGACTCTTTATTGGTACCCACTGGTAGTGTTAATTTTAATACTCTGTTGAGTGTTGAGGCCCATCATATCCTGGCAATAGATGCAGTCTGCATGACAGAGTTCCAGATCTCCCTAGCCAGGGAATTTCGGCTTATCAGCTACTTTGCTCCCTTCTCCCTTTTACTGAAAGGCAGCAAAAAAGTCTCTCATCAATAATAATGTGTGCATGGCCTAGTAGTGGTATCTAAATTACTTCCTGAGTTGGCTATTGCTGGCTGGGAAAGAGACGCTGCCATCCCAGCTCAAAAGTATTTGTAATAACCTTGCAGACCTTTAAGTCCTGGCATGTGTGAAAACTACCCATGCTTACTGCAAGCACATCATAAAAACTATTCCTAGAGTAAATGCTGATCTTCCCAGGAAGAGATAAAGCCTTTAATAGATAGAAGCTAATAGAGCCTAGATAGAGAGTTAGCACACCTGGAAAAACAAATAGATAGTTCATCCTTAAGTTGCCCCTTTGTTAATATAGTGAACCTATACAGACTTAGATTAGAAGTAAACATTCCCAGGATTTAAAAAAGGAAGATAGCCTTCCAAACCAGCAATAGCCAATAGATAAGGACCAAAAATTATAACAAGGTGTGTGTGCTTCAGAGGTCAGAGAAGAGAAGTTATGTACATTGGTGTGAAGGTATCAGATCCACATGTCAAAATGTGGAAAATAAAACAGTATCTTCAACAAATGATGTTGGGGAAAGTGCATATCCACAAGAAGAATGAATTTAGAACCGTTTCTATCACCCTGCACAAAATATCAACTCCAAATATATCAAAAGCTTCAACATGAATCCTGAATCACAAAACTTTTTATAAGAAAACATGGGAAGTAGGACCTAGGTTAGTGTAGGAAGAACTTTCTGAACGGGAACTCATTAGCTTGGGAGCTAAGGTAAAAAATGTAAAATGGTCTCATAAAACTAAAGTACATCTCTACGGCAATAGAAACAATCAGCCAAGTGAAAAAGAAGCACAGAGTGGGCAAAAATATTTACCAGCTGTACATCTATCTGATAAAGGGTTTATATCCAGAATACATAAGAAGCTTATAAAATCATAATCTAAAAAAAAAAAAAAACCTTAAAAATGGGTCTTATGTAAACTGAGATCTGTCGGAAGAAGGAACTAAAATGGCGAAGGAAAATCTTAAAAGTGTTCAATGTCTTTAGTTACTAGAGAAATGCAAATTAGAACTGTCCTGAGGTTTAATCTTATCCTAGTTTGAATGCTAAGATCAGGAAAGCATCTAACAACAACCCAAGCACAGTTGCACAGAAAACTGAACCTCCATGCATTGCTGGTAGCCTTGCAAACTAGTGCAGCAACAACGGAAATCAGTATGGTGATTCCTCAGGAAATTCGAAATTGACGTACCTCAAGACTCAGCTATACCACTCCTGGGCATACACCCATTCTACCACAAGGACACTTGCTCAACCATAAAATAAATAAAACCAGCAGTTTTATTCATAATAGCCAGAAACTGGAAACAATCTAGATGCCCCTCAACTGAAGAATGGATGTAGAAATTGTGATACGTTTACACAATGGACTATCACTCAGCTATTAAAGAAATGACATCATTAAATTTGCAGGTGAATGGATGGAACTCGAAAAAAATCATCCCAAGCAAGGTAACTGTGTGCCAGAAAGACAAACATGGTATGTACTCACTTATAAGTGGATATTAGCTATTAAGTAAATGACAATTATACTACAATTCACAGACTCTGAGAGACTCTGCAACAAGGAGGGCCCCAGTGGGAACACATGGCTCTCCCTGGGAAGGGAAAATAGAACAGTCCTTTCAGGTAGGTTGGGGGAAGATGGGATTTGGGAACCAGGAAGGATCAGGTAGGGGGACAGGGATGGAGGGAGAGAATATAGGGAGAGACAGCCAGAATTGGAGGACATTTTGAAAGTTATTTTGAGACGCAGTACAATGGAACCTCCCTGGAATCTATGTGGGTGACTCTAGTGAGGACTCCTAGTATTGGGGGATAGGGAGCCTGAACCAGCCATCTCTGTCACCAGGCAAAGCTTCCAGTGGTGGGATGGGGACATCAATCCAGCCACAAAACCCTCTACCTGTAACCTATTCTGCCTACAGAATCTGCTGAGGTAATGGAAAGGGAGAACCTCACCCCGGGGGGGGGGGGTAGGGGAGGGGAGCCCATGCCGGACACTGCAGGGTTGGCCAGGAGCTGGAGACTGGATAGGCCAGAGATGATTGCTATGGATATTCTGCTATGCTCATATATCTGTGCCTAACCCAATCATCATCAGAAAGGCTTCCTCTAGCAGCTATTGGGAGCAGAGGCAGAGACCCATGGCCAAACATCTGGTGGAGCTCAGGGAACTCTGAGGAAGAAGGGGAGTAGGGGTTGCTGGGACCAGAGAGTATTGCACGAGAGAAGAATAAATAAATAACAATAAAAATTTCTACCTCTGTTTTTTTGTCATTGTGGTGGGAAGCATGGCTGCACACAGGCAGACATGGTGATGGTGGAGAAGGGGTGGAGAGTTCTACATTTGGATCCACAGGCAGCAAGAAGAGAGAGACACTGGGCCCGGCTTGAGCATTTGAAACCCCAAAGCCCACCCCCAGTGACTTACTTCCTCCAACTAGGCCACATATCCCAAGCCTTTTAAATTAGCAAGATAGTGCTGCTCCCTATGAGCCTATGGGGGCATTTCATTCACACCACCACAGGTGATATCCATGCTTTTAGTCTGTCATGAGATTCCTATCTGGGGGGACTAGGTGTGTGTCACATCTTCCCAGGAAATGTTTGGTCACAGAGCAATTTCATGTGCAAGCGATGTTGCAGTTTCAAACCCAAACTACAGAGATAAACAGAAACAAGAAACAGGTAAAATTTGATTTTTGTACCTTTTGTCTTACTGTGCTTAACCTCATTAAATATACTTTATTCTATTTTCAGATTAAATTTATTTATTTATTAAATAATTAATTAATTTTTTGAGACAAGGTTTCTCTGTTGTGACTCTGACTGTCCTGGAACTCACTTTGTAGACCAGACTGGCCTTGAACCCACAGAGATCCAAGTGCCTCTGCCTCCCCAATGCTAGGATTAAAAGTGTGCACCCCCACTGCCCAGCTCAGATTAAATTTTAAAATAAATAAATAAAAATAAAATTAAAATTTTCACCTCTGTTTTGCATAATATAATACCTCATGTGAATAGCATAGCATAAATCTCCCATTATTATTAGAATGCTCCTAAGTTTATAGTGGATTCTGCTCTTATATTAGTGGTATTAGGAGCATAGTAGGTACTTTCTTGAAGATAGTCATACATAGTTTTCAATAAGTCTCAGTAAAGTAAATGTATTTGTATTGGCAAATAAATACAAAGTGATCAAATCTTAAATTGCTTTATTTGATAGTTGATATTATAATTTTGTATTTAAGAGAGTTAAATATATATGTAGTTTGAAAATTTATCTAGTGCACATGCACCATGATTGCTAGGTTTTAGGCATGAGCACATGTACCATGAGTGCTGGGTTATAGGGATAAGCCTCCGATAATACATCCCCTATGATTGGTGGGATACATGAGTCAGCTTTCCATATTATATGCACTGTGATTGGTCATCCTCCCACAGTACACGCACCAAGAGTGCTGGTTTATAGTCATGAGCTCACTACAGTACATGCACCATGAGCTGGATACTCAAACATGCACAGCACTCAAGTGTACTCAACACAAGCACCACACACAAGAACGTTGCACACACATTGCACACTCTCACTGTACACCACACACACACACACACACACGTACAAGCACAACACGCACACGCACACCACACTACACATGTGAACCACACACGCACAACACACACACTAATAAGGAATGGTGACTGAAGAGAATTTTGCATACTTTGAGGAGCTCCCTCCTGGACCTCAGACCCTTATGCACAGACCCCACCCAAACACCAATTTTCACCAGAAGGAGATCTTTTATTAGGCAAGAAAGGCAAAGGTGGCTGCTTCTGAGTTGTATAGAAACAGCAAAGAAAAACTTTGCAGTTGTGTTTTTAGGTAACCAAGAGGAAAGGGGAGACAAGTCAGGAGAAGGTGGTGGGTCACGTTAATTACGGTATCCAATGGGGAATTTCAAATGACTGTACTTTGGCAGGCTGAAGAAGGGGCCTTGGTATTCAGTCTTAGAACTGAGTTAACGGCCAAATAAGGGAATTGACCTTGGTGGCTAGCTATAGGAGTGTGATCTGATGGTTTACTAAAGGAAGGGGAAGAAGGAAGGGCAGAGCCTGCCGGCCCCATATTTTGGGCCCCTATGAGCCATTTGTTCTCCGGGGGCAAATGCCATGTCTGCTAGGCTCCTTCCTGTTACAGCCCTACAGTGACAACTACGTTAGGTAAAACTGCAGCACAATAAAAAAAAAAATAGACTGTAGCTTGAATGACCTAAGATACGGAGCGGAGCTTGCTGCTGTTCCCGAGGAGCAGGGTTCAATTTCCGGAGGCAGCATAACCCGTTCACTGTAACTGCGATTCCAGGGCACTTCATAGAACTTTTTGGGGGAACCGATGAGTGAAGTACATGATCTCTGAGGACCTAGGGTGGAGTGGGGTGCCCACCAATGGCTACGGTGTGCAGGGAGAAAATTATCCAGGGACCTCTTTTGGTTGACTTCAGGGTCTTCGCTCTCCAAGTCCCCTCGCTCTTACAGGAGGCACAGCCCTCGTGGGTTTTTGGAAGCCTAGGGTCCCGAGACCAGCCGGCTCTACAGACCGCGGTGCTGGGAGGTCGGTGCCTGGCGGTAGGGCGCCTTCCAGGACTAGAGTCTTCCAGCAGTGCCACAAAGGAGCTAAGGAAGTTCTTTGTTTTGCAGGGTTTTTGAGTCCTTTAACTTGGTAATATTTTTTGGCCCCATTTCCTGGGCTGAAAATCTTTGGATCAGGACGGAGGCAGGACTGCAGCTGACCCCTCCTCCTCACCACCCGCTGTGTTTTTCCTGTTTCATACGGTTTTGCAGGGTTGGGGGAAGGAGTGGACTATGTGGTTTGGGAAACAGAGAAAAGGCGACCGGAACCAGCACCCTACAGTCAGCGAAATGGAGGAAGATTTTCTTTATAGGGGTGACTGGAGGGAAATGGGAATTTTGCCTGTTGCCTTTGACTGAGGGCTAGCAAGGGAAGATAGATACGCAATTACTTTCTGAAGTTGCTTTTAGTGAACTCTGAAGACTAGAGTGTAATGGCTTTACGCAAAGGCTCTGGGGATGTGTCTACATGAGGGCCTACAGAAATTCATACCTGGCAGCTCTTTACCTCAGAAAAGTGTAGTCTCTGAGTCTCAGTTTGCAAAATAGAGTTAATTGCCCACCAAACCGTGCCCAAAAGTCTCAAATGATCGACTGTGTACAAAAAGCCGCTGTCAGAGGAAGAAGAAAAGCAGTCAAGGATAGATGCACACCCTAAGCAATCCCTAGGGAGTGAGGAAAGCCTCTCAGGAAAGCAACTCATTGTACATTTATTTTTAATTAAAATAATTCAAGGCTGTTTTTTTCTGGGATCTAACCGTCTTCCTAACATTCTGGACAAAGACCCCCTGCAGCTTCCGGGAGGTGGGTGCACTTCTTGCTGGATTTATTTTCCAGAACAAACACAGAGTCACTTGGCTCATTCCCCTTTCCTCCCATGCCTTGGGTTCACCTAAGTCATGCCTCAAGCAGACAGCATTCGGTGATGCCCCCCACTTTGGCGTATTCTGCAGTAACTTCATTGTCAAAGGAGTGAGATTTGGAACCTTTCAAGGTAAAGTGGTCAATGCCAGAGAATTCAAGGAACACTGGCACCATTCTTGAATGTGGGAGGATAGTATATTTCTGGTGGGTTTGCTGAAATTGGGGAGGGTGACCTGAGGTCGGGGAGTATTCTTAAAGGCCTGTGCTTTTAAGACAGTGGGTGTTCACTCCAGTAGGGCACCACTCTGCATAGGGTCTGTGTTGCAGTAGCTAAAGTCATTTTAATCTGTACAAATTGTTGGGTGCAAAATTTGCCCCCCAAAGGACCAGTGAAACTACGTATGTAAAAAACAAAGGCACTTTTATTCTGCAGAGAAAAACCAGCATGCTGGGGTCAGACACCATGGAGATGACCAACCCCGAACAGAAAATTGAAGCTCTTTTTATTGACAAAAAAAGGGGTTTTCCACATAAGTGAGGGAGCCTGGTTTTTAATTAATGGTAATACACAGGTATATTTCACAAGTGTCCATGTGACTACATTTTTCGCAGTGCCTGGCAAGTTAGTCATTAGAATCAGGCTTTTATGGTTTTATGGCCTTCAGGGCTACCTGGGATAGCTTTATGGCCTTTAGCCTTCAGGGCTATCTGGCCTACCCTTAGCATGACTATCTGGCCAGATAGGGCTAATTACCCTTAATATAGTCTTCAGGGCTACCTGGCTGGATGAGATGACCTGCCCTTAGAGTGGGGAAGTTATCAAGGTCAGGCTTAAGTTGAGGCCTGGAGCATATACACAAAATAGGGTCTATGGGGTCTCTGAATAGGGTTCTGGTTTGTACACCAATAGGTGTACAGAATAGAGTTCTGATCGGTACACCAATCAGCCATGGGATGTGCATTTAAAGAATTACTACACTGTGTTATATTTATAGATAAAACCCAGTTGTTGCTGTTGTTTTAAATAGTGGTAGAGTGCTAAAAGTATGCTGTGGGAAAGAAAAATAAAGTTTAGACTTTCATATGACTTTCTTAGAAAATCAGCCAAGGACTAACAAAACAAACAAACAAACAAACAAACTCAACACTCTCCAAGTTACTGACTAATAAAGGAGGCCGATGAGGTAGTAGCTTTTTATCTGCAGAAGCCATCTGTCAGACTATACCAGATAACTTAAAATCTTCCACATACCTCAACTGTGAACTTCTAGGAATATAGTTTAGGAAGATAATATTCAATTCAGGTCGTGTGGAAGACCTGAATCAGTTGTTTATGGTAAAATATAAAAGACACTGAAACAGCTGCACTGGGAGGGTTAGCAGCAGCTCCATCCTCTCGCCAGACAGAAGGTAACTCATCAGCACCCTTTAAGAGCTGGGATTAAGTAAAGCCTGACCATAAAAACTCAGGGGGTCAAGAATGGGATAAAGGCATGGGTCATTTCTACAGTAAGTTGTTACATAATCTATGGGGGAACTGGGAAGAATGCTTGCCTGCTGTACCAGAAATGCTGGATTTAATCCCCAGCACTCCACAATGAAAAGCAGGAGAACAAGTACAGATCAAAATTCATGCCTAGACCGTAGTGTGCTTCTATAGTCTCTGAGGCAGAAAGCTGAGGCAGGAGCATAAATTTGAGGCCAGCCTCAGGTACATAGCAAGATCCTGACTCAAAAAAAAAAAAAAATTAAGCTAGAAAACAAACTTCATGTCTAATTTCATTTATATCTTTGAAAATGGTCACCTCAGCCATTTTATCGATGGGAAAATTCCTGGCAACTGGATGTCGTATGTCACCTCTGCTTGCTTCCCCAAGGAGCAGAACCTGGCTACATTGCAACATTTATGAGAGCTGCAAGGAGATCTACCAGCAGAACCAGGAGTTGCTTGTGTGGTATGGAGACCACCATGAGAAGTTTCTGAACATTCCCATGAATCTTCAGGTCACTAAGCAAGACCAGCAGCTGTCTGGGCCCACTGAAGGTGAGTGCCTCCCTCTGCCTTGCTCAGTGAGCATCTGCTAGTGTAAGAATGGGGCTCTTTCCCTAAAGGCTGTCAGCTGAAATCCAGGAAACCAAACCACAGGGTTAGGGTCTGAGACTGCATGCATCTTGCTCAACTTCTAAGGGATGCTCCTGGTCCCTGGATCACATCTGAGTGGAAAGGAGGTAGAGGACCACCAAGCTATTGTAGGGATAAGCCTCTGGAATTTGGAATTTGCTGGTTTTAGGGATAGAGTAGTGTTGAGTCCTCAGACTGTGCTAGAACACCACAAAGGTATTGTGCCACTGAACTGATCTCCAGGCTTGTACTTGTGTTTCGCTTGTTACTTGTTATTTTGCAATAATAAACAGGATTTCATGCAGCCCACGATGGCCTTCCTCTACCTGCCAAGGGCTATAATTACAGGCCTGTAAGGCTATGCTTGATTTATTAATTCTATTTTATTTTTAGTTTTTTGAGACAGTTTTGCACTGTGTAGTCCTGGTTGTCCCAGACCAGGCTGGCCTCCATTTTATAGAGTTCCAGGACTCTACCTCAAGAGTACTGGGATTAAATGTGGTTCTCGGCACACCCAGCCCATGACACACGTTTTGGACAATATGTGGAAGACATTTTTTAAAGATAACCTATGGGGAGGTCTTACAAGTGACTTCCCATGTTTTCTGTTAATATGACAGTGTTTTGTTGTTTTGTTTTATTCTATTGCTGTGGTGGGGATTGAACCAAACCCAGGACATGAAGCCTACCATGCAAGGGCTGTCCCACTGAGCAATACCGAAGCCCAAGATCAATGTTTTTGGAGATTATTTTGAAAAAGAAAATAGCTGGGCATAATGGTATATGTCTAAGAATCTTGATACTTACAAGGTTGAAGCAGAATAATTTCAGGTTCAAGTCTAGTGTGGGCTAAATATGGAGATTCTTTGTCAAAGAAAAATTAAAATCCTTTCTCAAAGGCATTTTGGTGATGTTGGTGAGCATCTTCCCATATAAAATCTCAAGTTGGAAAGCATACTCTGAATTATCATGAGTGTGCTGGTGATAGAAGCTTATTTTTAGTTATGTTTAAAATGATTCTGTGCACTGTTGGGTGAGGGGCTGTCTAGGTCTTGGCTTTTTGTATGGTGCCCACATGTGGGGGATGTTTGATTGCTCATGATCCACATGTGCTATCAGTAGAACACCTGAGAAGTTCTGTATCAATAAAAACACCTGAGCTCAGACGTTCGGGGTTCCACTATCCAGTAGGGTGCTTGCCATGAGAGTGGTTCCCTCTGCTTAAGTCTGGAGGGTTTACATCTATGACTTTGCCTCCTTGTCTTCCTTTCTGAGCTGCCACAGGAGTATACTACTACATGGGCTATTTGAATAGGCAAAGCACGCCTGTGTTTCATGAGTGGAGCAGAAATGGTCATCGACGGGAACTCCCTGAAATTATTTTGAATTATTTACCTTCCTGTTTAAAGAGTTTCCCTGTAGGACAGAATGTTTCAATGTGTTACAGAGGAGGTGGGAAGACATGATGGTTACAATATTTCATTTTGCAGATTCTTGCTTGTGCTCACTCTTGGCCCCTCCCCCTTGGGCTCAGACAATAAGGCATCTGGTGTCAGAACCCAGAGTTTCTTAAGTAGAACTTTTGGAGGCGTCCTCACCTGCCCCAACACACTCACACCTCTTGTTTGTTCGGAGTTTGAGTTATCTTTGTGTTTGAGATACAGGTTTGCTATATAGTTTCTCTGACCTGGGAACTTTGACACCCCCACCCCTGCCTCTGCCTTTCACTGATAGGATCACAGGTATTGGACATCACTCCTGGCACACACACCTGGATCTGACACCTCGTTACCTCTAACTTCTGTCCTCTTCCTTCCTTTTCCATTGATAAAAACAAATTTATCCTTCTGGGCTTACCTGCCACTCAGTGAGCTCTTGTGTGTGGTCTCGTCTGTGGATAAAACACTTGTTAGAATCAACACCTGTGAAATAATGAAGGCAAGATGCTTTCACAGTTAGAGAGTGTATGTGTAGCATAGGCTAAGCTCAAACTCTAATCAGTCCTCCTGCTTGGCTTCTCCAGGGCTGAGATTACTGGTATTGGCATGGCTCACACTTCCTGTATGTGAACATTCTAGCTGTGGAATCTCTCCCCCAAATTTCAGAGCAATGAATTATAAGCTAACAGGGAGCAGCACTTGACAGCCTGGGAAGCTGGTTATGGTGTTAGTTTTGAACTTATAGCTCAGGATGGTTTTTCTTTGTTGATTTTGATTTTTGTTTTGCTTTGTTTTGTTTGTTTGTTTGTTTTAGGGGATTGGGATTGGTTTTCAAAACTAAGTCTCATGTAGCCCAGTGTGACCTCAAACCTGCTGTGTAGCCAAGGATGGCTTTGCTGTCCTGATTTCTTCTGCCATGGTTCACAGGTGTGTACAACAACACCCAGATATGGTGTCACTTTATGTTTTCTCAAATCCTGTTTGAGGAAGTGAAGAAGAGGGACAGGGGTTAACACACCCTCCAGCACCTACATCTCTGTATTTGACAGAGTCTGCAGCAGTTTTGCTTGTGAACACTGTGGAAGGATGTTTACATACACATATTACATAGAAAAACACCTCAACTACTCCCTACATGGACAGGGTGATAAGAAGTTTTCCTGTTCTCTCTGCCAATGATCCTTTAAGAGGACTGACCAACTCTGGATGCACATTCTTCATGTCCATGACAGGCATCGGCCCTACCTGGTGAGCAGTTGGTAGTTTGATGTCCATATTGTATTTTCAGGCTCCCCCATCCTCCTGAATGTATAGAGAGAGACGCGGGAATATTGATTGGAAGATTTGATGCCTGTTTCACCATGGTTCTGTGGAAGTGACAGATATTCAAGCATGAGCCTGTGTCAGGATTTGTGCCCAGGGCAAAGGGAGAAACGCAGAGGTAGGAATGGGCTCCTGGGTTAAGAAAAATGCCCAAGGAGAAGCAGCTTGCAGTTGAGCCTAGAACAGAAGGGCCTCTGTTTGTACTGGAGGCTGAGAAAAGGATCAGGTCATTGCACTTTGCTCTACAGCCAGTCAGGCATTAGATAGTCACAGGTGCGGAGGAAGCATGGAAACGGTCCACAGAATGGAAGGCCACAGCACAGGTCATGATCTTTGTAAGGATGAGACACGACCAGGATGCTGGGGAGCTGTTCCCTGCACCCCAGACACCTGCTGCTTTGCCAGCATGGTCAAAAGAACAAAACCAACTTCGTCCTTAGAGAGAGGATGGGGTACATGTTTTTGTTACAGTGTTTTCAAAATTGTGTGTGTGGGGAGGGGGGGTTTGTGTGTGTGTGTGTGTGTGTGTGTGTGTGTGTGTGTGTGTACATTGCCCTGAGAGGCCAGAAGAGCCCACTGGATGCCCCGGAACTTGGGTCCCTTCTCTTTACAGAAGTTTACTAAGTTGTTTCATCCTTCACTTAACAAAGGCACTGCATCCTGGGTTTTAAATCTCTATCCAAGAATTCTCTCCTGAGTAAAAGAGACATCTATCCATCTAAGCTGCTCAAAGAATGCTTTATCCTCAATTTCCTGTGGTTTTTCCATGCCAATCATGGGCAGAGAGTTAATGTGACTTTCGTTTCGTTTTGTTTTGTTTTTTAAAAATCAACAGTAACACTTGATTTCACTACAAAAAAGAAAAAAAACCTCAAGAGAAACAAACATAGAACTCTTGACATCTGGTTTGCCTTCTGTTTGGGTTCTAGGAGTTGAATTCAGTTTGAGCAGGGGAAGCAGGTGTTTCACCACTGAGCAACAGCCACTGACTAACATCAAAAGATGCTGGATACACACTGGACACCTCTGTCCTGCCAGTTGTGGTAGCTCTGTAATCTCCGCACTTAGGAAGGCCTGAGGCCGTTTCTAGGCTGGGTTGAGCTATGTAGTTTCAGGCACACCTGACACACTCAGCCAGGGGCTTGGTGGTCTACAGATGTTGACAGAATAAAGAAAAGAGTTCTCAGGGTGTCAGTGTGACTCAGTGTTAATTGGTTGCCCTGAAATCCTGACAACCTGAGTTTGCTCAGGGAACCAACCTTGAAGGATAGAATCGACTCTAAAGTGGTTCTCTGATCTCCACGCCCATGCCACATCCCCAGTCCACATGCACACGCACATTAATAGTAATGATTTTATAATAATATAATAAAATGAATTTAGCCAGGCATGGACTTGGGAGTCAAAGACAGGCAGATACCTATAAGTTGAGTCATGCACAATCTACATCGCATGTTCCAGGACAGCCAGGGATACATAGAAAGATCCTCTCTGAATAATAAATAAATGAAATGCATTTACCAGACTTCCCGCACCCCCAGAAGAACATAATGTGGAGACAGAATTGTTGGGGGAAGATGAAATTTCAACTTTGTTTTCTGTTTCCTCCTTAGTGTCCAGCATGTGGGAAATGTTTCAGTTAGCACACAGGCTGATCCACTCTGGAGAGAAGCTGTTCCAGTGTGTGTACTGTTCAAAGGTAGGTGAGACCTCATTTGGTGCCAGCCCTCGGTAACTGGAGGCACAAAGCCTGTCTTATAGTTCATCTTAGATAAATAGTTGTTTACCAGCCAATGCACATTGCAAGTGAATTCTGGGCCAGCTAGGACTACATAGTGAGACCATGTCTCAAAAAGATAAAGTAAAAGAATTTAAAAAGAATTTAAGGCACAGCCTTAGCAAAGGTCTAGCCCTTGCCTTTGAAGCTTTCCTAACTGTGTAACCTTGAACAAATCCATTAGCTTTTCTTTTTAGTTTCATCTTTGGTAAAATGTGGGGAAATTGTAGTTGTGGGGTTCTATCGGTCAGCCTACATAAAACTTGATCACCGAGTCTGATGAATTGTGACCACTGAAGTTTTAGCTACTAATATGGCTGATAATCATTCTAGAGGGATGTTGCAAGGGTGGCGTCTGATTTATGCTCCACAGAACATTGAGTGACAAGAGTATAGAGGGATTAAAGGTTTGGGTGCTGGAATAGACAATTATTTGACCGTATTTTAGAAATATTGTAGACCACCCTGTAGCAGTAGCTGCTGTGATAGCTCACCAAGGAAGACAAGGAGACATATTTCATAACTGCAAACTCTGCCAGACCTCAGCAAAAGGAACTGCCGTCATGGTCAGTGCCATACTCGATAGACAGTGGAACCCTGAGCGTCTCAGCTCAGGTGTTTTATTGATTCAGAACTCCTTAGGGGTTCTACTGATACCATGTGCAAATCATAAGCAATTAAACATCCCCCACAGAAATCCAACACCTGCCAACAATACAAAACGCCAAGGCCTATGCATCCTTTTTTCCAACAGTGCACAAAAACAATTGTGTTATATATAACTAAAAATAAGCTTTCCCAACACCACCTCCCATTTTAATTTGGTGATGTGCATCTGTGCTTCCCAGTGTGCAGCTGTTTCCATATGTGGCTGTTGGGGAGCACAGAAGTGAAAACACCCAGGCACAGTGGAGCCTGTCTATAATCTCAGGTCTGGGTCAGCCGAGGCTACACACCAACACCAAAGCAAATCAACATAAAAATATGAAATGAATAGGAAATATGCTCTGGGGTTCCGCTAGCAAACCTTAAGTGTCCTGAAGCTGTGGGTACAAATAAGATGGACAGCACAGCCATAGAGCACGTTTAACCATGCAGAATCCCATCAGAAATTGCCACTCTAGATTTGATTCTGTTCTTTGGCAATTTTTGTTTCCTACAATAATAAAGGGAGAAGAGAGTATCTTAGAGAGACTTCCAAACCTCTGAAAGAGAAAAAGCATCAAGTCTAAGCCAGGCTCATGCCTGTGTAGGAGGTAGAGGAAGAGGATCGGGCGTCCAAGCCTAGCATCTGCTACCTGAGACCTCTGAGACCAGTCTAGGCTACCTGAGGGGGCCAGTGAGATGGCCCAGTGGGTAAAGATGCCTCTTGCCAAGTCTAACAACCTGAGTTTGGTCCTCATGGTGGAAGAAGAGAACCAAGTCCTGCAGGATGTCTTTTAAACTATACACAGCCCCTAATAAATAAATTATAAACAATAGAACTAACACTGGATGATGGTGGTGCATGCCTTTAATCCCAGCACTTGGGAGGCAGAGGTAGGCAGATACCTGTGAGCTCAGGACCAGCCTGGTCTACAGAGTGAGTTCTGGGACAGCCAGAGTTATGACAGAGAAACCCTGTCTTGAAAAACAAAAAGGAGAAGAACTAATGCCTGCAGGTTGTCCTCCGAGGTATATATGTACTCTCACACACAGTAACCTGTAAAAACAGCTTGGTTGTCTGAGAACCCCCATCTCAAAACAAACAACAGCAATAAAAGATGGCCCCAATCTGGAAACAACCCAAATGTCCTTAAGCAGGTGTCATATGTGACTATCTGGGACGTAGCCACTTATTGCTGCATTTAATACAGCAAGGAAAAAAAGGAACTATTTCTGAACATACTTTGATGAGCATCTGAGGGTTATGAATATCTGAGGTGTGGGAAGAGTGAGTCCTGGAAGCTTGCATGATTCATTCATGTCTAGATTTTGAAGTGGAGAACACGTGTGTGGTTGTCACGGCTGAAGACGTGATGGTGAATGCTGTGTTTAGGGGATAGTTGACTGCGCTAGGCGTGGACAGACAGAATTGATGTTTAGCTCATATAAACCACGAGGAAGCTGCTTCTACCTTGAGTGCACCCTGCCAGCTAGCCCAATATGAACGGCTTCCTGGTGCAGCTGTGCTATTCTTAAACTGCAGATTGTTTCAAAGGATTTCACTGCCTCAGCTGTCCTCATGAGGTAGTCACAAAATTAAACAGGCTAAGTGTTAAGTTCTGGTTCTGAATGGAACGCTTGCTTGCTTGGATACTGAGGCACCTGCTGGATGTCTGTTGCAAAATCAAGCCTTGCTCACACTCAGACAGGATATGAGTTAATTCATCTCCATAAAACTATAACTTTGAGGTTTTTTGCTTACATAATCTTTGGATTAACAATAGTTGGAGACTTACCTAGAGAATTCTCTCTGGTTTGGTCCTAACCAGCTAATAAAAAGCCTCTAATTTATTAAAACTAATACTTGAGTCAAACTGGTGAATCTCTGAATGACCCCAGAGCCACAAAAAAAGAAAGAAAGAAAGAAAGAAAGAAAGAAAGAAAGAAAGAAAGAAAAAAGTAGAAAAGGAAAGGATCTCTGTTGCTGCAAAGGACAAGCGGGGATTTGGAGTATAAAATATAGTCTTTTTAATTTATTTAACCAATTTTATGTGTACAGGTATTTTGCATCCTGTGTGTGTGCACCACATGCATGCCTCATATTTGAGGAGACCAGAAGCAGGTATTGTATCCCCTGAACCTGGGGTTGCAGATGGCTGTGAGTGCTGAGAATCAAACCCAGGTCCTCTGGAAGAGCAGCCAGTGCTCTGACACACTGAGCCATCTCTCTAACCTGACCCCAATTTTTTGAGGCTGTACCCGAATTCATATGTATCTGAGACTAGCCTTTAACTCTTCTTTTTTCTTTCTTTTTTTCTCTTTCTTTCTTTCTTTTTCTTTTTTCTTTTTGATTTTGGAGACAGGGTCTCTCTGTTGTGACACTGGTTGTCCTGGAACTCACTTTGTAGACCAGGCTGGCCTCAGACCCACAGAGATCCACCTGCCTCTGCTTCCTGAAAGCTGGGACTAAAGGCGTGCACCACCACTGCCCCAGCTTGAATTTTCATTCTCCTTTCTCTACTAGGAGTTATGGGATGACAGGTGACAGCCACCATACCCAGTGTGTTTTCTAGTGTGACTATCAGTGTCAACATCTTGCTTATGAATTGTGCTATGGTGTTGAAAGATGTGAGCAATGAGGTACTTGGGTAACAGCAATACAAAAAAAAAATCTCTTCTGCATTTTACAACTTAATATAAATCTACAATTAAAGTTTAAATTAAAAAGAAAAGCCAAGCATGGTAGTAAAAACCTGTAATCTCAGCACTGAGAAGGCAACCACAGAAAGATCATGACTGCAAAGCCCGCCTTAGCAACTTAGAGAGACCTTATCTCAACCTCCAACAACAATAAAGTCTCAAACCAAAACAAAAAGAAGGAAACAAATTAGAAGCTGTTGGGTGCAAAGACACTAAAGAACATTAGCCTCTTCCTCAGTAATGCGACCTGTGCAAAAGTATTCTCAGAACTGGCCGTTTAGAACTTTGCATAGTGACACACCTGTAATCACAGGACTTGGAAGGAATAGGCAGGGGATTCCTCATAGAGTTCAAGGCCAGACTGAGCTACCTGTTGAAACCCTACTGTGTCCTTAGAAAAACTGCTTCTTTTCATGCTGCTTGTGGATCAAAGTTAGTTTTGAGTCAGACCATCTAGAGTTAAGGTTGACCATATGCTCCTCTCTCTCCCTCTCTTTCTCTCTCTCTCTCTTTCTCTCTCTCTGTCCCTTCCTCCCTCCACTGCCCCTCTCTCTGATGCTAGAGATCAAACCCAGGAACTCAAAATTTCAAGGCAAGCACTCTGTCACTGACCTAACCCCAGTGTAACAATCTGCATTTTTTTACCTTGCAGTCCTGTGTCCCTAACCACTAAAAAAAAAATCTTTTGATAAAAGGAAAGAGAACCCATCCTCTCCTGTTTGCCTTGAACTCCGTTATACAATGTCTGTAGCCACTATTTTTTCCAGAGCAACAACAAAAAGAATATTTTGTTTTAAAGATTTAATTTTATGTTCATGAGTGCTTTGCCTCATGTATGTGTGTGTGCTGCATGCCACATGGAGGCCAGAGAAAGGCATTGGATTCCCTGGAACTGTATTTAATGGTTGTGAATCACCATATGCTGCTGGAATTAGGGTTTAATTCCCAGCACCATATGGTGATTCAGCCAGTGCTCTCAACTGCTGAACCATCTCTTCAGCCCCTGGTTTTGTTTTGTCTTCTCTTGTTTTGAGAAAGCCCAAGTTGGTTTTAAACTTGTGGTATGTGTGGCTGATGCTGATAACAACCTTCAACTCCTGATTTTCCCTCCTTTACTGCCCAAGTCCTGGGATTATAGGAGTGATTTGCCACATCAAGCAAATTCACCATAGCTAGAGGTTTAATATGTTATATTTTGGCACGAATTAATGTTCCATCTTTATTTGGGTTCATTTCTCTCCTCACCGACCACACGACAAATGCCAGGTAATACATCTAGTACCAGACAAAGTCATGTCCAGGGCACAAGGGTTGGTAATTCTTGTAGCCATTTAACTTCCAATTGGGAAAGAAAAATCATATCCAAATGAAGAAATGCTGAAAAATAAACAAATAGTGTTACTCTGGTTCTAAACCTGATCTCTCCCTCCCCCTCCCCTCTCTTTCTCTCTCCCTCTCTTTCATGAGCTCAGCTAGTCCCTGTGGAGGCCTCTGTAGGGGCAGTCTCAGGCTGTAAACATCTAGGAGGAGGAAGTTGCTGTCCATGAACTGGTTCAGCATTAGCACCTGGTCAGGAAGGCTTTGCCAGCTCCCACCCAAGGTCTGAGGTGCTGGAGTCCTTATCAATAATAGACATTCACTCAGAACTCCACCCATAGGCAGCAAGTCCTCTTAACTTCTGAGCCACCTTTCCAACCCCCATTTTTATTTTTATTTTTGAGGAAAAGCCTCCCCTAAGCAACTAGGCCCTCGCTGTATAATGTAGGTTGGCCTCAGACCCACTATCCTCCTTCCTTAGAAACTGCCTGAGAAACATAGTAAGATCATAGGAGAGCACTTTAACCAGTGCATTACAACAACATCAATAATAATAATGTCCCTGTAGCTGCAAACACTAAGATTTACTAATGTTAGCCTTGTGGGTGTAACTGTTACGAGCAGAGAAGCTGTTATCATAAAATAAAACTACGAAGCAAAACGTATAAATAGTTGTCCCTGTGGTTGGGAATTGTGCACCCGTAACGTTAACAGTAGTCATCTAAAGCACTAATAAAGTCCTTTTAACCATTTTTAATTATATTTTGTGAATGTGGGCATGCACATTCCAGAGCACACATATGGAAGTCAGAAGACAGCTTCGTGGGGTCAGTGTTCTCTTTCTATTTTTATGTGGGTTCTAGGGATTAAACTCATCAGGCCTGTGTAGTGTTAAAAATCAGAGTGGTGGAGCTGGAGAGATGACGCAGTGTTCCAGGCAATTATAAGGGGGCCTGACAACCAGAGCTCAATCCCTGGATCCCACAAGGTGGCAAAAGACAACGGACTCTTACGGGCTATCCTCCGACCTCCACGTGGGTGGTGCCCTCGTGGAACTGGTCACACAGCAGCTGTGGGTCGAGGGTGCTTAGACCGTCAGCCCTGACATGAAGAGCTGGCAGGATCCCTGGCTCTGCGCTGACAGAACACAAGCCATAGCAAAACGCCACCCTCTCTCAAAAGGTGGGCTGTGATTGGCAGAATTGCTTTCCTAAGTCCCTGTCCTTCAAAATATGCCTATTCCAGTATCCCTGTCTTAACCAATGGCCTCTATCTCTGGGTACCAAAGACCCTCTCCTGCCTGTACCAGATAAATGTAACAATCCTTGCGTTAAAGAGGAGAAAGAGATGCTCCTCTGACCGCCTCTCCAGAGAGTCTCTGGTCTCACTCTCGCTGGCTCCAAGCTCAGATCAAAGGTAGATGGTTACGAGGTAAGAACGACACCATTCCTTGATCCCCCCTTGGCTTCCCACCTGGGAGCTGCTACAGCTTTGGGGTGTCTATAGCTGCTTCGCTGGACAGGGAAGCTGTGGGCGGGTATGGAGGTGTGTTTTCTTTTCAGCACACACGCATACATTGGTACACAGAGAACATAAGTACATAAACAAAAATTATTTTTTCTTTTTTTGCTTCTTCCTTCCTTTCTCCCTCCCTCCCTCCCCCTCCTCCTCTCTCTCCTTCCCTCTCTCTCTCCCTTTCTTTCTTTCTTTCTTTCTTTCTTTCTTTCTTTCTTTCTTTCTTTCCTTCCTTCCTTCCTTCCTTCCTTCCTTCCTTCCTTCCTTCCTTTCTTCCTTCCTTCCTTTCTTCCTTTCTTCCTTTCTTTCTTTCTTTCGACAGAGTTTCTCTGCCATAACTCTGGCTGTCCTGGAACTCACTCTGTAGACTGGACTGGCCTCAAATTGACAGAGATCCGCCTGCCTCTGCCTCCTGAGTGTTGAGATTAATGTCATGTGCCACCACTACCTAGCGAATAAAAATTATTTTTGATAATGTGCTTTAAAATTGGGTTTATGTTAAAAAATAAAAACATTTTATTATAAATTCTAAATAGCTAAGCTGTTGTGACACAGAGGGAATCTCTGTTTATAAACAGGTAAAGATAAAGTATGAATTGTAATATTATTAACTTTCAATTTCACCCATGAGTTTGGTTCTTGTTTAGAGGAGTTAGATTTGTGGCATATTTATCAATTCACTGAGCACACTGAATTTTAACTGTATCTTTAGTACCTGTTCTCAGAATTTAGGATATTGAAAGGATGAAAATTTAGTCCCTAGGTCTTAACTCAGGTTGATTCTAAGTCACCATTTATTTATGTATTTACTTGGTGCTGCCCATGGAGATTCTTATTCCATAGTCATGGGATACATCCCAGGGAAATGTCTATCTTAAAAGTTCCCATGAGTCATTCTGATAGGCAATCTTAGGTGGAAAACTGTGGTAATCCACTATATGACTGACCTTTTCTGTATGGTATTTAATAGCAGTGGCAGCAGGTAGCAAGAGAACACATTCCCCCTGACAACCCAAAAGGCTATGTGTGTCCTCAGAATAACTGGTTTCATTCACAACACTTAGATTGAGCGGTGATAGTAGTATCACGTATTTTTAAACACATGTATTTAGTGTAGTAAGTTCTCAAGATGTAACTTCTGCATTTGTAAACAGTGGTATACATTTTGGATTCTGAGCTTCTGATTGCACTTGACATAGTATTGTGATAAGTGATCCTGTGTTCTTTGTTCTTTGTGATTTTATACACGATTATTTGAAGATAGAAATTCTGCTTACTGTCTCCCCATCCCAGTATAGAGATATTTCATATTAATATGAGTTAATAATAGGAATTTGTGATTGCCTTATAGAATATAATTATATCACATTAATTTGGACACTGATTAGAAATCTTGTCTTTAATTCTAAAATGTCAGTTTTGGTGATAGAAATTCTATTTCACTAAAGTTATATCTAGGCTTCATTTACTTGCTCAAGGCATTTATTTGTCTTAACAGAAAGATGAGAGTAGGTTATGGTTGGAAGTTGACTATTTCCTTAACCAAATGACCTGTCACCTGAACTTTGGGTACTTCCTGTGTCCTGTGAGAGAGTGAACACTAGGTAACTTTCTGATACTCTGAGGACAATGAGGTAAACTGCAAGAAGCTTTGATGCAATAAATGGTTTTAAAATTTAGATGATAAATTCTAGACTAAAGTTCACATAATCTGATAGTGGAGGGAGCAGTACAGAAGCTGAACTCCTTTCTTGCACAGAGTTTGTGAGACTCCAGGAACTGACAGGCCTTTCAGGACAAGCACCACTTCAACTTAGGAGGTACTTGACCAGACAGGGGTGACAGCCATTCCTACTAGCTTTTTCTGACCTTGAGTCAGCATTGTGAGAACTTTGAGAGGTCACTTTATTCTAGGAGGCATACTTTTTTATTGAAAACAGTTCAGGGCAGTAACAGCTTCTTTTTTTCTCAGAAAGGATCAGCCTCGATAATGCTATTTGAGGAAGAAACATCCTTTTACTGACCCTGATCATGATTGAAATCTTCCAGCTTCTCACTGAAGAGTCCTTGTCTTCTCTGTATTTTAAATTCAAAGGGCTAGAAGGTATATGGATCATGGAGCAGTCTCTATGGAGGCACAGTTACCATCAATGCCTGGAAACTAAGGTCCGCCCCACTAGGACATAGTGACCTGGGAAAAGGACTGGTGCCTACGGACATGGGTCGGTCCAGGTGACACGACGGCATTTGCAGGAGTGGGACAGAGAACATGGGAAGCATCAAGTGGGATGTCTGATGAACTCTTCCTCTTCATTTTCATCAGCTGTTTTCCTGATTCTTTCCACTCTGAGGAAATGAATTTGAGCTTGAGGAGAACAAAGAGCTGGCTCAAAACCAACACTGAATTGGAGAAACGTTGTCAAGACTTTGAAGAGGTCACCACACAGAGTGAAACGTTGAAGGTATGCGGCACAGCTCTGAAGGGCAAGAGAAACAAACATTTTGCTAATCAGTGTTTGAAAACTGCATAATTTATGAGGCACCCAAAAAATATGGATAAAATCTAATCTCCCCATAATACAGCTAAACGAATTAGGTGTAGAGAAATTTATCTCAACGGAACAAAGGCCAATAATGAGCAGCCCACAGCTAACATTCCCAATGGTCAGTATCATACAGTAGCTCAACTGAGCAAATGGGCAGAAATGAAAAATGGCTCAGGAAGAGTTGGAAAGGAGGAAGTAAAGTTGTCTGTATGCAGAGTTACATAAAGGAGACTGTAGCAGCCCCTGAGAGAGCAAAAAGGCTCTTAGACAGTCACCTGAAACCCTGGCCAGAATTTTGAAAATCTACCAATGACCAATCTCTGGGAAGAGAAAATTCCCCCAACCAATTCAGCTTTTGTTTTTCTCATAGGAAAGGGGTGTCTCTGTTTGCCCAGTATCAAAGATCTCAGTACCTGACTTCCAAATGCCCTATCCCAAGGGAAAAAGAGACAACTCTAGGCTACAGGTTGCCACTTGAGCCCAAGGAGCTTGGGTTAAGGGTGCTACCAGCGTGCCTATTTGGAATTGATTCCAACAGAAGGGTGGCTAGACACTTTTGCCCCAGCAAGCACGATGGGCAGCTGCGTGCCCCAGCTTTCCTCCTCCTCTGCTGAGTGTAGGAAAACGATGGCTGGTGTCCACATCCCCGACACCCTGCTCCTCCAGAGCTCCTCCAATTCTCCTCACTGTCCTATCCATTTTCCCTTTCCTCCCATAGGCCCGGCTCATGTCATGTGTGGACTGGACCAGGGGATTGCAGGACTGATAGGGAATAAATTGTGTAGGACTGTGTTGCTCGTAAAAGACTTGGCCTTAGGTTAAAAAATCTACTAACAGAAGGAGCAACTAGGCTTTGGAGATGATAAACAGAATAGGGACTAGTGGGAGTCCCAGATGAGCGATGCTGGAATGTAGGGGTTACCTGTACTGACCAGCTTACCTGAGATGGGGCGGGGGGTCTTGGATGGAAATTAACAAAAATAATCCTTGAGCGTGAGAGAAGAGAATCTAGTAAACCTTTTGTATTTTGTGCCTGGACCACAAACCCTTAGCCTGGAACCTCAATGTTTAGGGAGCCCCATGCAAAACTTCTCACACTGTACTCCTTTGTTAGCCTGTAAGCTCCAGCCTTGAGCACCTCTCCTTGAGAGAGAGGCTGTGTGTGTGTGTGTGTGTGTGTGTGTGTGTGTGTGTGTGGAGGCACAGGACTCCCTGCTAGGTCTCAAACTCACAAACAGGCTGAGATACCTGTTTAGCATATCTAGTGAACCTGGCCTCCAGGTTCTCCCTCATCCCTCTGCCCCTACTTGTTACAGGGTCCTCCTGGCTTGCATATCTCACCCTCTACCCTGAACTCTCCAGCCCAGAGGGCTAGGCTGCCCTTCCCTATATAATTTAAGCCATTTGCTTCTCTCCATCTTGGTCTCTCAGTCTTTCTTGGGCTTTTGGTCTCCCAGGTCTCCTCTTTCCCCTCTTTCTGCTCTCCCCTCCCCTCTCCTCACTTGGCCAGGCAGCTCAGTCTGGTCGTGTCCACCTTGGACTCCCCCACATCTCTACCCCTGATTATGCTTTTCCTCATATCTACTACATTCTCCCTCATACAGTAAACTTTCTCCTCTGTCATACCTAGGACCAGTCACATGCTTTTCCTTTTGATTTCTTTTTTCATTCACTCCCCAGCAGAGCTCTTTCCTCCTTTGAAGGTGGCTGGACTGTGGAAAGTGTGGAAGTGAGAAAAGGAAGAGGGAGAAGGGGAAATAGAGAGAGAGAGAGTTGGCTATAGGAATAAGACCCAGAGAGTAGGCCCAGGCCTAGGAATTTCCAGGGTGGCTCCTCCCTCCTTCCTTCTCCTGGCCTCCTTTACTACTTGCCAACAACAAAAGCTTTCCCCTCTCTTGTATAAGTATCTCCCTCCCTATCCCAGACAGCCCCAGTTGTCCCAAAGTAGCTGTCCAGGTCTAGTGCATCTAGCCCTGGCTTTCCTTATCCCCACCTGGCAGAGCCGTATGTGCTGAAAAGACCACTGTCTGACATAGTTCCAATAGAGACTGCTGTCTGACATAGATCCAGCATCTCAGCATCCCAAAAGCTCTTCGTGTTTTGTGAGTTGATAGGATTGCTGTTTGACATAAATCCAGAATTTCAAAAACCCAAGCCCATGCCATTTGAGTTTAATAGATTCGGCTATGGCTACTATCTCTAATCTTAGATGCATCTGTCTTCTGATTTTCTTTCTTTGGAACAGCTTTGGGTGATGTTACGGTTAATGATTCAAAAGTTAATATTTACCTTACCTTCAGTTTAGATCTTCGTGCTGAATTTCTTTTATAATTTGGAGAGTTAGGGACATGTATCATTCTGCTCAGAGAAGATTTTCTTTTTTCACTTGCATTAATTAAAAGAGTTTTTATGAATGATTAAACAGGCAAACTTTAGAGAAATTGTTGATATAGAATGGATGGACAATGGTCAGTTTGATACTGTCGAAAGCTCCCAGAATATTTGTTGTTACTGTTGTTACTGTTATTATTATTATTACAGTAACAAAGAATATAGTGCAAAAGCATAAGAAGCCTGACACATCGTAAACCACGCTGCAGTAATACAAAGGGTAAATAACGATGTGTGGTTTGAAGCAGAAATTTCTTTGAGAAGGGACGTGGGAGTTTACTCACGCAGAGACCAACGTGCTTCATGCTTTGCAATTACGAAATTTGTGCCAACTACAGATAGGCCTGTGTTTCCAAGAATGAGAGAATCATTTGAGGTTGTGTAATGAACTGTGCCCTTGTTAATGCTGTGTGAACGTTCATGTTAGTTGCATAAATATTCATGATAAGTGATAAGACCAGCTTACCAGATCAGCGCTGGATAGGGAGTTAGGCTGAAAACCTGAACGAATGTGCACACACCGTATCTTGAGTTCACAGGGGCCGACCTGCCCTTATGGTGTATTCTCAGTCTCTTATACCCTTCCCCACCAGAGGCATACGTGCGGTTTCCAAGGCAACGATCACAAGGGGCAAACCAGATGTGCATACAAGCACGAGGTAAATGATCACGAGGTAGAAGGCATAGGTACAGTCATGTGGTTACAATCAATCAAGGTTAACTAACCACAAAACAGTCATCCTGCCTTGTGAGACTAAGAAGGAAGGTCTCTTTAAGTAATATTTGACTTCCCTGAAACAAGCTGTCTCTGGGCTTGTCTTTTTTATGACTTAACCTTGTCCACCAGCTGTCCCAAATGAGATACAGGCATAGAGCCGAAGGCACACAGCAGAATTTGAACTCAAGGTCAGGGGGGCTCCCCACAGATAAGTTCACTGTGCTGTTTTCTGGAAATGTTTAACTACTAACTACTGTATCTTGTGATACAGTTATTTTAAGATTTTGCCAATTATGGGATGTAATCTTAGCATGAGAAAATATATATTAAAAAAAAGGATGACTGCAAACTAGAAAGAGAAGAAAAAGAGAGAAGAGAAGACTGCACAGAGCAGTTTCTCTGTGCTAAAGCATAAGCCAAAAGAGAAACTTTGTCATCCTGAGTTTTTCCTCACCATGGTTGCATCCACCCTCTTCGGGCCCTTTCCTCAGCAGGAGCTGGACTCCTGCACCCACCTGATGTGGGGAACCCCACTCCAACTATTAACAACTATACACACACACACACACATACCATCAAACCGTTTTCTGCAGTGCACCAAATGCCCCTTGGAACTATACCTAGGAGAGGATTTCTGACCAGATCCTATCTAGCTCATGCAGGCTGAGGAAATGCCCTCTTGTCTCATGGGTAGGGCAGCAGTTCAAGATGCCATGTTGTCTCCTTGCTGACTTCCCTCCCTTGGGATGTGCAACATTGAATTGCTGGAAAAAAAAAACCTTATCTGCCTCCTCTTGTCCTCCCTGTTGTGAGGAGGCAGGTAGCTCTGCCCTGGAAAACCCCTCTATGTTCCTACTGCAGCCTTCAGTTGAGCTGTGAGCTGCAGATGGCCTAGCAGGTCAAAAGCGAGCTGGGTGCAGACAAGCTAGAAGGCCTTTGTCCTGTCAGCGCTGTGCCCCTATGCCCACCCAGCCACAGTGTCAGCCATGGAAACTTGGGGGCTCCCACCTCCAGAATCCCATGCCATCCCTTCACTTCCTGGCACAAACTCACTTTCTGCACCAGCTTTTGTGGGGTAGGTAGTTAAAGTTTGATGCATTCATCCTAACCCTAAGACTTCTCTGCATACCCTCCCTATCCTAGCCCTCTCCTGCTCCAGGCTGCTCTACCTGCAGTCATTTGTGAAGCCCCAGAAGTGCTGTTCTATTGCTTGGCTTCCCTGTACCAGGAAGTCCTAAATATTCAGAACTACTCTTACCAAGTGAGTGGAGAGAGAAGGCTACATCCAGATACCTGTTGGTAATCTGACTGCCATCCCCAGCAGAGGCCACAGGACAGACACAGCGCCAGAGCTGCAACACAATGATGAATCAGTAAGATATATAAAATTCAATTCAAAAGATGAAATTCCTCATAAATTCTTATTTCCCACAGTGGCAATATATATTTTTCTACTTTTGTATTCAGTTTCTCTCTGTCTTCATTTGGGAACTGCTGTCACTATGTTCACTGCTGAGCATCTCTTTTCCTAGCAAAATGCCAAGTCTTACCGGAGTTAGGAGGGCTCTTGCCTTCAGCTTTCAGTGTCTCCTACAAAGAACAAGCAATCCTAAACGAGAAAGTGCAATTTAAAGTTAAATATGATTTGGGTAACGTGACTAATTTAAAGGTGGATCATGTTATGGGAGATCCACCAGAGCAGACTATTTGGGCACAAGTTTAAGCCAATAAAAAATCGTTATTAGCCAGCCAGCAACTACACTGGGTGTTTGGGATTCCAATGTAGCCCAGAGCTGTTTTCAAGGTGAGCAAGCATTTAAAAACAAAACAAACAAACAAAAAAAAACCCCAACATATCCTGGGTTTTCACATTTCAGTTAACAGGAACAGTGAGCCAGAAGCAGAATTACAGAAGCAAAACAGCTCAGTTAAGATGATTAGAGACTTTCCCAGAACTTTGATGGATGAGGTCTTTGTTTTTGTTTTGTCAGGTGATGCTGTCTATGTGCTGAGTTTTATTGCCTGAATGGTACTTCCATCATGGCGTCAGCTTTGCTATGATCTTGGGACCTACTAATGTCTAGGGGCCTATTACAACCACAGTGTGTCTAAAATGACACATTACCTCTTTCATTTGTAATAAATATAAACATGTGGTTCACCATTCTGACATATACCCAGGGGCTATATATGTGTAAAATTAAAAAAAAAAATTCTATGAACAGTCCTGAAGAGATCAAGCAGCTTAATAAATAGTATGATTTCGACGTGGGGAGCATCACAGTAATTTGTATAATTTAATACACTAAAAATAAGGACATGAAGATTGGGAGTACATGTAGGAAGTTATTTTGTGATTTTCTTCATCAGGAAGGAAGATTTTGATTTCAAAAGTAATAAAATATTTGAGGAGGAAATTTATATCCTTTAGCTCTAAATGGTATATTTGAGCAATTTCCCTAACAATCCATGTTTCTTGAAAAAAAATCTCTGATAGTAAAGTGTCAACGATTCTACAATAGAAATTTTGTCTTTGGCAATACCCATGATTATAGCAGGACACTTGGAAGACTTTTTTTTTACTTTTGGTTTGTTTAAAAATGCAAAATGGCATTTGGACTAGGTTTAATGTTCCCATCCCAGGTGTGGTGGATGATTATGAGTTTGATCTGGAATACTCGGTGCTAGTAGGTATAATTTGATTAGGTGCAGGTGTTTAGCCATGTGTAGCTTGTTCTTAGGATTGCATGCCACTTGGGTTTATGGGAACTTTTGCTTAAAGCATGAAAGGTTTGAGGCTGGGGAGGGTGGCTGGTTAGGGGTTTGTTGGTTGGCTCATCTGTCGTCACTGCATTGATTCTTGCATAGAAGTACATTGGTTGGAGAGACTGCAGATAGTGAGCTGAGACACAAGTCTGACTCACTGTCAGCTAGTCCTCTCCAAGCTTAGGACAGCCTAAAAAAGGCAGTGAAGATTTCTACCTTTCTCTTTGTCTCTCTTAAGGCTGCCTAAAAAATCGGTGAAAATTTCTTTCTATCCTTCTTTTCTCTTTCACTAAATTGAGAGTAAAAGATTGTAGTTTATCACTGCACATGATAGTCATATCAAAGTGATACCCTACTGGTAGTCTGAGTTCCTTTGATTCTTGCAGTGGTTCAATATCTTTTACCAGCAAGGAAGACCCCGGAGTTTTGGAATTGACACGTACATCTTTCATTAATGACAACAGCTTGCTATCTTTTCTAGCAATTGCTTCTTTGATTTCTGGATGTGGCTTAGCTCCTTTTGCAGAAAGCCCCAGGTGGAGGCATGCTTGGGAGCTGTGGAAGACTTCATCTTGCTGATCTCCAGCTCTGCTCCATTCTCCAGGTTAAAGTTCTTGATCACACAGGTCACATGAGCCTCAATTTCCACAACATGATGCCTTCAGTCCACCTTCTGCAGCAGAAAACTACAGGTTGAGTGAGCTCTGAGCTCAGAGAATCTTATGCATAAATGTAATGGGTTTTTTTTAATTTATTAGTAAAAAATACATTTTTAATTAATTTTTAAATTCTAGCTAATTGTACCATAAGACAGTTTATATGCTGATTAAGTCAAGAAACATCAGTAGTTAAGATATAAACCATTATGGATATTGTTATTACAGATTAATGTCTTTTGTAGAATTTGGATAAGAAGAGTCAACCCTAATCTTTGGGTATCACTAGTTAGAGTAAATGGAGTTAAAGTTTAATTTAAAAACTAGATACTTTTGTTTCATCCAAATTATACTAAATAGTGAATACACACACACACACACACACACACACACACTTGAATCTGTTAAAACGCTGGTTTTAAATAAGGAAGAGATTTAGAATAATCAAACCATCATAAAGCCATTAAAAAAAGATTTATAACCGTTAAAACCAAGATTGTATTATTGTATCACTTAGAAATATACCAGATAGAATATTAAATGTTAAAAGTTAAGTATAATCATATTTAAGAAACATAAAATGAGAAAAATGTTTAGTTACGTGGGTACTTGATTGTCAGTGCCATTTTAGATCAGCACCCAGTATTTTCAGAGCTCATGAATGTGCTCTCGGATGATATGAGAAGGTTCACTATCTCCTAGGTACGAGTTAGAAGAAACTGGATACAGTCCTGAAATTTTAATTAAATTTAGTCTTCAATATGATTTTTTTCTTCATTTTAGTCAATGAAATCACATAGTTTTCTTTATCTTTTGAGGAAGACTCTAGAACTATGGATTTTAGTTATAATTAAAAGTTCTTCACAGTATGATGTGTTAGCTGTTTAATAGGCCAAATTGTATAAACAGATCTAAATATTTGTTCATTAAAACCAGTTTCACAATCATTATGTGATTTAGTAGGAATGGTCTAAATAGGCATAACTTTCCAAACAGATTTTTCGTTAATGATTAAAGCTGGGAATATGACAGCCAGCCCCAACATGGTGGCATTGGGTTTTTGTCTGCCAGGGAAGAAACGCTCTGCTCTATACCAGTCATTACTTACACTTTCCCAGAGTGGTCAGACCTGTGTGATAATTTATACATGACACCCCTGTGATGACTAAGAAACTTAACACTGTACCAGGCACCGCCATTGACTTTGCCCTGAAACGCGTGGAGATCCTAGCAGCCTGCAAGTGTTCCTTCTGTGAGATAAGAATAGAAAAATGGTGTTCCTGCGGTGAGTTAATTAACTGCCTGCTCTGGCTTTTGTGAGCCTGCTTATGGTTGTGGTCTTGTTATCATTGTATAAAGGGAGAGGCAACTGAGGGTAGTAAAGCAATTTTCTTGACTAGCTATGGATTCCATAAAGGATGAGATAATTGTAATGTACACCTTTGACATCCACCTTTATAAACCCTTTCTTTAGCCCCCTGTGGCACGGCATGCTTTTTGGCTCTAAGGCTGCCATCCTTTTGTGTGGAGAACTAGCAAAGTTCCCACACTACAGCTGAGATTTGCTTACTTCTGAGAAAACCATGTTATTGTCTTTAGCTAACATCTGAAGAATTGTTTTGCTGAGTATGCGACATTGGATCAAGGTACAAGTGGTGTTACCATTCCAGAATAGAAAAACATGTGGTTTAAGCTTGATGTTTGTGACAAATACATCATAAGCATCCAATCAGATGTTGTAAGAAGTTGTAAACTTGTATTTCTTGAATAAAAGAGAGCTCTGAACGCTAGTTCGGGGCCAGTGTGTTTTAAGATTACCCATTGAGCTGTATTTTTATCAATCCTCACTTCTCCCCCTCAAGAGAGCTGCGTTGCCTTGACCAGCTGGCTCCAGCACTTTGGCTAGCAGTAAGAATATATTCATTTGATCCAAATTTTAATTGAGTCTAAGTCTTTGGTCTTTCCCAGTGGATTTGAACACCACAATGAATTGACGGCTGACTATTCAAAAAGCAAAAGCTTTGTCCAACAGGAAAATATAGAAAACTGAAACTTAATCATGGATTTTAAATGCCTGTTTAATAAAAGTTTTTGTTGTTTTATTTCTTTGGTAAATATTAATAAGAACAAATCAATACTTAAGAGTCTATTATGGAGAATTAAGCATTTATTTTAACTCAGAAAATTTTGACTTTAAAAATCTTATACCTGTTAGTTATTTTTAACTTAGTTACAACCATATCTATTTTTAAACAGTATTTTAATAATGCACTTTAATCTTAACATTATTATTGTTATTAGATAATTTAGAAAACAAATCTAACGATGTAATTTTAAATGAAAGCTCAGGCTATGTTTAAAACACAAAAAAAAATATGTCATCGTTGATGTCTAACAGTTATAATGAAGCGCCCACTGGGTGAAGACGCCCAAGAGACCACCAGGACTCGAGACTGATGCAAACGCACGAGGCTTTATTGCTAGCACACTAGGGCCAACACTCACTGCTCTGTGAAGCAAGAGAAGGAGTGAGATCCCGAATACAGCGTGCACAGGGTTTTTATAGCAGTTTTGGAGGCAGAATCAGTTACAGAGTATTTGGTGCATTTTCATAGGTTTGGCAAATAAGGAGTCAAATTCATTGGTGCTGCCATGGGGTACTTCCCTGTCGGGGTAGGGGAGTTCCTAGCGGAAGGTGATTGACTGGGAACCCTGTACCTGTGGTTTTTCTCAGTATTATTTTTCAGTTTGCATTTCTGGGAACGGGTTGTACCTAACTGCCAGGGACATGAAACTTAGACCTCTGTCAGGAACATGAAACTTAGGCCTACTTACTATTAGCCAAGACTGAAAGCTTCAGTCATTCAATAAAAGCAGGTAAAATACATTAGTATTTTTTGTTTTCTTAACCAAAGTTAAATAGTTGTTAAAGATTAAATCATTATAATAGGTACATTGAAATGTTTTTGTTGTTGTTATTAAAAGCATTTACTTTTTAAATATACCATTGATATTGCTCTGCTGGGCTCTGGTCAGCATGGGCCCTTGTATAAATCCCAAATCTGGTTAAGAAAGCTAACCAACCCCACAGAGTTCAACTGAATTTAAGCAAGCTTGTAATACTGGCCAGTGATGGTGGAAACCGACCAAGACCATGTCAAGATTCTCTCCTGGGATCCCTCCATAATAGCCAGAATCACGTGGGTACTTCTCCGTGATTGCCAGACCACATGGAGTTAACCACTGGGATTCCTCCTTGATGACTGGGACCTCTGTAAGAACAAAAGTCATGCTTTAAGTTTAATTACTCTGCCTAAGAGATCTGTGGATCAAGGACATAACTTCCTGGAGTGCGAGGTGGGGCGAGTCAGGTGAGATAGACCTGAATCTCCCTTTCCCAAGGACATAACCTCTTGGATTGTTTGGCAGGGAGTGTCTAGATTCCATTTAGTTGACCCTACTTCACCGGATGTGCTCCAAATGCACCGGATATGCTTCGTTCTTGTAGGCTGAGATAACCCACACAGGAAGTAATCTGGATAGATGCTTGCCACTGATTGGACCTGGTGGAAAGAACACAGCCTTTTTAAACACCTGTGCCACATGACTTGGTGCCATTCTGTAGGAACTCCGGAGGCAGTAGGTTCACTCTGTAGGTACCTCAGAATGGACCAGGTCAGAGTCATCTTCCTGGTCAGTATTTGATTAATTAAATTAAAGCTTGCTTGCTTCAAATTTGGCTCAGTTGTAGTGGTCTTATTCTTGACCAGATTTGGGATTTACACCACATAGAGGTTCCTCCAGGATTCCCCCATGAAGGCCATGAGCTGTAGTTTGCAGGGTTTTTAAAGGAAGATCCCATAAGGCTATCTGTTTTTATCAGATCCAGTTATGGGTTAGTACATATTTCGATGTATTTCCGACCTGGGCATCTCCCTCCTACCTGTTTTCTGCCTGGATATATCCTGCCCATATCCAGTCAGAGTAAGCAGATATCCTGTGTCGTTAAGTTTGGATTTATATTTGAGTCTTGGTGCTTAAATAAAAATGAGGACATGACTGCTTCTTGGTATGGTTGAAGAAAAAGACTTTACTGTGGATATGATGGGAAGGACAGCCAGAGGCATCTGGGAGGGCCCAGACTGAATCAAGCCAGCAGGTGAGAGGAGGGAATAAGAAAGAGAGAAAGGAAGGGAAGTGAGAAGGAAGACAGAGGTCCAGGGGTGGAGCCAAGAGAAGAACCAAGAGAGGAGGCAAATCCCAGAGATTTTGTAGCCAAAATAGCGGAGGTTATTCAGAAAAGAGAGGCTGAGGTAAGGAAAGCAAAGCTAAGGGGCTGGAGAAGATTAGAGGGAGAGGCTTGAGAAGGGCTGAGGAGCCAGGAGTTTGTAACAGGTACTCATGAGGCTAAGTGTCTCCCTTAGGCCCAATCAGGGGTGAGTGCACTTTGTGATATATTTCCTACCTGGTCATGTCCTGCCTACCTGTTTCCTGTCTAGGTATTTCCACTTCCTACCTGCCTATCCCCTGCCCATATCCAATCAGGGGCAAGCATGTATTCTGTGTCATTAATTAAGTTTGGACACAGACTTAGAGCATCTTAGTCAACCTTTTGTCCCTGGTTTCTTTGAGACCTAACAGGATCAGGGTTGGGTTTGATAAGGCTGCTGCTACTTGCTTTGACCATCCTCAGCACGCAGAGTGGCATTTGCAGATGGAGGTAACTCCCTACCTGTGGCTACAACCCTGAGAGAACAGCCAGGTTAACTGCATCTGGGATACAGACTCTGCTACTGGAGGGACACTGAGGCGCAGCTGGCCCTGTGTCTCCAGGACACTGCCCAGCTCCCACAGCAGGTTGTCACTTAACACTCGTCCCTGGGTAATCTACAGCAGATTCCAGCAACTTCCACAGTCTATACAATCGGGAACACTGGTGAGTAAAGGGCGGCCATGCAGGGCTGAAGAGGAACTCTGAGTTCACGCTGGGGTCAGGGTCAAGTTACTGCACAGGTAGGCATACAGGAGAAACTCATGATCCTGGACCAGGAGCTGCCCACTAGTGGCAGGACAAACAGCATCCTTGTCAAAAGCTGCAGAGCAGGCACCCCAATCACCCTACTGTGTCTGATAACCCTGTGACCTAGGACTCTAGGCTCCAGGAACTGGATCCACCCAGGACTCGAAGGGCCTGTGCATTCCTCACTCGACCTGGAGGTCAGAAGCCAGGTCATCTTGTATCACCACCTGCCCTCCTCTACGTTCACTCAGTCTGGGGCTTGTAGCAGTACGCTACAGTCTTTTACGCCCTATTTATGGAAGGAGAAAGGAAAGATAGAAAGAAATCTTCACCACTTTTACAAGCAGCCTTGATATAGAATGAGAGAAAGGTAGAAATCTTCACAGCATCTTTTTAGGCTGTCCTAAGCTTGAAGAGGGCTAGCTGACAGCGAGTCAGACTAGCGTCTCAGCTCACAGTCTGTAAACTCAATCTCTCCAACCTTGCTTCTTTTAGGAATCATCACACTAACGACAGTAACCCCACCAACGCCCACCCCAACTCTCAGGGCTTCAGACTTTTACACCCTAAGCCAAACGTTCCCATCTACCCAAGCAGCACGCAATTTTAAAAACAAGCTACAGGTGCCAGAACGACTGCACCTAGCCAAATCATAGCCACCTGCATCAAGCATTCCAAATCCAACTCTTAAACAACTATATCACAGCTGGGGTGGGAACACAAACCTAATCCAAACGCCATTTTGCGTTTTTAAAGAAACCAAAATAACAAAAACTTCTTCCAAGTGTTCCTCTACATGGGCTGGTGTCATCCGCACAGAGGACAAGACCAACAGGGTTCACGATCCTCATTTGTCCCAGGAAATGACGCTGTGCACCTGCATTCAATTCTTATTCCGATGCCCACCTCTTCTGACACCAGAGTTCCAGTTCCCTCAGCTCTGGGGATGAAGCCAGTTTCTCCTCTCACTCCAGCTCAGGCCAAATCTAGGCATATCCTCCTTTCCTTCCCAATCTCTGGCATTTCCTTCTACCCACAATCCCACAACCCTTGTCTCAGGTCCTGCCTCCCAGGACCCATGTGGCCATGGTCGCCATTCCTGAAAACACTTCACACTCCTGCCTTGCAGTCCATATGGACCCCAAGGTCTCTCCCAAGCCACAAATACTCACAGGCCACTTTCCTGTGTGGTAAGAGCCCAGGGCAGGACTCGGCACACAGGTACCCAAGGTTATCATGGTGATGACGAGGTGCACCAGGTCATCATGGTGATGGGCAGGACAAGGTGGTCATGGCCCTGAGTGACAGTTGTATCCAGATGCAGGGGCTCAATGCTCACTGCTCCAGGTCCTTTGGCTACAACCTCCTAATCCAAGCAGCATCCCTGCCCCTTGTTCAGGCAGAGACGTTTAGTGTGTTCACTGTGGTTTCCAAAACACTACTCTCCTGGAACATTCTGTCAACCCCATACCCTCCCCTGTCACTACTCATCCCCTCCCACTTGGACAACTGGGAATCTTGACTGTGCGTTGTCAACATGCTTGTCAGAAGACAGCTGCCAGAGTTGGAGTTTTGTGTCCAGGAAATTGAAGTCATAAGGTAAGGCTTAGCTTTGTTGTACCCAGTGTCCAAAATCCCCCTCAAGTACCACAGGAGCCCAGTTTTCATGCAAAAGCCAGGAGCCTTTATTTTGCAGAGCAAACCAGCATGCTGGGGTCAGGCACCAGGTGGAATGGTCGATCCTGAACAAAGGTTTGCTGGCCTTTTTATAGACAGTAAGAGGGGATTTCAACATGGGTGAGGTAGCCTGGTTTCTAATTGGGGGACAGAAATGCAGTTTACAAATGCTTAATTTCTATTGGCTCACACTCAAGGGGCACTGTCCACATTCTTAAGCTCTATCTGGTTAGCCATCAAAGTCAAGACATTTGGTTTATGGTCCCTAGGCCATCTGGCCAGATAAGACAGGGGCCATACCTGCACTGCTTCTTCTCTCTGATTGGTTGCCCTCAGAGTGGGGGTCCTTTTTCAGGTTATCTAAGCCCCATTTGGCAGGTATATCCTGGCTCCTGTTAGTCTGCCGTTTGGTTCAGGGAAGGGACTTTTGCAGTTTTTCCCAGGAACCGGGGTAGAGTGGGCTTGTTCAGGCCTGACAGCTCTAAGTACCTGAACTTGCCAGCCATATTGCTGACCCCATGAATTTTTGTATAATGGGGTATAATATGTATAAGTTCACACACCTTGTACAGCATGAGCTTTCTACCTGCGTGCTCCTTCCCTCCCTGCTGAGAACCTGGCACACCCTCTTAGAACCTTCCAGAACACAGCATGTTGTATTATGAAGAGACCTTATTCTGTCTGTAGTGGGGCCTGTGTGAAATGGTATGAAATGGCAGAACTAATGCCATCTTAAACTATAAAATCCATTTTTAATCAGAGACAAAGTTCAGGTTCCTAGAAAAATGAGAAAATCCCCTAGTCTTCAGAGCCCACTAGTAAAGCCAAAATAAATGATGGTTGGGCACTGTTTTTGGGAACTGAGATGTCTTATATCTGGGTTATGGTGACTCTGACTATGATTGTTAGTGAGTATCTGATTGGTTAAAAATTGTGGCTAAGTTTTGTTTATGTTGGCATAAAATGTTTATGGTTTTCAAGCTTAAATAATTTGTAAAAAATTGAGTTGGGGTCGTAGCTCTGAAGTTTCACTTCAGATTATGGCTTGGCCAGTCAAGCTTTCTTTCTTTCTCCTTTTTATACTTGAACTCAATAAAATTTTTGTTTCTTTGAACAAGTTATGTATTGGTACAATTGGATCAAAAGAATGCCACAATGTTGTGCCTACGCTCAGATTCCCAATAACCACCAAGGAGTCCGAGCTGATACAAAACACACGGGGTCTCTTTAATTCAGACTCCAGCGCGGCTGACCGCCTCCCAGACACAGCAGGTACAGCAGTGCCCTGCCCACAGGAGGAGTTGAGTTTATAAACGAAAAGAATGCAAGCAGGGACTTACACACGCCTTGGTGGTTCAGGATTGGCCCCAGGGGGTTGACCTCTAAAATGATTGGTAGGTATTGACTGGGCCTGGTGACCAATACCACAAAGGAGGGGTGAGTAGGTAGGAAAACTAAGAATGTTAGCCCTTTCTTAGCAACAAGGGAGTAAGTAGCACTACTGGACTCCATGTTCCCTAGGGAAGGGGAGAGACTGTGAGGAGTTGCAATTAAGTTTAGCTTTCTAGCTGACATTCTACTCTTTGTTCTCTTTCAAGGACAAGGAATTAGAGAAGCTTCTTGATTGAGTCTTCTCAACAACATGTACTTTGCCTGCTCCGTGGGTTCAGGCAGCGCTGCCTCAGGTTCCCAAGGAGGCACTGAGCCTCTGGGTCTCCTGTCTATTCTTATTCACCTTGAGCCCCTGGTTCCTGGACCCACAGAGCCAGCACGGACTCACCGCCCCAAACTCGGACATCATTTCCCTCAGATAACCCCGCCATGACCGGGGAGGCTGTGAGTGTGACTGCTTTGCTATCCCATAGTCCAGAAGCCTGATGCTCTTGTCTCCAGGTCACTGTGCCAAGAACTCAAACTGTAGCACCTGCCAATTCAGCCACAGGCTGAATACACTAAACATGAAATCTGGGCTGCCAGTAGGCATGGCTGAACTCGGCTTCTTTTTTTAAATTTGTGTCATTTTTGTGCTAGTTTTTTTGTTTGTTTGTTTGTTTATGATTATTAAATATGATGGATTCAGATAGGTTCCTTTAAACAGGAACGAAGAAATGAATGTGCAGGTCAAAGCAAAGCATCCCTGCCCGCCCCTCAGGCCTCTCTTGCCTTCTGCCTCTTTTCTTCCCCTCCCCTCCGTATCCCCATCCCCATTCATGTTCTTCCTGCAGATCACACTCCTGAAAGGGCCCTCTGAGTCCTCCCTGAATACAGCACACAGATCCCTCAGCGAATCCTTCTGAGATCTGCTTCTGATGAGCTCTGCTGGAGTCTCAGACAGGTCTCCACTTCTGTACTTCTATCAGTGGTAACATCTGTCTGGAAGCTGCCAACGCTGAGTCCAGAACTGGGCTTCATGGCTTTGGGATTTGGCTCCCATCTTGTGCAAACCCCTCTGAGCTGCTTTTTCTGTGCCTGAGACCATCCTGCTGAGCAGCCTTCTGTCCTCTGTCACATCATGTACTTCCCTTCAAAAGTGGCTTTCTTCACTGTAGCTGTAAATCTCTCAGGAACACACTTTTATCCACCTGTGTTACCGCTGTAGTTCCTGATACTTTAAAAATATCAAGCTCCCTATTTATTTATTTATTTATTTATTTATTTATTTATTTATTTATTTATTTATTTTTACATATTTAGTAAAGCCCTGTTATGGGTAACCAACCAGAGCTGATCACTCAGACACAGTTTATAGCCAATTGAAAGTCTTTATTCCAGCTAGCTGGGGCTACACCCAAGTATTCAGGGACCCAGGTGTAGCCTTGACTGTTCAGAGCACAGGGAATTTGAAGGCAGAAACGTGTCCTGGCATTTTGCTTGGCAACGGTAGGGGAGGGAGCTTCACAGAAGCAAGCAATTTAACAGAAACTAAGGTAAGTAGTTAGCTGCAGGGGGTTCTGTACAAACAGGCAGCTTAACAAAAGCTAAGGTAAATTAGCTAGGACATCTGGACTTGGGCTCCTAGAAGTTTGGTAGAGTTTGGTAAATTTCCATGGGATTCTCAATCAAGAGATCAAATTCTAGTTAAAGCTGAAATGGTCTCAGCAAGAATACAAGATGGAGGAACCTCTTCACTGTCTTGCTCTGTCATACCTCATGGTCAATTGCACAGGAAGCACAAAAGTCACCCTCTAGTGTTTTCTGCACCATCCTCAGCCCCTGAGGCCATTTGTTCACTCACAGAATTGCAGCACTTAGATCCCTTCCCCATGGCCACAGCCCTGACGAGCTATCCAGGAACTGCGGAACTGGGGTGACCTTCGTTCACAATTCAATCAGCATCTCTCTCAGCCGTGTTGGCATGGCACTTGTCACCCACTCATAATTTCCCCTTTTTTGGTTCGTGTAGGACGCCATTCCAAGATGGCGCCGGCTTCCAGACGGCTTAGTAGTAAACAACAGCTTTGCACATGCGCTACAGTTGAGAACAGCTTGGCTCTTAGTGACACACCCATAACTGGCCCGCAAAAACGGTTATGCAAATGAGGTGCTGCAGAGGTAGCCTATCAGCATGAACCACGATTCCCACAGTGTATATAAGCGGCTTGCTCCTGGGGATCGGGGCCATTCTCGTCATTCTCTCATGTATTCAACTTCCTGATTAAACTGCCTTGAGAAGGAACCAGTCGTGTCGTGTTTTCCTTGCTGGTCGAGGTCGGCGCGGCACAGGTTCGGGGATCAGACGGATCTGCCATGCTGCTGCAGAAACTCGGCTCTCAGATATGTGCTGTGTGGCAGACGCTCCTGTGACGTCAATCAGCTACTGCACCTGCAAGTGGCAGACTCTCCCGTGAGGCCGAGCCGTAAGACAGTCCCCATGGGCTGGTGTACAATCCCAGGATTTTAGCATGAGCCACTTTGAATATAACTTCCTTTTCTTGTCTGAGGAGGGGAGGGTCACACTGCGCACTTTTGGCTCCCTGTGTCCATCCTGGTCTACCCGTGATCTACCTGGCCTCCATCCTAATTCCCAGGATGATCTAGAGACTCCGTGTGGATAGAAATGAAACATCAAATAAGCAAACAAGCAGAGAAAATATCCATCAAGTTGGGACTAACAAAGCAATGAATAAATAAATGTTAAAAGCATCGCTAAAGTTGCCAAAATATGTGTCGATGATTTTAGTTAATTCCATACGTAATCAAGTTAGTAACCAAGAATAGCCATCACAGTGGCTATGGTTGTACCTTGCACTGGCAGCCAAACTTGGTAGTGTAAGAGTCATCCAGGGGGTACTGATTTTGAAGGCATGAAGGGGTCATGGAGAGTGACTGAGGCTTAGCACTATGAGAGGCTAGAAGAGGCTATTGGTGAAGGTGCAGCCTCAGTAGCAGGTAAAGGCCCAGGATTAAAGGAGTCATGCACACAAGTTGAGGCTGGGCACCATAAAGAGAGCCTATGAGAGGGTTTTGGTGAAAGTGCAGCCTAGTAAAGCAGAAGGCCTGTAGCAGGATGCTTTCTTATTTTGGTTGCCTTAAAAATGCAATATAGCATTTGGGTTATGTTTGTGTTCCCATCCCAGGTGTGCTGGATGATGAGTTTGATTTGGATTGTTCATTGCCAGTAGCTATATTTGGCTACATGCAGCTGTTTTGCATATGTAGCTTGTTCTTGTGATTGTGTGCTGCTTGGATTTCTGGGAACTTTTGCTTAGAGGTTATATAAGGATTGAAGTCTCGAGCGTGGGATCCATTGGTTGGTTGTTGGTTGGTCATCGTTGGATTGGTTTGTTGGTTGGTTGGTTATTGCTTAGAGGAACATTGGTTGGAGAAATTGAGTTTGAGGATATTGTGCTGAGATGCTAATCCAACTCAGTGTCAGCTCCTGCTCTCCAAGCTCCTACAGCCAAAGAGGGCTGTGAAAAATTACCTCTTTCTCCCTTTCTGTCAAGACTGCCTAGAAGAGCAGTGAAGATTTCTTTCTCCCTATCCTCCCTTCCTCTTTTCTGAATTTGAGGGTAAAAGCACTTGGTAGCTGCCTGCTACAAAGACCCTGGCATTTGAAACATGTGAGTACCGTGGGACAACCACCAAGATCAGCAGCAGCAATGGAGTGGAGCCTGCCAGATCTTAGAAAACAAGTCATGTGTGCTAAGGAGGGTGGAGCCAGAGAAATGACCCAACCAGCTTGGAGGAGCCCAGAAGATCAGGAGTGAAATCCAAATATTGGACATTGAGTTAGTTATACTGTTGGAGTTTGGGTTTGCTTTGTTTAGATTGTGACTGTGCAGAGTATGTAATCTATATTCTGTTTTACAGGAACTCACAGTAGAGAGACTTTAAATGTGTAAAAAAAAAAAAGAGAGCGAGAGAAAGAGAGAGAGAGAGATTTGGGACTGGATAGTTTTAGATTTATTTTTATTTTATGTATTTTACTGCATGTATCGGCATCACTTGTCTACCACGCAGGCCAGAAGTGGTGTTCGTCCTCTGGAACTGGAGTGACAGAGAGTTGTATGGGAGCAGAAATGTGGGTGCTGGGAATTGAATCCAGTCCCTCTGCAAGAGCAACAAGTGCCCTTAACCACTGAGCCATCTCTACAGCCCCGAGACCAGATATTTTTAAAGAGACAACTTTAAAGTGTTTGAATTTGTGAGATTGTGGGACTTCTTAAGTTTGTAAAGTGTTTTATATTTGTAAAGTTTATTAATGTGTGTAGCCTTAGAGATGAACAAGGAAAGAAAGCATGGCTTAACAGTGTTGTGTTTGTGTGTCAAGCTGTGGGTCAGTTGTGCTGGCTAGTTTTAGCCCATCTGACAGAAGCTAAAGTCACCTGAGAGAAGGGAAGCCTCAATTAAGAAAATGCCTCCATAGCATCGGGCCGTATGCAAGTCTATATGCATTTTCTTAATTAGGGGTTGATGTCTGAGGGCCCAGCAGTTGTAGGTGGGGCCACTCCTGAGCTGGAGGTCCTAGGTCCAACAAGAAAACAGGCTGAGCAAGCCATGTGGAGCAAACCAGTAAGCAGAATGCCTCTGTGGTCTCTGCATGAGCTCCTGCCTACAGGTTCTTGCTCTGTTTGAGTTCTTGTCCTGACTTCATTCAATGATCAACAGTAATACATAAGCAGAAGCCAAATAAATCTTTTCCTCCCAAACTTGCTTTTTCAGTCATGGTGTTTGGTCCCAGTGATAGTAACCCTAAATAGTAGACCTGATAGAAACAGTGGGAAGAAAAGAAACATTATCATTCATGGTTATGGAGGGATTTAAATCCATCACAGTGGAAATTGATTTATTCTAAGTATTTGTATGCAATTAAAGCTGAATTTCTCCATTAATGTTCTAACATGGAAGGTGTTTAATAAAATTTTTAGAGCTAGAGAACAAAAGAAAATCATAAAAGCATTCACCAAGTACATTGTTAGAAACTGCAGACAGATTAGTTACAGAAAAGCAATGGACTCTGCTGTGAGGTCTAGGTGCTTTTTAGGTTAATATGCTAGGCATCTCTTGTGAAGATATCACAATGTTTCACTTAGAGTGAAGTGGTTGTGAGGCCACACAGAGGTTGGCAATGAATTGTTATCAGAGGATTAAAGACAGTTGAAGACAGGTTGGTTTGGTATTTGCCACATTTCAACTCTCCATGGCCCTGAATGATTAGATACTAGTAAAAGAGAAAACGTGATTTTTCAGAGTTGAATCATTTTCAAACATGTAGCATGTAAAAAGACAAATGTCTATTATGGCAATGCTATGCTTTCCATGCTCCAAATTTGAGCTCCAGTTAGTTCAAAGTTCAGGGTTATAGGCTAATAAATCTTCAATATAACATTTCATGACAAGGACCCATGCCAACTTCTAATTCATACTAGTGACAGAAGAAAGTATCACTTTCCTTCATTTTAACCACAGCTCTCTGGTGTGTAGAAGGACCAATCACTTAGCATTGCACAGTGGTCCCACTCTTAGGGATATAGAAGGATGGTGTTAATGCGCCATCTTCCGTCCACAGAGTGTCATGTGCTTGTCCTGAGGAAATGTGGATGTGCATATCAGGTGTGGGGTGCCACCTTGTGGAAGAAAGGATTTAGTACAGCTGAGTAGTGTCATTTCCCACAGTTGCCTAGACCCGAGTCATCCTCACCACAAATATGTTTTCTCTTTCAAATAGAACCCCCTCCTGAGTCATAAAGGAAGGCATATTTGCTTGCCATTGAGATTTATGCTCACCCTTCAACTTTGCAAGAATATAAAGGTCTTTCTGACCTATGATATTGTTTGGGAACTCAGGGCATTGAATATGACTGAACAACTCAGGCCAGTGTATTCTGTCTAGTCCAACGGGGCATTCATCTTCAAATAATCACCTAACAGTTATCACTTTATAAGCAATGTCAGATGTCATGGTAGAAATTCAGTCATCCTGAATCCCACAAACAAATGCCATATTTTATAAAGAGCTAATAGGAACTTAATTGTCTATGGATGTAGGACATGGTGGTGACCTCTATTAGTCTGAGAAATCAGGAGTGCAGAGGCTGGCAGATATCGGGAAGTAGAACACCCTAGTGTACATAAATAGCTCCTGACTAAACATAAACAGAAAAAAAACCTGTTCCAAGATACGATTTTCAGTAATTGACACCAAAGATAAACATGTCATTTCAGTATTATAGTGTTGTATCTCTTCTGGGTGCAAAGTGTCAGATCAAACTTTATCATGGAATGAGAACATTCACGACTAATTAAGAAACTGGAACAGAAGTGACCAACAAACAGGTAGATCTCTGAGGGTTTAGGGCTAGCATGCTCTATAGAGTGAGTTCCAGGATAGTCAGGGCTATCCAGGAAACGCTATCTCAAAAAGCAATAATAATAATAACAACAACAACAGTAAAAAATTAAACTAAGTTTTACTTATAATATTTTGAAAGCAAAGGCTTTTTATTATGACAATCATTTTATCAAGAAAAATGCATCTAATTGTGTTTACATTGCTATATAAATACTTTTTATTTTGTGAGATGTGTAGACGACACAGAAGTCACAGAAAACCAAATCCCTCTCAGGCATTATGATTAAAAAGCACAGTTGTCCTTTAAAAAAAACCCTACAAGAGTCCTTACATGCTTTTTCCTAAACTCATTCCATGTAAAACTGATAGAGTTTTAAACTCTACCGGGCACAGATTTATCTTTTTTAAGATTGTTAAGATTGAGAAGCAAAACAAGAAACACAAACCTATCCTTGGTCTTCTTGTACCTTAGGTATCCATTCAGAAACATTCCTTTTTAAGATTACGGTGAGCAACTTTGTATACCATTTCCCAGCAAGCAATTCTTGCTATGTAAATGAGGGCATTTCTGTGTTATCTGGTTGCAGGTAATTCTGATTGGCTACATGATTCAGACATTCTTTGGCTCAAATTGAGTAAATAGGAAGGTCGGATTTTCTGCCTCGGGAATTCTTTTTGTAACTTCGTTGGAAATTGGACCTGTACACAATCTGTACTCTCTCTTTTTTTAAAGAATATTTTTATTTTATGTTTTGCCTGGATGACTGTCTGTGCGAGGGTGTCGGATCCCCTAGAACAGGAGTTACAGACAGTTGTGAGCTGCCATGTAGGTGCTGGGAATTGAACCTTCCTCTTGAAGAGCAGCCAGTACTATTTACTGCTGATTCATCTCTCCAGACCAAACTCTTTAAATGTTATTTTATTACTTTATGCCTATTAATGTTTTGTCTGATTGTATCCATGTTGGGTGCACCATGTGTTTAAAAAAGAAAAAGGAACATTTTTGTAACTTCCGGCATCCTCTAGATGTTAACTCTTTTTGTCAACACACTCGTACCATTTTCTTTGGTTTTATCATGGTCTTCTCACTTCAAGTGACAGGAGGGAGGCAAGTGGAAGCAGTGGCACATTCTCACTGATAATTAGATACCTGTGAATCATTTTAAAGTTATTGGGTTTATTTTTATTTTATTATTTTTTAATTTATCAATGGCAGAGGCTGCTTGGAACTGCCCCATTTCATCATGTAACTGCATGAAGATCTATTTGCCAGAAGAGGTCGCCCAAACACCATCTTTAGTTTTTCATCCTTTGATCATTCTTTTTATGTGTTTATTTTTGTTGACTATCGTGGAACTCAAGCTGTAGACTAGGCTGTCCTTGAACTCAGAGGTCAAAGATCTGCCGGCTTCTGAAGTGCTGAGATCGAAGGCATGTGTCACTGCTAGAGTCAGCTGGAAGTAAACGACTGAGTCCCCCTGAAATTCAAAGTGAGGCTGAAAGTTGAGAGGGCTCAAAGCCACTCTGAAAACTTTATTTTTCCAGCCCCTTTAATAATCAATCCCGCAGTATATTTCCTTATAGGAGGTAGTAAATCTTTGGGCGTATACGATTAAGACGTGTGAGCGAAGAATCAGGGTCATAAACCCTTGGGCATATACAGAACTTAGATAACAAGACTTGTGAGCAAAGGACCAGGGTAACCAAACAGACTTCTTCCTATACAAAATAGCCTGAAGGTAAGGAATCTTCTTTATAGAAAAACAACACATGTCCTTGTAACTCAGTAATTTAACCTGCACAAACAAGTTCCTTTAGAAATTGCAAGGTCATTGCTAAAATGTCTTCTAAAATTAACATGGCTGCAGTCTAGCTAAACCGCCTCCCACATGTCACCACACTGGGCACTGAATTGGAACGTTTTTTACATCTGGCTCAAGGCTATGGTCTGCACACTTATGTTCTGGGGTCCCTCCTGCTCCTTGTCTTCCTCCTCCCCTTTTTCTTGTTTTTGAGACAGGGTCCTTCCATGAAGCCTCAGCATTCCTGGAATTCACTATGTTTACTATGCTGACCTCCAAATCACAGATTTGCCTGCCTCTTCCTCTTCAGTGCACTAACACACCCAGCTCAGGAGACATTTTTAAAGGAAGGTCAGATAACTGGGGAAATCCCTTCCGACCTTGCTTGAGGGAGAGGAACTAAACAATCAAAGTGAGGCTTCTATTGGCTTTTAGGTGAATGCTATCAACAGATGTCAACAAAGGATGTCACCGGATGGAGACATATATGAGACATATACTCTGTCATACATTACAGAGTGTTCAGCACCATCTGGTTCTACTTTGAGATCTGTGGCCAACTAAAGATCCATGGAAGAAGCATGCAGGGAGCTTATGACCACCACCAAAGACTCACCAAAGGACAATCCAGAAGGTAAGATGCACCTGGGTGACCCTTGATCCACGGCAACTGCCAATACTTTTAGGAGGCAAAGATGTGTTCAGAATGAAATTGGTACCAGTGTGTATAGTAAGTTATTCTGTTCCCAGACTCTCCATGCTTCTATAGTGTTGACTGCTGTAGTTTTACCCAATCTCAGGTCCATAATCATCAAACTGCTACTGAAATTCTTTCAAAGTTCCATCTATCCTCTAAGGGGAATAAAGGTTTGAAAAAATTATTAACTTTGTGTGTGTGTGAATTCCCCAAAAAACCCTTGATTTATGTTTTGTCATGTCCCTTTTTGAGACAGACATGAAACTTCAGAAGTGTAAAAAAGCACAGGGGGCTTCTCTGGCACACGAATTTGACAAATATTGGGACTGAGTCTCTCTGTGATTTTGGATTTATTATATATATTTTAAATTGTTTTTACATCTGAGGTGGTGTTGCAGTGGATTGTTTAGAGACTGGAATTTTAGTTCTCCGATCTGTGCAATTGCTCTGAGACAGCTGTTATTTGACTTTGGTATAGAATTTTTTGTTGTTGTTTTATGTTCCTTTTTGGTTTTATTAACTGAATGTCGATGTTATGGCTCCCAGCCTGCAAAAAAAACTTGTATTCTGGTCACAGTTTCCCTTCCCGCATGCTATGAGTGACTGCGCCTGTGTGCCCAGCAGCGGCGGCTCCCAGCCTGCAAGTAGTCTCAGTCTCTCTGTGTGTGGGGGGATTCACATTTAGCTTTAGACCTCCAGCTCACAGAGATTATGGTAAAGAAACAAAAGGAAGCAAGCAGAGTGCAGTCAGTCCTATAGGCCTAAATATCATCACTACGGAAACAGAGGCCTGTGAGTTTGAAGCAGGCAGGTCTAGATAGTGAATTCCCAGGGCTATGCCAAGAGACTCATGTCTCACCTATGTAAATTAATAGAAAAATAAAGAAACTTGGAATAAGACAAATAAGCGAAGAAAGGAGAGAGAGAGGGAAAGGGGGGGGGGGGGCGGGGAGAAAAGGAAGTTGCTGGGGCCCTGGCTTGCTTATGGAGGAGGGAGGAGACAGGGCCTAGGGTGCCCAAACGTGTACTGCCTAAACTAGGCGGCTTAGTGGCTCACACACGTCTGTAATCCCAGCACTCAGGAGCTGGAAATAAGCAGAGGGTGGTGGTGGGTGGTGGTGGTGGTGGTGGTGGTGGTGGTGGTGGTGGTGGTGGTGGTGGTGGTGGTGGTGGTGTGGTGCACTTTTTTGTCTGATGATGACTTATCCTTTTCCCGGCCTTTTTCGCCTTCGCGTCCACTTCGGGCAGGGTCGGGCTTGGCTGATAGCCTGGAAGAGCAGCGGGGGCGGCGCTTAGGCTCCACCTTGGTCGCTCCACCCACGGAGCAGCACGGCCTGGGCGGCGCCGCCCGCCGCCCCGCCCGCCGCCCGCCGCCCGCCGCCCGCCGCCCGCCGCCCGCCGCCCCCGCCGCCCCGCCGCCCGCCGCCCGCCGCCCGCCGCCCGCCGCCCGCGGAACTGCTGTGTCATGCCATGCGTGCCTGCGCCTGTGCGCCGCGGCGGCGGCGGCGGCGGGTGGGGGAGGTGCTGGGAGAAACCCTTGAAAATAGGTTTTG
>JAMJFZ010001287.1:1177500-1184368 GCA_026225945.1 Cricetomys ansorgei
TTTTCTGCAACCCTCCGTTGGGTCGGTGACGGTGACTAACTACCAAGGAGGGAGAAGTGACTGCTGTGAGCCGCCTTCGGCCAGGGCGAAGAGAGTCAAGTCAGTCTCTGGCTAGCAGTCAGTCCTATGGCAACAGTCTTCTGGCTAATCCAGAATGTTGTCACTGAGTATGCTTTAGGGTTTTCTTTGTTTTTTTGTTTTTTTTAAGTATGTATGCCACCACAGCTGGCCTGGTTCAGCTTGGTAAATGTTGACCGATTTGGTGTTCGGTCAGGAAAGGTTTGTTTCTCATATCCTGCTCCATAGTGTTTGTTGCTGGTGACAGTGGTGCCTTCAACTGGAAGTAGGGTGCCACATACCTAAATGCCCTCAGGTTTCTCCAGAAACTTCTCCTCAGGTCTTTTGGAGGAGAAAGAGGTATTACAAGCCACATACTACCATGCCCTGAATATGTGAGTTCTGGGGGTCCAGTCCAGCTAAGCTGAGCTCAGGTCCCCATGGCCCTGGCCCTTGATTTTTCTCTTTTTTCTTTTTTCTTTCTTTCTTTTTCTTTTTGTTTTTCTGAGGCAGCATCTTTTGTAGTCCAGGTAACCTTGAACTTCTGAAGTAAGCAAAGCTGGCCTTCAACTCCAACTCAAAGCACCATGGCAGGCTCATTTACTAATATTCAGTCAGAAGTCAGAGAGCACCGTCGTCCGTCGTCCGTCCGTCCGTCCGTCCGTCCGTCCCCCCCACCCCACCCCCACCCCCGCCAGGACTCAAACACAGCATAAGGGTCCTGTGTCAAGAATCACGTCTAGGTGTTGGTTGGCATGATGTGGAGGTTGCTGCTAATGGGCCTCTACAGAGAGCCCTGGTGCAGCTGCAGCTTACTATTTCCTGGGTGGGAGCAAATGGCTGAGTAAAGACCAAGGCGGTGCCAGTTGCACCTGTGTGTGTGTGTGTGTGTGTGTGTGTGTGTGTGTGTGTGTGTGTGTTCCTGAGAGAGAGAGGTACCAGCTTATGCAAAACAGATTTCTTCTTCTTCTTCCTCTTCTTCTTCTTCTTCTCCTCCTCCTTCTTCTTCTTCTTCTTCGTCTCCTCCTCCTCCTCCTCCTCCTCCTCCTTCTTCTCCTTCTTCTCCTTCTTCTCCTTCTTCTTCTCCTCCTCCTTCTTCTTCTTCTTCTTCTTCGTCTCCTCCTCCTCCTCCTCCTCCTCCTCCTCCTCCTTCTTCTCCTTCTTCTCCTTCTTCTCCTTCTTCTTCTTCTTCTTCGTGGCTTGGATTAGGGCTGGATATTCTTAGTGTAATTGTTGTCAGAACCTCTGATTTGTTCTTAATTTTTTTTTTTTTTGACATAATGAGTCTATTGTTTTCATTAAAAGGATCCTTACTCGACCCTTATAGAAACAAAACGAAACAACACACCGTAGCGGAAGGTACAGGAAGGAAGGAAGCATGAATGGAGGCTTCTGGCCTCACCTCTGTAGCAGGCAGAGGCCAGAGATGGCTGCCTGCCAGCCAGCCAGCCAGCCAGCCAAGCCATCCAGTGCTGTACAAGGCAGTACTGCAAGCAGGGATCCACAGACCCAGAACGGCAGTAGAGCCGAAGCTGATGAGAGACAGCAGGGTTAGTTAGGGTTGGAGAGATGGCCGATGCCGACCAAGAGGAAGATGAGTTACAGTGTGGGTGGCCTCACTTGGCTGCAGTTTTAGACTGCAGTTTGGTTTGGTACCTACCTATCTATCTATCTATCTATCTATCCATCCATAGGTGGTGAGAGATGCAAAGATTAACTTATTTCTGGTTTTCCCTTTTTCCTCTTAGCAACAAACAGAAATAGGAGGTGGTATATTTTATTAGAATATTATTAACTTTGGATTTTCAAGACAGGATGTAGCCCTGGATGTCTTGGAATTTGCTCTTGGCCTTGAACTCTCCAAGAGTTCTGCCTGCCTCTTGTCTCTGGAATTCTGGAATTAAAGGCAGGCGTGTGCCACCACCGCCCGTTCATGCTTATGTGTGTTTGATTTTCCTTGCGTTATTTAACTTATGTTCTGTTTTTCTTAATGTACTCTTTTGTTTGAATTGTGACTGTGCAATGACCGAAAGAAAGCAATCAATCACCTGCCCTCTGAGTTCTTTTCAGTGTGTCTGGATGGCAACACACCTTGCTTCTTCAGGTTATTTCTTTAACCCCAGGAAGATTTTCAAATTTTATTGGTTGGCGTGTCTCTGACTCTCTGTCTCTGTTTCTCTATTTCTCTCTTTCTGTGTGTGTCTGTGCGTGTGTCTGGTTACAGGTGTACACTGAAGTAACAGAACAAGAAATTAAAGACAGACAGACATACAGACAAAAACCAAACAAACCAACCCCTCCCGCCCACACAACAACAACAACAACCACAACAACAACAAGAAGGAAATCTTTCTGAGACCTAACTCCCTCCCTCCCTTCCTTCCCTCCTCTCTCTCTCCCTCCCAACCCAATTTAAAAAAAAAAAAAATACTGACATGGGTGCTGTTATGTAGGAGATACGTTATGTGGGTGTATGTTGTGTACGGAGACCTACATGAAATCCCAGCAGTGTCAGAAGATTGGAGGGGCCGAGTGCCTGTGTGTATGATTTCTGATTCATTGCGTGTTTTTAAAATGGTTTTTACTACGGTGGTGGTCCTGCAGTGCTTTGTTCTACAGATTGGAACTCCACTGAGTCTGTCTGCTGATAGCTAGCCCTTTTGTGTCTCTTGGGCTTTGGTGCTGTGTTGTTGTTGTTGTTGTTGTTGTTGTTTGCTTCTTTTTGATTTTATGTTTATTTTCTATGTGGGTGTTTTGCCGGCCCGCCTCGCCTGCCTGCCCGAATGTCTGCTCAGTTTCAGTGTGTAGGGTTTCACGGTTAGAGTTTCCTCTAATTTCATTTTAATGATTTACTACAGGCAATTTTACCTTTCTTTCTTTCTTTCTTTCTTTCTTTCTTTCTTTCTTTCTTTCTTTCTTTCTTTCTCTCTCTCTCTCTCTCTCTCTCTCTCTCTCTCTCTCTCTCCCTCCCTCCCTCCCTCCCTCCCTCCCTCTTTCTTTCTTCTTTCTTTCTTTCTTTCTTTCTTTCTTTCTTTCTTTCTTTCTTTCTTTCTCTCTTTCTTTCTATAGTCATTTATTTATTTTCATCAAGGTCACTCTATAAAGCCCTGGAAATCACTATCTAGACCAAGCTGGCTCCCAACTCACAGACAGAAATCTGGGTGCCTCTGCTGCTGCCGCTGCCGCTATAAAAATTCCTCTTATTTACTTGCCTATCCATTCATTCATTCATTCATTCATTCATTTATTTATTTATTTATTCTTTTATGGCTTTTGAGACAGAGTCTTTCTTGCTCTCTTGGAGACTGCTCTGTAGACTGGTCTGGTCTGGAATTTTGGACATCATAGAACCTGTCTGGTAACTTTCCTGGAGTTAAAGAGATAACTGGAATCTGGGTGTGGTGGTGAACGCCTGCCTAACTTGCTCTCACCACGAAAGTCCTGAGGCAGAGGCAGGCAGATCTTGGAGTTCAAGGTCCAGGTTCCTTCTCTTGTGTCTTGACTAAATAAATGGGTAGAAAAAAGTGAAGAAGAGATAAATATAATTTGACTTGGAATAAAATGGACAAACAAAGGGAAGGCAACTCCATGCTCACGTGTCTTTAAGATTTTTAGATTACACTTTACTTTTCCCTTGAATTTAATTAAATTGTATCTGTTAGCCAGCAAGCCCTAGGGAATCTTCCCACTTCCCTTAGCCTCAGGGCTCCAGTCACATGGATGGTCTCCCTGGCTGGTTCATGGTCTGATTTCTGTTGTGAGGGAGTTGGTCAAGAGGAACTCTCTTCTTTTTTTCGTACGTAGTGTAATTGTTGCCAGAACCTCTGATTTGTTTTTAATTTTTTTTTTTTAAACATAAATGACTTCATTGTTCTCATTAAAGTGATACTGGAACCTTATAGAAACAACACAACACAACACAACACAACACAAACACAACACACCATAGTGGAAAGTACAAGGAAGGCAGCAAGCACGATCCACTGAAGGTATGGAGGCTTCTGGTCTCATCTCCGTTAATGGGCAGAGGCCAGAGATGTCTGCCAGCCAGCCAAGTCATACTTGGCGATGTACCTAACCACCACCACCACCACCACCACCACCACCACCACCCACCACCACCAACAACAACAACAACAACAACAACAACAACAACAACAAGGAAATTTAATTTAATTTAGTTTTATCCAGTAGTTCGCAAGCGTTATGGATTGCCCTACTTCCCTTTAGCCAGCCTCAGGGCTCCCTCCAGTCACATGGATGGTCTCACTGGCTGGCTCAGGTCTTTTTGTTTTTTTTTTTCTGTTGTGAGTGAGTCTGTCAAGAGGAAATTTTCTTCTTTCTTTCTTTTCTCTTTTTCCTCCTCCTCCTCATTCATTGTTGGAATATTAGTACCTCTTTAAGCTTTACCTTTATATTAATTTTGGGGCAGGCAGGGTAGGTGGGGCGACCAAGAAGAGAGAGGGAGAGAGAGGGGCCTGACTTTTTGGTTCTCTGGCAAGCAGCAACCTTTCCACCCTGGCCATAGGGAATAAATAAATCTCCTTGTTCTATTTTTACAACGTGCAACAGCACCCTCTGTCTGCTCTTACTATCTCCCTTCTCTCCGGCTCACGCTTTCATTTGATTGATTTTGATTTTATGACTTTTTTTTTTTTTTTTTTTAATTTAAATTTCATTTTACGAATGAACCTAACCCTAACCCTAACCCTAACCCTGGCTGTTCTGGATCAACTCTCTGAGATCAAAGCTGGCCTGGTCTACGCAGCCAGTCAGTTCAAGGGCCGGGGACGCCAGGCGCCGGGCTTATGTATTATTTTTTACTACTGTATTAGTACCTCTTTAACCTTTATCTTTTTATTATGAGGCGGGGTGGGGAGAGCAAGAAAAGAGAGGGAGAGAGGCTTTCTTTCAGCTGGTTCTCTTCGGCTGGGGGTGCTGAGTGACCCAAGACTGTAACCGCAGTATTTAGGAGCCTGAAAGAGGAGGATCAGAAGATCTTCTCTGGCAGCACAGCAAATAGGAGCCAAGGAACCATCCTGGGCGAAAAGAGACCGGCCACCTAACAAAAATAAAGTAAACCATTACTGGTTATTGACTGTGTATTAATTATGTTAAATAATTATTATATTATATTATATTATATTATATTATATTATATTATTATATTATATTATAAATATGTTGATTACATAATGGATTATATGAAAACAATCACTTTATTAAAATTATTATGATAATCATCGGTTACGTATTAATTACACATATAAAATAGTTATGAACAAATCACCGTGAAAAAGGATTTATTCCTGGAAATAAAATACTAAGGGGAATTTTAATTATTTCTTTTCCCTCATTTGCTGTTACTCTGCGTCTAGTCTGAGAACCCGGGGGTGCAGGTGGAGGTTAGGGGGGCTGCGGGCGGCAACAAACAGAGCAATAACAATAGCAGCAGCAACAGAGACAAAGGAGATCGGAATGGCATGGAACTGCCGTCGCGGACGCAGCCTCCCTCCCCCGCAACAGCGAGTTAGGCTGCCACACCGTCACCCCACATCCTCCCCTAACGGGTTCCTGATTCACATACTTACATTTAAGGGACACAGACACAGACACACAGACACACAGACACAGACACACACACACACACACACACACACACACACACACACACACACACACACACACACACACACACACACACACACACACACACACACATCCCTCTCAGAGCAGTCGTGATTTTTTTCGACTGTCAGGTCACACTTTCGTTTTCGGAGCCTCTGACGCGGCCGCCCTCCCCTCCCCCCACCAACAGTCCCATTAGCGTTCACTAAGTTCGGGCGGGACGACGGCCACCAGCCACCGTTCGTGCTACTCGGGAGAGGTTGTGGGTGCGTGCGTACGTGCGTGCGTGTGTGCGTGGTGTCCCCTTGAGCATCGGAGGACCATCCCGGGGCGCGGGAGTGTGTGCGGGCGGAGAGCGATCTGTGTGGTTTCCTTGGGTGATCGAGACCGTTGTCGGGCGACACCTAGCGGTGACAGTTTGCTGCAACGCTCCGAGCGGTCGGAGACGAGTAAGGAGGAAGAATTGGCTGCTGTGAGCCGGCCAGGGTGACGGGAATCCGGGCAAGCAGAGGGCGTGCGTCCCGGAGATGGTGTCGTGCTCGGGAACGGTCTGTGCGTAGGAGATTGTATTGGGAGACTTGTAGGGAGAGTCTTGGTAGCTGCTCACCCGCGGTCGGATGAAAGCGGAGGGGTGGTGGGAGGCTTGGTCCGGTAGACCAGAAGGCTTTAAGCCCTGGGTCCTATCGGCAGGGTCCCGGGACGCCGAAGCCGAGAAGAGGCGGGGTCCCCCGGCTTCCACCCCGGCCGGGGCCCGGGCTCGGTGGAGCTCCGGAGCTTTTTTTTTTTTTTTTCTTTCCGGAGCTTTTTTTTTTTTTTTTTTTCCCCTTTGCCTCCAAGGGCCCTGGGTCCTTATCGGCAGGGTCTCGGGACGCCGAAGCCGAGAAGAGGCGGGGTCCCCCGGCTTCCACCCCGGCCGGGGCCCGGGCTCGGTGGAGGCTCCGGAGCTTTTTTTTTTTTTTTTTTTTCCTATTTTTTTTTTTTTTCCCCTTTGCCTCCAAGGGCCCTGGGTCCTTATCGGCAGGGTCTCGGGACGCCGAAGCCGAGAAGAGGCGGGGTCCCCCGGCTTCCACCCCGGCCGGGGCCCGGGCTCGGTGGAGCTCCGGAGCTTTTTTTTTTTTTTTTTTTTCTATTTTTTTTTTTTTTTTCCCTTTGCCTCCAAGGGCCCTGGGTCCTTATCGGCAGG
>JAMJFZ010001288.1:0-17500 GCA_026225945.1 Cricetomys ansorgei
AACACAGCATCAAAATGACTCCAGGTAACCTGAGTGGTGTTCACTGGAAATAGTCACCTATGCTTTCATGACTGTCCTCTCTTCTGGACACAGAAGGCAGGATGGATGTGTGCTTCATAGTACTTAGTTGGGAAGAGCTAGCTTTAAACCATGTCTGGGGTTTTTAACTTGAATCACTCTCTTCCCCTTGGCTTATGTAATAGTGCTGATGTGTGTGTATTTCATAGTCTGTTTGAATCGGGCTAGCCATGGAGCTGTGGAAAATCATGGTGCTTGCCTTGAAATAAAGTCACCATCTCTGGGAGAGCCACCCTCCTTTTTTTGCCCCAGGCACTTGACTGCCCCTTTGACTGTTGTAGGGGACAGTGACTCAGTTCAACCATACCCACTGGTTACATATCATAAGCAAGATGCTATGCCTCTATAGCACATGGAATTGGTCCTAGAGAGCTGATGTAAACTTGGGAAGGCTGTGTGAAGCCATGACGGCAGATATCGAAGGTGCTGATTTTGCTGGAGAACCAAAAATCTAGTTCACAGAGATAGTTTTTTTGGAAGGTGTAAGGCAGTTTCATAGACGTGGTGTTGACCTGTATATTAGCCTCATATAATCTAGACACTGCTTAGCATTCTAAAAAGTTTCATTGGATTCACACTTAGATGAGGTAGTTACAGGAACAATACAGGCCCGGAGCTAAACTAAGTGGTTTGCCTAACAACAACTACAGCATCAAGATGGGAGCCCTATGTTGTCTGCCTCTTGACCTTGAGATTTATTTTAATTATGTAACTGTGTAAGTATGTGCATTCAAGTGCAGGCACCCATAGAGACCAGAAGAGGGCATCTGATCTATCGGAGCTGGAGTTACAGGTAGTTGTGAGTCTCCTGACATGGGTGCTAGGAATTAAACTTGGCTCCTTACAAGAACAATATGCACTCTGTAGCACTGATCCATCTCTCCAGCCCCTAGACTCTGAACTTGAACTCTCACTTGCTCAACTTTATGCCAGAGGATAATTGAGTAGGAGTTGGGGACCTGCCTCAGTGAAGGTTGGGTAGCTGGATAGAGATGAATTGGAGTCCAGGCTTCAGAAATCTGCAGAATCAGAGCTTGTAGGAGGGAATTTAAAGGAGGCAACATTCTTGGAATGCTGAGCAATAGTTTAAACCATTTCTGTGTAATGAGGTAGATAAAATTGGTTTATCACAATGTAATGGCTGAGTGGATGCTGGGAGCAGACTGCCTGGATTAAGATCCTAACACAGCCATGCTCTAGCTATATGAACTTGGAGCCCCTAGCTAACAGCTGTGTGCCTCAGTTCCCCCCTGTAAAAAGGGCCAATACAGGTACCTACCTCATAGGGTTGTTGTGAGAATGAAATGAATTAGATCACCACCTAAAACAATGTTGCATGAATAAAGTCCCTAGGGAGAAAGGATATGCTCTAATCAACTGCTAGATTCATGCCCATGTAGGGACACACCTGTAATCCTGGAACTTAGGAGGTGGAGGCAAGGATTTCCTTGTCTACAAATGAATTTGAGGGCAGCCTGGGGATACCACATGAGACCTTGTCCCAATGCCTACTGACACCCCCTCCCTTTTTTTTTTTTTTTTTTGCTAAAAGTTATTTTTGCTAGTTTGGAATGAAAACTGAATGTATGCTGTGTAATGAGGCAGCTGCTTCTTCGAAGTCTAGCCTATGACAGTCTTTAGTCTTCTGACAGTCTTATTAAGTAAAACAGAAGATGGCAAGAGGAAGATGTTGTGGAGATCGTGCTTAATAGGCAGAATGTACTTGCCTGTTAATGCATACCCACTGTGGAATAGGAAGGCTGGCTCCTCCTGTGCCCACTAGGGGGCTCTCGTGCTCTTCTTCAGGCCTATCTTGCCTTTGAAGTGTGTGTGAGGAAGTTTTGTCTATTGTGTCTTTCACTAAGCATGAAGGATCACAGAGACTTCAGAGTTACCACTTAGAGTGAGGAAGATGGAATGTCGCCACGGTTCATCCATGCTTTGTCGTTGGCTCTCTTTTTCCTTTTTGCCCATTAGATTTGCCATTGGACAAACATCCAGGGAAGAGTAACAGGGCAAGCTTTCCAGTATGTTCCCAGGTGCATTTGCACAAGTGGGACACTCAGAAAACAGTTCCTGTGTTTCATTTTCAGCTCTCTGCCCTTTTCCTCTGGATTTTGTTTGGGGTGAGGGGATCGGTCACCCCTAGCCCCTTATTAATTCGAGGCCACAGAAGAATGCCTTAGCCTGCTGCCCTGTTATTTCTTTATAGCTTTTGAAGTGGGTTTGACTTTTCTCTGGACCAGACGGAAGCTTCCAGGATGTCAGGTTGTGCTGCCAAGGTTTTGATTAGGATGAGCGCTGCTTTTTCATCTTCAGGAGGTGCTCGCTGAGTGGGCAGTTTGTACCAGGACCTTCACACGTCAATCACTCCGTTCTGCTTGTGTATTGAGGGCTGTCCACGGACACTTTAATTTACTTACTCTTTGGGAATTCCTTGTCAAGTGCCCTATCCCCTTCTTTCTCAGGCAACTAGTTACCCTGTCTGAAGACATGTATGGCCTGTTCCGAGATGATCTTCCACAAAAACACAAGTTGAAACTCCTGCCTCATCCCTTTTAACCCAAGTAATGGCATTCTGTGCTCAGATTGTGTTCTTTCTTCTCTCATCTCAGCTTATTACATATTGACTCATAAAACACGGACCTTATTTATTTTTAGATGATGGTGTTATGCCAATTTTATGGCCATTTAATATAATTTACTTAACCAGATCTGTGATAGTGATTATTATTTGCATTTCCAATCCTGTTCTAGCATGGAAGTACCAGATCAAAAGATTAGTCTCATTTTACAAGATGACATTAAATTGCCTCCCAAAAAGAGTGCCAGTTAACCAGTACAGGGAACAAATGCAGGTCCCTGTTTCCCTTTCTGAAAGTTGGCCAGTGTTACCTCATGTAGGATATGTGTGTACATAAACATTTTTGGAGAAGGCCATACAGAGTTAGTTGATTCATTAGTGTCTGCTTTGTGAATATCTCCCACCCTGAGAAGACTCCAGGTCTTCTGGGAGGACCTGGGAGGAGTGGGGCCTTCATAGCATAGTCTTGGAGGTCTCTGTAGAAGATGCATGGGACATGGAGGGGAGTGGGCACCATTGAAGCAGTTAAGGATGACCAGGCAGGCAAGACATGAGAAAGAGGTTCCAAGGTGGGATGAAGCTGACACATTTGGGTACACAGAGCAAGCCTGATGTAGGGGAAGGAAGAGGTGCCAGGAAAAAACAAAGATAACCTTGCTTTCTTTCCTTTGCTGTGGGAGAGAGCCAGGCTTTAGGTTTGTGTTCTGTCCTGTGCTTTGTGATGTTTGCTCCTGTGGACCAATGATGCTCGCCTTGCCTTGGGAAGCTGGACCTTAATGCTCCTGTTCTTCATCCCGCAGGTGTTGTGGACACAGGCCTGTTCATCAACATGGCAGAGAGAGTCTACTTTGGGATGCAGGATGGCTCAGTGAACATGAGGGAGAAACCCTTCTGACCCTGTGAGGAGCAGAGTGCTCACCTTGAGTCTCCAGCCCAGGCACAGTGGGCACTCCTGGAGCCTTTGCCTTAATGTACCAGTGCCAGAGTGGATAACTGGCCGTAGGTGGGTGGGGGGGGGCAGTCAAATCCAGTCTTATGAAGTATTGCTATGTGTCTTTTTAAAAAGAGAAATTTAAATATATATATTTTTACTTTTAAGATATTCAGTTGTTTTTATAAAATAGAACTTGATTTCATGTTTTATATGAAACATTTACCAAAACCAAAAAAAAAAAAAAAAAAAAGTATAAGTAAAAACAGGAGGTCAGGACTGTGTTTGAAAGCTTTGACTCGACCTGCTGGCTAAGCTTCTGAAGTTCTGGATTTCCTGAGAAACAGCAACCCTGACATTTCCTTAAGCTGATTCAGTGAGGGGCCAGCCAGCAGCGTCTCCTGATGCCTTACGGGAAACCTTGTTTACTTTCTTGCCATCTTCTGTTCTGTTTGAGGTAGCTTTCATTGTTACCACGCACAAATCCTAATTACATTTTAAGAGTGGATTAGGGGGGTTCCTAGTGACCTGGCTATAAACTCCCAGGGGAGAATGCACTTCACTAGGATCCTAGCTTTGCTCGGGTCCTGCTGTGGGAAGCACCTGGTGGGACGTGCCTGCTGGCACCACACAGCATTACATGACATGTGAAGCACTTAACTGTTTGTTGTTGGAATGGTTTTCTTTATGTTAATACTGTTTCTGTTCCTCTCATAATGCTTGTATGATTGGGCGTCAGAAGCTGTTTGAAGGTTGAAATAAACACTTGTGCCATTTTGTCCCTTTGTCTTTACTATAGATTTTACACTGAAATGGGAATCAGTTTTGCTTACCCAGTTTCTATCAGATAAGAGTGTGATCCACTGAAGCATCTGAGACAAAGCCCAGGCAAACGCTTCCTTTGTTTCTGATAGATAACTGTCTCCTTTACTGAAACAAGGACACATGTGTTCAGAGACTTTTGCTGCACAGCTGTGGTTTTCTGAGTGAGGGCAGCATAGCTGAGCACAAGTTCGCTCATTCCCAGGTGCTACATTTTGACCTTTAGTTGTGGAAATTACTAAGCAGTAAAGAGACCGGAATTTTCTCATTACCCCTTGTCTGATGTTCAGATAAACTGCCTACCTAAGCCTCAGACTACCTAGAAAAAGAAAGGTAGGATGTGACCAGTTCTGCAGTAGTTCTAGAAGTGCCTCCCAGGCCCATTCTGTTAAACATCCCTGTGCAGTGAGCCTGGCTCCCCTCGTGCGAACTCTGCATGCTATTACTCTCCTAAGCTTACCCTCTGCTGTGAAGTCTGAACTCTGTTACACGTGTTGGCACCCAGATTCTTGCTGAGTCAAGTCTCAAAAGTTAGCCAGGATGGTTGAGCCTTAAGTGGGCATTTTTCAGCCCCGTGTGGTTGTGCACACCTTTAATATTGTCAGAGGCAGGATTAGTTTTAGGCTAGTCTGGTCTATAGAGTGAGTTCCAGGACAGCCCACGACTACACAGAGAAACCTTGTCTCAAAAAGAAAATCAACAAAAGAGACATTTCTCCTCCTCGCTGAATTCTGTTTTTCACTCTGAAAATGTTCTCTAAAAATGGTTGCCTTAGTAGTTGTTTGGAAAGTCAGGTGTTATTAGTGCATTACTTTTAATTGGTTTGTCAATCTTTATGCAGAGTGAGCCCAGAAATTTGATAGAGTAATTTTTCAAAACAAGCCTGTTTGTGTGATGTGGATCTAACGCATGGATAAAGATGAACACAATTGGAACACCTGTTTGCTCCACGCCGCATGTAAATTTCCTGTTTTCACAGGCTTTGGCACCTGTGACAGAACTAGGGTTTTGAATGTTAATGTGAGGTTTTTCTTCCCAGAGAGAAAAACTAAACACCTGGTAGGTACCATAGGGCAGCCTGGAGGTAAACTTTAAATTAAAGATTTTTCACCAAATTATAGTGTGACCTTGTAAATAATGCCTTGAATGAGCTCAGCCAGTATCTTGTCCTCTACCTTGGGCATGTAGGACAAGTTGTAGTTTGGCTTTAAAAATACTTTTAATATGTATTTAAGCTGTAATTATGTAGCCAGGAATAGTGGTGTACACCTTTATTCCAAGCACTCGGAAGGCAGAGGCAGGTGGGTATCTGAGTGTTTGAGCCCAGCCTGGTCCTTATCGTCAGTTCCAGGACAGAGCTACATAGAGACCCTGTCAAAAAACAAATATATACATATGTATTATGTGTGTGTGTTTGCACATGAATGTAGGTGCCCTCAGAAGTGAGAAGAGGGTGTTGGAAACAGTGGCCTGGAGTTACAGATAGTTTTGAACTGCCCATATGAGCAGGCAGTCTTCTCCAGACTCCTGAGTCAAGGTTTTGGGAAAGGTTTGTAATACCGGCAGGCTGCCACTCTTTTGGAAGGCTTGAGAGGAGAATCACGGGAACTTGGGTAGAATTGTCTCAGTTTTGGCTTCAGCTAGAACTCAAAGGAAGGAAAGCAGGGACTTTCTGTTTGAATTTGTCCTATGTGCCAGACACTGTTATGGAACCTTGCCCTATCACCCTGCAACTCCTATTAGTGTGCCTTAGTTTTCAGAGGGAGAAAATGAGGCTTTAAGTATCTTGTTCAGATCACACCCTGGAGAGCAGAGCGGAGCAGACTTCTCCGGCACTTGGCCTTGCTTGTATTTCTGGGTAGTTGTAGGGCTTTATCTAACTTACGTACCTTGATCGTACCTATCACTTGCAATGTGTTACAAGTAATTTGTTACAGGCCTGAGATTAGTGAATGGTTGTTTACACATAGGCATGCTGTGTAATTGCATGGCTAATTCTGTTTATTTCTGTATTGTTGAACTTTCTTTGGAAGATAGGATAGAACATGCATGTAACCTAGTTAAGGAGTGTCTCTTGTCCAGTCATCTGTCATAGAAGTGACTCTTAACAACTACTGTTTCTCCCTATCTGCGGGGGTCTGAGTCCAGCTCTAGTTCCCGTGATGGGTTCCTCAGCTTCCACAAAGGAGGATAAACAACGTAAACTATGACAAGTGAGCTCAGTACCTCACTCTTCTATGGGACCCTTAGTTGGCAAGCTTAATGCTCTTTAATAAGACACATAGAGTATGCCTTGTGGTGATTATGACATGCAAGAGCGCTTCTTTAATAGTAAAATAAAGATAAAAACAGAATAAAATCAAAGAAAATAACAATGTGCACATTAAGGGAATAAAAGTTTCTCTAAGCTAGCAATCCAGTTCTACGTCCGTTGTCCTCGTCCTGGTAGTCTCTTGTCCTCTAAGACTTCTGTAGCTTAAGTAGCACTGCAGGAAGGCTTATCTAAGGGTTGCAGGTGTCAGGCATATCTCAAACAGGAACTAGTGCGAAGGTGTCTCTCCTCTTTACAGCTGCAGGCTTCAAGGTTTCTCAGTTATTCACCAAAGAATAAATGATACAATGATTAATTAGTGGATGGTAGGGATGTCACTGCTGATTGCCATTTGCCTTGCACAGATAGTTCAGGGTGCCATGAAGGCGCCAAGGGAGGATTTTATGGTTTTTTAGTTCCTTGGTATGTATTTATTCTTCTGGGTCAAAGCTCTAAATTCCTAGTCTTATCTGGTGGCCTGGCTAGGTTGAAGGCTATTTCTCTCTTTAAGTCCTGGGAATGTTTACTTTTAAGCTGGTGCAGGCTTGCTATATTCGTTAGTGAAGGGCTAATTGTCTGCTTGTCTTTCCAGGTGCACTAGCTTTCTAACTAAGCTCTCTGGCTTCTATTAAGGCTTCTCTCTTCCTGGGAAGATCAGCATTTACTCCAGGAATAGCTTTATGACGCACTTGCTATAAACCTGCTGCAAAGAGTTGACAGACTCCTTCGCTCTGGGTGAGCATTACTCTTTTCAGTTTCTAAGTCACATGATCACTCTAGTAAGAAGCTGCATTTTTTCTAGTGGAGGCGATAGGTATGATGAAAATATTTACCTAAGTTTGAACTCTTTTCTTTCCTTTACTAGCTTTTGGGCCAGTTATTTTTACCTGAAAAAATGAGCAACCCTTCTAGGGTCATTTGAGGGTCCCTTGAACTACGCCGAGAGCTTAGAACCGTTAATGACACATAGAGTGCCAGCGGCTGTAAGACTCTTTTAATCCCGAATGCCTGGCACCGGTATTAAAAGCTTGGGGATGTGCAAGGTTGGACAGCGGTGGGAGAAACTTAGCGCTGAGTTCTACATGGTGATCCACTGCTCTCTACTTAAAAAAATTATCCTTCACTGGTGCGCATGCATGTGTTTGTGGATGTGTACATGTACACATAGATATCCGAGGAGCCAAGAGAGGGTGTTAGGCCCCCCGGAGCTGGCTTTCCAGGCAGCTGTGAGCTGCTGGAGGTGGGTACTGGAACCCAAACTCAAGTCCTCTGAAAGAGCAGAGAGTGCTCTGAACTACTGATCATTTCTCTCTCTGTCTCTCTCTCTCTGTCTGTCTGTCTCTCTCTCTCTCTGTCTGTCTTTCCCTCTCCCTCTCCCTCTCCCTCTCCCTCTCTCTCTCTCTCTCTCCCTGTGTAAGTAGGTGGCACACACACTGCTTGGAGAAGCCAGGGAAAGCCTCTTCGAGGTCATTATCTAAGTCTTTGTATCTTTTTTTGGGGGAAGATACTGGGGATTGCACCTAGGGACCTGTGCACTCTGTCACTAAGCCCCAAATCTGTTTTTGAGAAAAGACTTTATAGCTTTAGTGAGATAAATCAAATACTATATATTTATTTAAGCTGTACAATTCAGAAAGTTTTAAAAAATATACTCACAAAGTTTGTTAACCACCACCATAGTTATTAATAGAATATTTTCATTACTCCAAAGAGACCCTGTGCCTATTAGCAGTTTCTTCCAATTTTCCCTCTGTTCCTTGCCTAGCCAAGCTCCAAGCTCTAAGGCAACTTGAATTCACCTGTCTACAGACTCGCCTCCTCTGGGCATTTCATAGAAATGGCATAATATAGTAAATAACCCTTTGTATATTGCTGTTTTTATTTAGCATATTTTTTGTTTTTTTTATATCAAAATATATTTTATTTTGGACCCCTTTCAGATCCGATTCAAATTTCAGCTCTCAAAGCAATACAGTGCAAAGGGTAAAACTGCTACAACACATACATACACAAAAGTGCCTGGAAAGGGTCAGAGGTCATGGGGACACATCACCCATGCCGTGGAACCAAAATACCTTGTAAATGTCATTGACAGGATCCAGGAGAGACAGCCATCGCTGTTAGACTTCCTTATACAACCTTCATGAAAACTGAACAGATAATTGTTTTAACATGTACAGACAGCTGTCATGGGCTGCTTTACACCTTTATGACAGCTTTCAAGTTAACTGCGGAACTAACAAAGGCATGTAGAGGTCATCACCCAGGGCTAAGGTCTGCTCACAGAATGAGACCAAGGATCTGGGAAAACTGTATATAGCTACAATGTCAAAATCAGAGAAAATCACTTCTGTATTTAAGGATGGCAGAATCTGCCTGTTTGTAACGAGAAGGGGAAGTATACCAGACTGTTAGAACATGCAGAATGTTTCCTTGAACATATCCAGAAATTCCAGAGAAAACATAAAACAGCTTGCTAGGAAGAAATGTGTCTAGTTGTTCATTCTGCTTCAACAGTGTCACAGAAGGGCAGAAATAAGAATGCTATGTGCACCCCAGAAGTGCTGCAGAAGACACAGGTTTCTAAGTCACTGGATTGAAAAAAGTGAACACACTCTCTTTTTTTCTCCCTCTTTCCTACATTTAAATAGAATCATGTATTAAAAAAACTGTTATTAAATGGATACTTCAGAACTTCTTACCAGGAATTCACATCTGTCCTCTGCTGATTTCAGAGGGGTGTGTATGTGTGTTGGGGGGCAAGCAGGGAACTATCACCAGGCTCTCCATAGCTGGCTGCTAGCCCCCAGATGCTGGCTTTTGTTGGCATGCTGTTGGTCCATGGAAGTAGGATTTCTGCAGCAACTGTGCTAGGACCACTCTTAGCTCGTGAGAATCCATCTTCTATGGAAATGTGCGATGGGCTTACAGATATAAAAATGGCCTTAACAAGAGCAAGACAACACTGTCTGAGATGGTTTTCCTGTGCATCTAGTAAAACTTGTCCTGTCTGCTTGCAGAAGCCTCATCATGAGCTTCTTTTAAATAGCAAAATGTCCAGTCCTCTGTGGGTCTCCGTAGCATAGTCTTCTAATGTTATTTATGCTTTGGCTTGTACCACCAGCCCTTAATTTTTTATTGTTGAATAATATTCTCTTGTATGTATAGCTTTTTTACTAGTTGTTGAACATTTAATTTTTTTCTCTTTTTTTGGATATTATGAATATAGAAGCCCTAAGGACTTGCTTGTACAGGTTTCCTGTGGTCATATTTTTGCTGTCTTTACTATATTTGTGTATATGCACATATGTAATACACACACACACACAAACATAAACACACACATATACATTTATACTCCTTCTTTCCTAATTTTTTTAAAGCTATGGTTGCCCCAGGCAGGCAGCAGTGTCAGGGAGGGTGTCCTAGCTTGTAACTTTCTACTTTCAAGGCACAAAATGCTAGGTTGTGAGAGATGCCCTACTGCGAAGGACTCTTCTTTTGTGTGGATCTTTTCTCCAGAGACATCACACAGTGTTGGGACTTCAGCTTCTATTTAGGATTTCCTTGCTGTGGGAAATCCCTGTAGAAAGGACAAGATCTCCAAAGCTGAAGTCGCCACTCTCCCTGCTTCCTGGTAGTACCAATTTGACCCAGGTGTGGCTGATTACCTGCTCCTGTCCAGGGCTTGAATCATAAGGGAGTATCTCAGCTCTGTCTTGATGCCTAACAGAGCATCCCAAACTTGGTAGCTTAGAACACTACCAACTTTTTTTTTGCTCACAATCCTGCAAGTGAAATGGACTGGTGCATGTGGTTTCAACTCTGGAGCAGTTTAGACTAATCCTGGTCTGCGGGGTTGTCTAGGCCTCCTGCTCTCCATGGGCTACTTTGGGCTTCCTCACAGCATGGAGCAGATGGGCTCTAAGGAGTTATGTTAGCTTTTGATCATTGTGAAAAATTACCTGAGATAATCGACATGGAAGAAAAGGTTTGCTTAGGCTGGAGGGAGGGCTCAGAAGGTTCAGTCCTTGATCATTTGGCCTGGGTTGTTTTGGGGCCTGTGGCAAAACAGGACATCCTGACAGGAACACAAGACCAAGGAAGCTGTTAACTTCATGGTGGCCAGGGAATGCAGAGAAGAGAGTTGGGGACCCAGTGTTCCCTTCAAGGGCATGCCTCATTAGGCTTCACTTCTGCTACATTTTAACACATTAGCTTTTGGGGGACACTTATCCAATCCATATCAGGAAAGTTCTTATGGAAGCCACAGGCCTTTCTCAGAAATTCTACTGTGTCATACTTACTTACTATATTCCTCACAGGCGAAGGAGTTGGAGAAATAGACTCTACTCACCCATGAGGGAAGGCATTGATACAGTTTCCATGTTGTCACAGGACATGACAAAGATATAAGGATGGCTTACCAGGGGCAGGGACACCAGTCACCCCATCCAGGGCAGTGTCAGTAGTGCCATCTTTTGGTTTTTTAGAGACAGGGTTTCTCTGTTGTAACTCTGGCTGTCTTGGAACTCACTCTGTAGACCAAGCTGGCCTCCCACTCATAGAGATCTGCCTGCTTCTGCCTCCCAAGTACTGGGATTAAAGGCATGTGCCACCACGGCCCAGTTTGTAGTGCCATCTTTTAAAGGCGATTTTAGATTGGGAATTTGGTTGTTTGCCATTTGCCAAGCTCTATTGATTCTGCCTAATTTTTAACCCAACTTTCTTGCACTTAGAATCTTGTGTTATCCTTTCAATAATCCCCTTCTAACTAATGCTGTCATAGTGTCTGTGAACCTAAGAAATTGACACCTTAACCTCTAAGAGAGCTAGTGAGAACTCTATAGTAAGAGACAGGATAGTTTACCAAAGAGGAAACACCTGAAAGATGTTCTGCCTGGCTAACAGCAGAGACAACACACCTAAATTAAATAGCAGCAATGGCGGTCACAGGAGGGTGCTCTTCTTACTGTCTCAACATCAAAAATATAATCAGAGCGGAGGGTGGCAAGACAGCTTTCTCAGCTCAATGTGGGGTTGTAAACTATTCTAACTTTTCCTAGTGGAGATTTTGGCAATATGTATCAAGAAACATAAAAATGTTCCATTCCTTTTTAGTTACTTGTAGGAGACAGCTGTGCAAATACACTGAAGGATGGGTACAAACGTAGGTGTGAAGATGTTCATACCAAATTATATTTTAGCAAATATGAGCACCTAGATGATATGAATCGAGATGTGATGTTTTATCATTCAGTTGTTAGGGTGGAATTGGCTTGCTGGGGATGCAGCTCAGTTCGTAGAATGCCTACCTAGAGTGTCCTAGGTTTGATCTCTAGATTTCTAGCACCACGGAAAGCTCAGTATGGGGACAGATGCCTGTAATTGCAGCACTCACCGGGTGGAGGCAGGAGGATCAGAAGTTCAAGGTCATCCTTGGCCAACCTGGGCTATGTTAAGACTTTGTCTCAAACACAACACCACCACCACCACCACCAACAAGAGAATCTGTAAAGAACTATATTTGACAATCCATACAGAATAATTTTGAGTGAATATATGGATTGGCTTTGACATGATCAGAAAAACAAACCACTTTGGGCATTTTCAAACAACATCATCGTGACACCTGCTTCACAGGTGACAGAGAGCAGAGGTTGAAGAGACCCAGAACCGAGCAATATCAGGGTTAGAAGAAGTGTCTCTCAGCCTAGAAGTGGTGCCCTTGGTGGGAATGAAGAGTCATGGCTACTGGAAAATTCCCCAGATGGAGAGGGGATGAGTAAATATCCTGGCTCGTCCCTTTCGATCTTTAAACTGCCAGTGCCTCCCATGGCCCGATCTAGTGGGAAGCCAGTTTGGTGGGGGTCTGTGCCAAGGAAGGAAACCAGAATTAGATGGAAAATGACCCCTGCACAGCATGACCTCAATGACATAACAGTTCATAACAAAGGATGATAAAAGAGGTTGTCCTTGCTGACGGGTTGATAGCTGCCTCTAACTTTCCTGTTTTCTTTAAAGAACCTAAAAATATTATTAAAATTAAAAATAGAAGGTTGCGTGCGTGTGAAATGCCAAGTCTCATTTTAAACAGGTTAATGCCTATGTAATGATGGTTGTAATGGAGGTAAAGGTGACATTTAACTGGTAACATCAGTAGAGTTAAATGGTAGCATCAGTGGCCTCAGAGCTTGTGTCCACCAAGGCAGAGGCCAGAAGAGGGCGCTCTAGCCCAGGGCATCAAGGCCTCCTGGACAGGCTGGGGCTAAGATTTCTGTGGCCACAGCAGAGTGGGATCATGGGGAGACATGGCCTTGTCAGTCACTGTCTCTAAAAGCGTTTTATCTCTGTGTTCATTTCATTGTCCTTCCTTTTGGGGGAGTTATTGCCATGATTCCTCAGAAAGCTAAGCTGAACACCACCAGACTCATGGGTTCTTCTTGGTCTCTTTGGGGTGTTTGACATTTTTGTGCCCATTGACCAGAGAGTATCACGGTAGTAGTTATGTGGGGCCTAAAGGACTTGTATGGAGGTGCTTGGGGCTCCTAGCGCTGGGTCATGTGTGTCCCATAAGTTCCACTGTGGTGTTCCCCTAGTAAATCCCTTAAGTATTTCGGTATGTTTGCATTTCTAATGTTTCTCCATCATCTGACTCTGGGACAACAGCCTGGGTTAACTAGTTAACAGTTAACTGGCAGATCTGCATGTGTAGTTAGTTACATTGTGAAGTGGTCAAAGGACATTTTCTCACAGGGAAGATGTGTTATTTTGACTGATGGCAACACCAGCTCACCGCCAAGCTCTTAGCTTTGTTCTCCTGAGTGCACGAAGAAGCCACCCACAGCTGAGTATGCTGGCTGGGTTAGGATGCAGTTCTGCCTTCCCCAGCACTTCACACAGATGGTTTGCTATGGACACCTACTGACAGGTCATCAGGGGGTCAGAGCGATTGTTTTAGGGAACATGGAAGTTTTCCTGGGGGGAAAATGGGTCAAGCTCCAAATCCTAGACATTCTAAACCCACCACGGTTCAAAACTGAGTGCAGCTGCAATCACAGGGCATCACCCTGGGCTGCCAACAGGCTCCTCACAGTGAGTGCTGCAAACTTGCTGCCCGTGCAAAAACTGGGCAAGAACTATGTCCTGGTCTCTCACCCAGGCTGCCTACCCCTCACCGGTGGCTCAACAGGAGGCACTGTTGGAAAATCCAAGGGAGGTTAAGGAGATTGAAGAATAAACTCCTGCAGTTCTTCATAGCTTAGCTTTTCCAAGCACCTTTCTCCTGCCCATATTCCCCAATAGAGAACATCTGCCGTAATTTCTGTGACTTCCCTTACAAACGTTTTTCCTGTAGATGGCTGTACAATGTGAAATTTCTGTTCTGGAAAAATGAATTAAAACCTTGTGAAAAAAAGACCGTTTTGCTGTTTGTGTAAGCAAAATAGAATTTTAGATAGCATTCATTTGGTACCATGGAAAGATATTTCCTAGGGGTACAGAGAGGCTGGTGACACAGCTGAGTGGTAGAGTGTCTGTTTTCCTTTCATGCCCAAGGTCCTGAGTTTGATCCATAGCAAAGCTAACAAACCAACCAACCAACCACCACCACCACCACCACCACCACCACCACCACCACCAACAACAACAACAGCAACAACAAACAAACCAACAAAAAACAAAACAAAACAAGACAAAAAACTCCAAAGCAAAGCAAATCAAACCCAACCAAAACAAAGATATGTTTTTTTTAACTCAAGTTGTGAAAACAAGCCTCACTTCACTGCGTGTGAAAATTGTCCCTAACCAAGTGTTATCCTGGCTGCCACTGGAGATTCTTGAGATTTTGCAGAGCTGGGGTTTGCATTTCTAGGCTAGTGCCCAAACATCAGTTCCTAAGAACAAATTCTTGTTTTATTTTAAAATGCATTCTCATTTTACTGAGCTATAGTTTTCATGCACTAACCCACAGGGTGCATACTTATTCTTAAATTATATTGCTGTATGATGTGTAAGCACGTAAAGTTCTATGTTTACATCTAAAAGTTTCAAGAAGGGAGGAATCTTTTCTCTGAGTAGTCTTGATCGCATTTCTGAATGCATGTATACAACATTCAATGATTATAAATTCATGGGCACTTTTTTGTAGGCACCCCAGTTTGCATATAAGTATGTGTACTGACAATGGAGAAATGATTCAAAAACAGCTACTTAAATATAAGATTATTTTCTAGAATACATTTTTTCCTGAATAATTTTCTGTACTTAAAATAATTAGCACTTTTATAGTTATAATTTTAGAAGTAAAAACACTACTAAACAAATTCCAAAAGTTTTTGGAGTTTTTGGTACTTTGTTTGCTTGCTTATGTATGTATGTATGTATGTATGTATGTATGTTTTTGAGAGAGGGTCTTGCTCTGTCTAGCCTTTGTCTCTTAAGCATTGGAACTAAAGGACCCCACATCTAATTCTGCAGCTCTGGTGTGACTTTCTGCCCTACAAGGATGGCTCACAGCAAGCCCTTATTTTAAGACCCAGTTACTTTTCTGACATACTGGCTTTTGGTCTTGATCTGGCTTTAAGAAACTCTCCATAGAGTTAAAATGCTTTATTAAAAACAGTTTAGCCTGAAGGACAGGGGTAGTAGAGAGAATTATTTTCCATGGCTACCCCTTTGTACTGTGGGAATATTTTGCCAGTGAGGTTTCTTCCAAAAATTAGATGAGGAAATTTTCAGCAGGCAAATCAGTAAGAACATATATTCATCTTTAGTTTCTTTTCTTTAGTATGTTCTGGAAACACTCAAAGATACAAGTAGACACACATATGTGGGAGTTAGAGACAAGTGGCTTATTCAAACATGCACCTTTCCACAGACATTCCCTTGTTAATTTACTCTAGACAGTTGGGTAAGCATAGCATGTTCTCAGAATGGCTTAACCTATTTTTATAGCTTATATATCGCTTGACAACAAAGAGTAGCTGGTGATTCTGTTTGCTGTAGGCAGTGGGATTTTACCTTTCAGATCATTCAGTTCCAGCTGTTAGGAAGCTGTTAGCCTGTGTGTTTGGTTAAGAAGCAGCTTTCTACTTCAGGGGCTTGGGGCAGGCTCTCCACACTGTGATGTGATCCACAGAGGGCCTGGCATGGGAGGCATCGACTTCATCTGTCTGAAAAACAAGACAGAGGTTGATGTTGGGCTTCTACTGTGAACAGTGGCAAGTTGTTCTGCTTCTTCTAGCTCCTGGATGCTCCTTATTATAAAACAGTATGCAACATCAAGAAGTTATTAGTGTATATTAATTGTACAAGATACTGAGTTTCATTATGATATGTTTATACATGCATGTAACATGCTTGGATCATAGTCACCCCCTTCTTGCTTGTGTCTTCTTAACCCTCCCACTGTCTCCTTTCTCCTCTTATTCATGCCTTTAAAAAACCAACTAGATTCTACATATGAGAGAAAACATGATATTTGTCCTAATATGGCTTATTTTGTTTAACACAATGATTTTAAGTTCCATTCATTTTCCTGCAAATAACATAATTTAGCTCTTTATGGTTGAGTAAAATTCCATTGGAGGGGTAGGTGAGATGGCTCTGTGGGTTAAGATACTTAACACCAAGCCTGAAGCACTGTGTTGCATCCTGGGACCTACATGATAAAGGAGAGAATCAAGTCCTGTAAGTTGTCCTCTGACCTCTACAGAGATAGGACACACACACACACACACACACACACACACACACACACACACACACACACACACACAATGTAATTAAGAAAACCTCATTGGGTATAGATCATACCCATCGATGGGCATCTAAGTTGATCCGTAGCTTGACCACTGTGAATCTTGCTGCAATAAACAAATATTTTGAAGGAAGCCGATTTACCACTGACCTTTAATGTAACATGTGCTTAATTGTGTTGTCTGAGCTCTGTTTCTAATCTTTATTTCTCAACACGTGTTTTTACATAGGACTGATTATAACATGACACTACGAATGTCTCACTCATATGTAGCTGTCCACATTGCTACACAGGCCTTGGAAGCTTCTTTTCACATGATAGTAAGTTAGTTCTTGAGAGAATTTTTCATACTTCCTCGACCATTTCTCGTCTTGTTGGCCACTTAGCATTCTACTGATGCTTGCTATTTTATTTTATTGTTATTACTTTTGTGGTGTTGGGGATTGGACCTGGAGCCTGGAGCATGCCAGACAAGACTTCAACCACAGAGCCACATCCCCTGCTTTTTAATGTTTGATGTTTAGATTTCTGATTTATAATAGCACTGACTAAATGTTTCATAAATGTTATTTTCTGATCATGTGAAGATTATTTTGTAGTTTATTTTTACACACTTGTATCTCTTCTCTACAAAATATTTTTTTAAAAAAAAAAACAGCCTGGAGGTGAAGCGGGACACAGAAGACACATTTGCATGTGTGTTGATGTTTACTGTGAATGCCAAGTTCCAGGTACTGAATTCTACAGATGTTCAGATGTTCTCTTACTGAGAATTGCAAAAATGACCAATTTAGCTCAAGCACGGTCTTAGTTCCTACCTGAGAGCATGATTCCCTAAGGCTTTTTTCTATTTCCAAACAGAAACTTTGACTTTCTGTTTCTGTGATTGCAGAGATCTATACTGAAAGACAACTGAGGGAAGCTGTACCTGCTGTTCTAATTACACAGGGCTAAGGAAATGCAGACCCAACATGGAGTCTGTGAGGAGAGCAGACCAAGTCCTATCACACACAC
>JAMJFZ010001288.1:22500-52500 GCA_026225945.1 Cricetomys ansorgei
TCAGATGGTCAGCTCTGTTTCCTCTGCTATGAGCACCAGCTATAGAAGATGTTTAAGATGAGCCCTCTGATCTCAACTAAGTTCATTTGTTTGATTATTGTTGCTGTGGTGATCAAATTCAGGGCCTTGTGTGTGCCATCATGCTGTCTATTACTGGACTACACTTCCAACCCATTATCAAACAAGCTAGCAATATTGTCATGGGACCAGATGAATACAGATGGAACGGTTACAGCATAGAGTGTTGGGAAATGAGCAATTGATGGATTGGATACAACATACCCCAGGCAGAGCAGGTGGACTCTCACGGTGATGGAGACTGTGGAGAGCCAGCAGAGCTGATCATTCTAGGAAAAAGTCGAGGTCACAGATTTGAGCTGTAACAACAGAGAAAAAGCCAGATCAGCTATGGACTGTTAGGATGAGCATAACGTGCAGTGTTCAAATTGATCAGTGCAATATGTAGGTAGAAACAAGTGCTCTGAGTGTACAGAGTTGAACATGAAATTGTAGTTTTGTGGCTGATCCAGTGGCTATGCGTGGACTATGCAGATAATTATCAGAAAAGAACACAGCATGAGAACTGAAAATAATAGATGCCAGGGTTAGAGATTTATAGGTGGGTTTAAAAGGCTTTCTCTTTAATAATTGACATAAGATACTTTAAAAAAATATTGAATAATGACTGGGTTGAATAATCAAGCAGTTCCTGCCTGAGGGCTCCATGCATCTCTGGGACAGAACTTCCTTTCTGGTTTTCATTGTGTCTTAGCCTTGGATGGATGGTTTTCTTAAAGATCGTGGGATGTGACACATGCAGCGGGTGATGGGACTCTCTCTCCTGTTTGTCTTGCTGTGGATCTGTCTCCCCAGATTCTCTTAAAACCTAGTATTGAGTCCAAACAAAGGGGAGGCTCTGGAGCTGTGATGTCAGGCTTCAGGACTTGTCCTACTGTTCCTCTAGAAAAATGCTCAGTTCTTCCAAGAGCCAGTAAGTTCTAATAGAGGTACAAACCCCTTAAAAGAAAGAAAGAAAGAAAGACAGAAAGAAAGAAAGACAGACAGATAGATAGATAGACAGATAGAAACATAGATTAAAAAGGGGAAAGCAGTATGTCAACTGTCAACTCACCGAGTAGACAATAGGGGAGAGGATTCACAACTTCTTTTTGGAGCATGTGTACATGTTCTATGTGTATAGTTTGTGTATTTTGATGTGAATTCAGAGGCTGCTGTATGTGGAAGTCAGAGGACAACTTTGGTGATGGTCCTCACCTTTGCTTTGGTCTGTTTGCCATCACACACCCCAGGCTGGTGGCCTGCATAGTTCCTGGGATTCTTTTATTTCCACCGCCCATGTCACCGTAGCCGTGCTGCAATTAAGATGTATCCTACCATATCTAGTCTTAGGAGAGTTCTGGGGATCTGAACTCAGGTCCCCATGCTTGCATGTATGACAAGTGCTTTACCCCTAGGCCATCTCCACATCTGTGCATCTTACTTTGGCTGACGGATGATTTATTCTCAAAAGAACTCTTTAGAAACTTGAAAAGTTTGGCCATTCAGCAGCATTCTGATTCTATGTAGCACTTTATGCTGTAGCTAGCAGTGCATTCTTAGGGCTGCCCCTTCTGGGACTTGAACAGTTGGCTTCTTGCTAAGGAGAGGAATCCAAAACAACACAACTGTGGCTTTTTGCAAGCCTTTCAGCTATTAGTTTGATTCAAGTTACATCAATTGAAAACAAACCAATCCAGGGAAACTTGTCCAATGCAATCCCATAAATCCATGAGTGTTTATGGCTGTGAATGTGGTGATCAAATTCCTGCCTGAATTAGAAGTTATACAGGATGACTGACATGCTCTGGCCTTTCTGTCACTGAAGGGATGATCATGGACATTTCTCAGGCCACTTGGCAGCTTCTCAAGGTCTCCTGGCCTAAGTTAGGTTAGGGTGTAGAGAAAGAACAGGACAAAAAGTCCCAAGACCTGGTTTCTAATCTTGTTTTAACTTTAGCTACTAACAAGACTAAGACAGGCCCCTGCTGTAAGGCATGTGCCATACACCTGGCCTCTACCCTTTAGACTCTCATGTTTATTAAACAATTGTAATTCAAGTGAAAAGTGGTCAAAATTTTTAATAAATTTGGAATATTTATAGATCATACACATATATATTGCAATAAATGTTGAAAATAACTCTAAAATGTTTTTTAAAAAAGGTTTACTTTTTTAGAATTAAATGAGGTTGTTTGAGAAATTTGTCTGGAGACACACACCACACACACACACACACCACACACACACACACACATACACACACACACACACACACACACACACACACACACACACACACACACACACACCTGTTCCCACTTGTGAAGCATCAGTAATCCTAAAGCACTCAGAGTGATTAAGCCATTCTTTCCCTGCCAACTCAATGAACCCCTCCGTGGGATCAAATCACTCACCCCCAGTGTGGACTTGCCCTCTAACTCTAACAGCAAATCACCATGTGTACTCAGTGGTGGTGAGTGTGGCCATGGTACTGGGTGATGTTGGTGGAGTAGAATTCATTCATGAGAAATGAAAAATGACTTCTAACTTACTGGAGTGTCTCTGGAGCTTCAGGCAACAGTACACAGATGTGAGTGGGTGGCCTGTGCAGCAGGACTCTGCGGAAGCCAGTGACATGGATTGCGGCCATTGGCTGCGTGTACAGAAGGCCTGACTGCACAGGGCAGGTGTGTGAGGTGACTTCCACTTGAGTGAGCCTCTCAGTGGTTCTGCTCCTTCACCTGTAAACAGGGTAACAATGTCACACTCTGTCAGTTAATGTATCCAGAAAACAAACAAATACATCCACACATACAGAAAAATAAACCTATAAACCCTGACAAACAGGCTCACAGACAGATCAACAACTCATTTGCTCATCTATCCATTTGTTCAACAGATGCTTGTCTGACCAAGGTACCATGCTTCTTACAAAGCTCTGTGACAGGCATAAAATCACACAAAGTTCAAGGTGCAAAAAAATTCTAGTTCAGATTCTGTGCCTTATAAAAATAATAAACTTATAAATATAATATATATATAATATAAATATAATAATAAACATAAAATATATTTATAAAAGTTCACTGTGTAAGATATATTAAATTTGTATACATTATTGTTTTGTGGAACTGGGGATTAAATCTAGGGCTTTATACATTCTAGGGAAGTGCTCTGCCATTGGAACTGTATCCCCAGCCTTTAAAATATATTGTTTTACATTTTGGGACAAGGTTTCACTGACTTGACCAGGCTGGTCTTAGACTTGCACTGCAGCCTGGCAAGTCTTAAACATGAGACCCTCCTGTCTCAGATTCCCAAGTAGCTGGGATTATAGGGCCCAGCAGGTTTGCATTTTAACAGGAAATGCTTGGACCTTACACAGGTCACATACACATACGATAGGTGGCATTTAATGAATTGTTGTGACATGGAAATCAAGGAGAGGGTAAGGGTGGATAGTAGTAGGAGATTGTCACTATTCACAGTTGCTCTAGGTAAGGCAAAATTTCTTTAGGTGAGATGGAAGCAGAACCAATCTTTCATTGTCCAGACATGCCTGGACAGAAGAGTAACAGCTCACAGGAGTTTCGAGCTTAACAGATTTGACGGTGTTACAGTGGAGCCAGTTTTGTCTCATTATTTCGGGGCATTCCTGGAATCTGGGAAGCAGACTCAAGTCCTCTGGAAGAGCAGTGCTTGTTTTAAATGCTGAGCCATTTCTCTAGCCTCACTACATTCTCTAGCCCTATTACATGTATCTGGCATCTGACAACATGGACAACACTGGTATTTGCCACTGTCATATCAAGTAGGTCAGAGAAACAAACGTTAGGAATTTGTTCAATGTCACTTAACATCTATTGCAACAGGATAGAGGACTGGAAAGAAGAAGCGCTTTCCCCTTTTTTAAAATGTGATAAGTAGGGATCACTTTATTTTTGAACAACAGTGTGTTATAAAACCATCGTCAGGTTGAGAGTGGAGAGAGTCAGTAGTTGACAACAAGCAGTCTGGGCAAGAGCATGTATCCATGTTTTTACATGCTTATGCTGGGGTGGCAGCAGTGGGCCATGGGTCAGCCATTTTTCACATGTGCCTACTCTGCTTCCACTGCTCTATGACTTTGATGCTTTCTAAAAATTGTTATCCTCATGAGATCTTGTCTGTGTCTTCAACATTTCCCATCCTAAAAAGATGCATGGAATGGAGCCAGATGTAAGTCGACGGCAAGCCATTGTAGGCCTGTGAAGCATGAACTTTTCTAGCCTTTTTGACTGCAGTGGGTCCTGTCTTCATTGCAATAATTCAAGGGAAATTTTCCATATTGGTGTGAGCTTCCCTGGTTAACATGACCATTGGAGTCTCCAAAAGCATGGCATTTTACAGTGGACCCTGGTGTGTGGAGTGGCAGACCAGGTGTCAAGCACTGTAACCCAGGCTCGTTCCCAGACACACGCAGCCAAGCTCTGCAGTCATTGGGCCTCAAACGATTTTACCTGTTTCGTCGTTATTTCCGTGTCTACTATTGTTTTCTCTGTTCTTTTAAATCTTTTCCATAGAGTCATTTAAAAATTTCTCGTTAATTGTGCATATTATAGAACGAAACCTTAAACATTAATTTGTTAAATAAAATAATTCACAAATGTTTCTACCCCCACTCATGGAGTATTCTCAATTGCTTCATAAAGAAAGAAAGAAAGAAATATTGGAGATAGTGGCACACACCTGTAACCCTAGCACTTAGGAAATTGAGGCAGGAAGTTTGTGAAATTGAGGCCAGCTTGGTGAGGCCAGCTGTCTAAACTAGGACACACACACACACACACACACACACACACACACACACACACACACACACACACACTGAAGGAAGGGATAGGGAGAGGGAGAGGAAGATGGAGAGGGATTAGGAGAGAGACTGGACAATTTTAGAGGGTGTCACACTTAGTGTTTGGTTTGGTGGATGACAAAAAATTATGTAATGGAAACCCACATGTGAATCCTTAAATCTGTGAGAGAACGTGAACTGAGTAGGAGTATGTGAGAAGCCAAAAAATAACGTTCATAGCATGAAAGAATTTCAGTAAACACACTATCACTCCCTGACTGAACTGAGTGTGTAGGAAGGCAGGGCTCAGCTGGTTTATAGGCCTTTGAGTGTTCATGATATTTTAGTGTCCAGCCTCTCTTTTCCTGCAAAGGTAAAGAGCACACCTTCGACTCACTGTCCTGGTAAGGAAGACAGCAGGGTGGTTGGATCTCTTGAAAGTCTATGCTCCTGTTAGAAAACACACTTCTTTTTTTCAGTAGGAAATATTAATCTTCTGGGAAATGCATGTTGTGCTTTAACCTTGCAACATTTCATAAGTTCCTTTATGACACTGGATAGTATGGACGGGGAAAAATATGGAGAACTGACCTAGCTCCCTAGGCCAAGGCAGGGAAACACACAGGGTTGGCAAACAGCATCTTCACCTTGTGCCTCATTTTATCTATCTTCCCAATTGTGATTTTTTAAAATCATCTTTTCCTCTTAAATTTGCAAGTATGATATTGCATACTGGAAGAAACAAATATTTCAGTCCAAATTTGAGGATTATTTGTGGAATTACTGCAGGAGAATATCTACTGTGCTCTACTATGGAACCCAAGAACCTGTTAATAATTAAAAATAGAAACCAGGCACTGTGGCACACACCTTTAATGTAAGCACTTGGGAGCTGGAGGCAGGAGGATCACTGCAAATTTGAGGCTTGTTCTACACAGTCAGGGTTATACAGGCCAATTCCAGGTCAGCCAGGATTATACAGAAGGAGGCTTTTCTCAACAAACAAATAAGCACAATAACAGCAACAAAATCAGATAATCAAACAGATGAATGCCATGAATGCCATGCCATGTCCTGTCCTAAGTAGAGTATATGTAGTTCTTCATTTATTGCTTTACCTGAGGTAGAGATTTTATAGGTGTTTCTTTAGTATAGGCAGAGAGCTAAAGACAAAGGGAGAGTGAATAAGTTTGTAATTGATGGACTCCCATGTGGCCCATGGCTTCCCAATTAGAGGGCTGAAGCATTAGAATGATCTTCGAGGATGCCCTCGGTGGTAGGCAGTTCCCACCTACCTACCTAGCATTTGGCAGGTGGGTGAGGGTATACATCTTGTCTGACCTTCAACAAGTGTCACACGCCTTTCTTTTGGCTTGGTTCTGCAGAACTGTCTACATAATTCACCCACACCCAACTACTCTGTGTTGCAACTTCTGGTTGCTTGCTTCCACCTTGGGCTGGGAGCTCCTTGACACTGGGGCCCCTTTTTGTTGGCTATATTATTTGCAGAACAAAATACATAGGCAGGTACATGGAGACCCAGTGACTGAAATGAAGTCTGGCATGGTTGGTTGTGTATATCTACAATCACATTAGGCAGGAGGATTATGTGTTTAAGACCAGCCTAGGTTTATAGAGAGATTCTGCATCAAAAACTGTCCACAAAATGCATGAAAGTGACCACTGACATATCCAAACACAGTTTTCTCTCCTCAATGCTAGGCTTTCTTGGGAGGTGAGGGAGGACAGACGATTTACCTTGATTTGGGTAGGGACCAACATCTGGGTGAATGGATATGAGGATGGCCATATGCATGGATGGAAAAGGGATATAGCAAGGAGAGAATGCTTCTGTTGCAGACTGTGGGGAATTTACAGACATCTATCCTGAAATGCTGGTGTAGCCTATCTCTAGCCTTCCTATTCTCTCAGCCTTGAGTTGACCAAATTATTTAGCACAACTGTTTCTTGCTGTTCTCAGGTACTTTCAGAACTTGTCCAGGTCTCATGAAACATCTTTTTCACATGTCTTACATTGCATGTCATCATCAGAACTCTCCAACGTCACTGATCATTCCCAGCTGTGCTTTGACAGTGAAAGAGCATTAGGATGGGAGACCAGCCTGGGGCTTGAGATAGAGTAATATCAAACAAGATGGAGGTTGGTATCATTTTCATCCCAGTACTGGATACAGCTTGGCCAGGTGCTCGTGTGGGGGGTAGGTGTGTAAAGCTTTGGAAACTTGAAAGGGTGTGGAGTGTACCACCCAGCCTGTTGGAGGAGGATGGGAGCGAAAGCAACAGATGTGCCCAAGGTGCTGTTTTCAGTTCCTCAAAGGGTCTTCTTGATCAAAGAAGTGTGGTGGTTGCTATGACAGTTGCTATCTTTGTCCATGGGACTCTCCCTCATAAGGTAGCATTACTTTTTTTAATCTTCTCAGGTCAGTCACCATGAAATGCAATAACCAGTCCAGGGTGTGGGGGGGATGGTTGGGTCCTCAGTACTGTACTGAGATGGTGGAAGATGTTGGCTGATAATATTTTTCCAAATGAATCTAATACTCTCTGATGTTGCAGGAGTTAACAGAGTCTTCCCATTATGTGTCTACACTTATCGTAATTTTAAAACGTAGCAGGTAGAAAACATTCTCAAATCTCAATTATACCTCTCAGTGACCAGGTCTTATCATTCAATCTCTTCTTAATTAAGTAGTTAACTATTTATTTTTGAGACAGTTTCTCTATGTAGCCTAAGCTGGTTTGAGCTCAAGGTATCCCACCCCAGCCTCCCTAGTGTTGGGATTATAGCAGTACTTATCCATCCTTGCATTTCCTCATCTGTTAAATGAGCCATTTGATTTCTAAGTTTCCCCACTGTGACATTCGCTGATCCTTTGATTCTGGAATCAGCAACTGTACACAGGAGTTATTGAGGGAACAGCACTATTTCTGAATAGCCTTTGATCAGGCTAAGCTGGACTTAACCGATGGCATGATAGCAGGCATGGCATTTATTACCTCTAATCTTAGCTTCCCTGTCTTTAAAAAGGGGATATTACAAGTTGCTCCAGGGGCTTCTTGAGTTGAGACACTATATCCATTACTGTTAGCAGAGTAAAACTCTGTTGAAAGTTGACATCTGTGGGGCCACCTTAGGATACAAGGTCTCTCTGATGGTTTCCTATTTGGTCATCAATGTTTTACTGCTTTGCCTTAGGTTGGGGGCTATTTCCCATTTGCTCTTGAACCCATGGTGGAATCAAAGCATATGTATTTATGTAGATGGCTGATAGAGTGAAGACCCTTATTCATTATACATTCTAGCTTACAAACCAATGTTATTTACACAGAGTTTACCACGTGGGAAATTTTGGAAAAGGCACAGGCAATTGGATTTTCTAGGCCTGCATTAAGCCTCATTCTATATTAGCTCTGCAGTCCTAAATTTTGAGAAACTTAGTGCTGGCTTCTTCACCTATGAGTCATGGATAATAACATCTCAGTGTAGAAAATGAAAAATTAAGGTACCACATAGAGTACAAAGCTAGTGTAAGCCTTCCCCACTCCCTCATCCCCTACTCCCTGTCATTCCCTTTTTTTGAGTCTATGCTGAGTGTCTTGTAGCTTCAGCAATACAAAAAGATACACAGTACCACAGGAGAGGTGCTAAGGACTACTTGGTTTTGAGATGAGAATTCAGGCAGACAGAAGGAAGGGCAGAAAGGATAAGAGCAAGGAGAGAGAGAGGCAGGCAGAGGCTGGGCAGGAAAGAGTGAGGACACGGTGTATCTTCAAGTGGAAAAGGAGCAAGAGGAATGGGAGGGGGCAGGAACATGGTGGGTATGGGGAGAAACAGGAGGAATGAGGTTTCTTAGGAATGCAAGAACTATGTGTTGGAGTGTCTGTAAGGGATCTTTCAGGAGAGACATCAAGAGAAGCCAAGGGAAGGCATATGGCAGGTGACATAGGATTCTCTAGCAGGAAAGATCTCTCTCCTTCCCCACACTTTCTTCTAGCTTCATCTTGCCTACGACCTTGAGTGACTTACATTGATCTACAGGGTTTTCTGAAATGTCTGAAGCTACAACATCTAAGCAATTCATATTCACTGATGTCATGGACAATCCCCATATCCGTGGGCCTCTCTTTAGCTATGTCTGACACACCCCCTTCTCTCTTGCTGTTGTGGTGAGCACTCTGCCTATTCAAGGGTGACAGCTCTACCTTTGTTTACCGACTGTCTCACCTACCCAGGGGACACTGCTCCAGAAATCTCTCTTTTTGTACTGCGCTGTGTTTTCCACCTCTGCTGGATCCTTCGCATCAACATCAATAATGCTGCCATTTCTCTGATGTCTTCTGTGGATACCTTTTCTCTTTCTACTCTTTCTCTAGCTACTGTCTCATTTCTCTCCCACCCATTTTCTATTTTGTTCCCTTGGAATAATTTCCCATGCATTCTGTCTCCAACTTTCCCCCTCTTAGTGTCTCTTGAATACTTTCTGATCAGTTTATTGCCCTGGCCTTCTATAGAAACTGCTCTCATTTTAGTTCACCAATGATCCTCACATCGCTGAATCTGTCAGCCCATGTCCACCTCCTAACCTTAGGTGACCTGTCATCATCCATCGACACAGTTGAAATGCTTAACCTGTTTGTAACATCTCTCCTGGATTATACTGATTTCCAGTATTGCCCCCCTCCCAGTGTCCCTTATACTCTGACAAATCCCTTATGTCTTTTTTTCTAGTTCCTTTGCATTTTGCCAGTTTGCTAATGCTGGGGTGCTTCCCAGATCAGGGCTTGGGTTTCTCTAGCCATGCTCTCTAGCTGATCATATTGGCATCTCTGTTTCCAGCATTCACCTCTGTCCTGATTCTGGTGTAGTATCCAGTGGTCCACCTGATGTTTCTGCTTAGTTATTCAACAGTGGTCTCAGAACCAATATGGTTGAGAAAGATCTAAGGCTTCAGCGATCAAGACACTGTCTCCTGGAATAAGGATGGTCAGTTAGATTGATGGAATATAATAGGAAACTTAGATATAGACTCAACTTACATGACCAGTAGATTTTCATAAAATATACCAAATCAATCCAACTGAGGAGGGAAGTCTTTAAAGCAAATAGTGCTGAAGGAGGAGCATATCTTTATAGAAAAGAAGGAACTTCACATCTTACCTCACAGTATGCACAAAATTGATGCCAGAAAGTTCTGGCTTTTCTCCCCAAACTGTGCCTTCTATTGGCATTGTATTTCTAGTTAAGACAACTGCGTCCTTCTAATTCCTCAAGTTGAAGACTCTCAACTCACCCTCAAATCTCCACAGCTACCTTGTTAGTGTGTCCTGTAAGGCTGAGGTTCTAAGTAGCACCATGCCTTGCTTGGACTCCTGCCCCCCATCAATTTCTGAGAATTTATCATCAGAGTACTCAGAGGAAGCCAGATTATATATGTTAGGTGAAATTTATTGCTTTTTTCCCAGTATTTTCTCTACCACTAAGCTTTATCTCCAGAACTCTCTCCTCCCTTTAATTGAAAACTACCAACCCTCACTCATTTGAAGTAAAAATCTTTCTGCGATTCTGGAGGGTCTACTCAACCTGCCTTCCATCTCTGTAATCCCAGTCTGTGCACACATCGGCATGAGTCTATTTTAGGACTGTCCATTGCCGCCCATCAGCATCTGAGATATCACCTGGGTATATTTTGGGCATTTAAGAGATGTTTGTTGAATGAAAGAATGAACTGGTAATTCAAGGACTCAGGTAATTAAATTCACAATTTCCCCCAAGCATTGCCTTATCTTACTCTATTTTATAGGATTGGCTCAATTCTGTAAATTTCACTCTATATGGCTCGGCAGTTTTATGGATTATAAGAGAATTGATGGCAGGAACTATGAATCATATCTCACATAACTTTAAATTCTCCACTATTGGCAGCATCATAAGGGGCACATGGGAGTGACTTACCTCTCCTAGTTTCATCATGTATCATATCATGCCAACATATAAAAATTAGTGAGGTCCACTTATGTTTGAGTATTACTAGATTCGTATTCTGGGACAACTATGCAATTATGGCTTATATTTTTCATAACTGTTCTGACCACAATTGTAAGCAAAACATTAAGGATATTTTCTGCAGAGAAGCTGACTAGAATGAGATAGAATGGTAAAAAAGAATGAACTGTTGAAAGCCACAGACTCAGCCTTTCAGTAGTTAAGGAATCTGAGACAAGTCTCTGCCAGTTTCTCATCTATATAATGAGGGGTATTGCCCCTAAGCTCCTTCAGCGCTGGAGATTAGACCTGGAGCCAATGGATGCTAGGCAAACACTACCATTGGGTTGTGCCTCTAGCCTAGGATTGGATCCTTCAGTTAATGTTTGTTTAATTTCTAGTAAGATACAGGAAAACTCCACCTTAGCTCTTCTTGATTGATATCAAGTCTAGAAACCTTTTGGGATCGCTTTCAAGGGCACATTTGATAGTTTAGCACAATCTAGACAGTTCTATCTGATAGAAATAAAATATGAGACATATAAAGTTTAGAAATTTCTAGTAGCCCCATTATAAAAATAAACCTGTGAAATTAAACTTATTGATATATTGATTAACTCAGTATATTCATAGTATTACTATCTTGATATGGGATCAAAACATAAATTGTATCCTAACATTTATTAATTGTACACATGTTATATGCCTCTTCAAAATTTCATGTTAAAAAATTGCAGCATATCTCAGTAAGGAATTCCCTCCTTTCACAAGGGTACCCAGTTCATACAGCACTTCTATGATAAGAGGGCCTGATATATATGTGAGCTTACTGGGGGCCTAGCTATAAGAAAGAATGAGACCTGTTGAGCTGATACAAGTAAAGAGTTAAGTCAGGCTCATCAATAACTTCATCAAAACTAGGTGCGAATCACAGAGACAAAGAAGCATCCTTGGCTTCCTGTTTCTCTTTCCTGTTTCATTTCTTAGCCTCCATCAATCAACCTTTGCTTCCTCTTTCTCCTCCTCTATCTCCCTCAACTGTTTCTTTAATGTCCTTATCTCCCTCTTCTATGAAACCCCTCTCCTTTTACCTTCTCTCTAAAATAATTTATTTATATTGTTATCTTCTCCAGAAGCAAATTTTAGTAAGCATAGATGATTCTGAAAAGTCCTTCTTTTAAAAAGAAATGCTTTTATTAATTTCTTGAGAATTTCCTGCATTTACTTGTATTCACCTCCAACTCCTTCCCTAACTCCTCCCAACTCTACCCTCACCTTTCTATCCCACAACCTCATGCCCTCTTTTTATTTTTAAAATAACTCATTGGATCCAGTTTCTGCTGTCTGCATACTCTTGGGGGTGAGAGAACATCAGCTGGAACATGCACAACCTACCAGAAGCCACACTCTTAAAGAAATCAGAGTATCCTTCCCCAGAAGCCATCAAATGTCCAAAGCTCCTCATTAGCGCTTGGGGATCATGAGCCCTTTCCATTTATAGACCAGAAGAAGTTAAAAGTGTAATACTGCTGCTCATTTGAAGTCAGAGGATCCTATCCTGAGATGTAGACGTTAGAGCTGGAAACTTCAAGACCCCTGATGCAGCTCTTTGTCTTGCTGACAGGTGCAGAGGGGAGAATCACACTCCCAAGGGAATGTGGGGGTGGGTGGGCAATGTGGGTGACTTGACAGGAGTGATAGGAGGAGGCGGTGGGCTAGCTCCTGGACTGTCCCAATCTCTGCCACTAAACTCCATTGCCCACTATTGCGAAGTTTTAATTTTTCCTACAGTGTTTTTGTCTCGGTATAATCCTCACACCCCCCTTAGGACGTCTAGGCCTATTTACTATTCATTAGTTGGCATCCTCCTCTGCACCATGGGTGTGGGCTTGCCTCTTTTCTCTCAGAACCAGACAAAGACATCTCCTTGTTATGGGTGGGGAATGCCACGGCAGGGTCTTCCTCGTTTTCCTTAGCAGATCTCTTCCTCCTCCTTCATTCTTCTCCACCCCTGCTCCTCAGTATGTAGCTCTGGCTGGCCTGGATTTCATTATGTAGACCAGGCTGCCCTCGAATTCACAGAGACCTGCCTGCCTCTGCCTCTTGAATGCTGGCATTATTGTTTTGTTTTCTCCAATCTTTCTCTTGTCCTCCATCTTTAATTCTCTTCCCATTTTTTTTTCTTTCTCTGTTACATCTTTTCTCACCTTACACCTCCTGCCAGGCTCACGGGACTTGGTGCCACAGAGAAGGTCCATCCTGCATATCATTGAAAACACAACGTGCTCAATCATGGCAGTGTCACCTTTGGATATGAGCCCCACAGTGTGTCTAAGTATGCACTTGCTTTTTTAAATTTTCTATTTTTTATTGAAGGAACTGGACTGGGTCCTCCGGAAGAGCAGCCTGTGCTCTTAGCACTGAGCCGTCACTCCGGCCCATATTCTTTTTAACCTTTACAACTGCTGTGCATCACATGTGTGAGAAATCGAGTCCCATACAGGGTTGCAAAGTTATCCAAGATAGCATGATAGCCAGTGCTTGAGGCAGTTGAAGGTTGATTCCACAGTTTGTTTAGAGTAGAAGGCATATATGTCACTTAAGAGAAGTAGCCTGGATTTCTTGTATATTTGATCTTATTTCGTGTTAACTTGAACTTTCCGAATTTGAGGGGCTATAGAGGCCTGCGAGTGGACACAGCTGTATCCGGGCGGATGAATACCTGCGGGCTAACTCATCAGTTTAGAAGGAAGGTCCTTGAAAGCTAAGCTGTCCTTTGGCTGTCTGCATTGTACCAGTTTTCTAGCTCTACCCTGACAAGGTGCCATATGCTGGGGTTTAAAACAATAGGAAGTTACCCTCTCACAGTTGAGAAGGCATCTCATACCTCTTTCCCAGCCTTTGGTGGCTCCAGGCCGTCCTTAATGTTCCTTGACCAGCAGCTGCGTCCCGCCAGTTTGTCTCCACAGTGACATGGTGCTCTCCATCTTTAATCTCCTTCTTTCTATAAAGACATCAAAGATTGGATATAGAGCTCATTTGGGTCCAGCATTGCAGAGCGTTAGGGCTTATAGGTTGAAAGGCACTCAGCAATTAGGATGTTCACACAAGACCTGTCTTTCTAATATACTCAGTTTATTCACACAAACTTTCCTTATATCATGTTAATATAAGAGCTAAACAGACATATCACCAAGCAGAAAACAGTTGTTTGGGCAGAACCACTGCTGCAGGGTTCCGCTGGGCAATCTTTTCCCATAAGAAGAATGCTTTGGAAGCTTTCAGGTTTCTACCACGTTTGAGATCCTTCTGATATGACAGGCTGGAAGGATGGCACTGATGGAGGCATAGGAGGTCGTTGAGAACGTAGGCCAGTGGCTAGGGCTGACAGGAGGGCCTGTGTGGGCCCAGTGACAGTGTCAGAAGTTGTTCAGCCATATGCAGGTTCTCAAGTCTTCTTTTCAGTGTCTTTTCATTGGTGGTAGCTTGAGGCTGGGTCACTAGCATATCAACACCACCTTGGGGTAGTTCATTGGCATATCAAGGCCTGTTTTGGGCTTAGCTCCTAACTGAGCTGCCCAGTGGCTTGCCAGGGGCTTGCTTCTGAGCCCTAGCTCTTATCAGAGTTGCCGGTGGTAAGCTCAGGAATCATATTATTTCAAGTCACACAAAACAGCTTTTGAGTTACACACAGCAGTTTATAAGTTGCATTCCTAACAAGTATGGTCTCATCTTTGATGTGATCTCCATCCACTTTGTCCAAATGGTTACTTATTGCATAATTATATTATAATGCCAAAACCAAGTATCTGACATTGGTGCAAGGTGGGTACATAGTTCTACACCATTCTATCGCATATCTAGGTATATGTAACCACCACTGCAATTAAGACAGTAATTCCATGACCACGGAGACCCTCCTTGTGACATCCCCATGATAGTCATATCCGTCTTGTCTCCCAACTATTTCTAACTCCTAAGGAATCAGTTCCTCTTTCTCTCTAATGGTTCAATTTCAAGAATGTTAGATAAAAAGAATATGGCATTTGACATTAGATTAGATTTTTTGTCCCCACGAAGCACAAGGCCATTCAGAATTATCTAAGTGCTTATATGTATCCTTCCTCCTCTTTAGTGTGGGCATTGTTGTAGGTAAGACTTGAACATATATATTTTTGAGGAACATGAGGAACATAAACATCCAACATTTATTTTCTCTTATTTGGGTCCTGATGGGTCTGGCTTCAGAATCTTGCCTCTCAGAAGATGTTTGTACTCCATTCATAGCCAGATTAGAGGTGCTGTTGATGGTTGAATTTAGTTCCCAGAAAGTTCATGTTATTTGAAAAGACATACTAAGTTAAAAAAAAAACTCTAAAGTTTCAAAAAGTGGATAATAATAAATATTCTCAAGAGGTAGAAAGGCAAAGTATTGCCCTATCCTATTGGGTGACTGTTCTTTTCCCACCATTCTAGTGCTGACTGAGAAGGAGGAGGAGTAGGAAAACTGGATTGTGTGTTAATTGAGGGAAGGGACACTCTCTTAGGTATCTCTGTACTTTCTTGAGAGTGGAGGCAGAGAAGGTGCTTAGTGATTGTGGGTTGAGTGGGTGAACCCTTGAGGGACTAAACCCAGGTGCCTTCATGAAGAGGCGGAGGGCAAAAGTCAGTATTATATAATCTCTTCTTTCCCAAATAAAACCTTTGATACATAGGCTCTCCAGACCTGCACAGTTACTTATATTATTTGACCCGCTGCTGAAGGGTTCTTCTATTCCTTTTTTATACATATATTCCTATGGAAGAGGAAACCCAAGGAAGTATCATGTGTCTAACTCACATTGTAGACTTTGAGCTCTGGATGGCAGAATAATAGAGGCCAAAGAGAACAAAGGTAGGGATGTGAGGATTTGATCCTGGATCCCCCATTAACTGTCTTCCTGGTCTTGACTTACTACTCACTCCTTCTCTCTTCTCCTATCTATGCGCTGGGTATTAGATATTTCTTTATGTGAAGTTATTATGAAGTATAAAACATATACAGAAAGAACATGGATCCCAATACCACAACATTAATTTTCACAGTGTGACACATCCACACAGAGAAACAGAACATTTCCCAAACTCCACAGTTCCCTTCTTGCTGCCTCACGACTTGGTCCCACCTCCAGCAATGTCTATCCTGATTTTTAATTTTATTTCTACCTAGTTTTAAACTTATATGGATGAAAAATACTACTCTGTGTTTGGTTTCTTTTGCTTAATATCATGTTTATAAAATTAAACTATGGTACTGGTATAGTTGTATCTTATTAATTCTCTGTATTGGGTGGCAGCGCAATTGTGAACATACCAAAATGTAACTGCTGGTGGACATTTTGGTTGTTTCCAGTTTTAGGCTTTCATAAATGAGTCTCTGGACATGGCTTCTTAAGGTTTCTGGTGTACAGAGACAGGGATGTAAGAGTGGGATGGCCAGAAATGGAAGATGGTCACCTCTCAGGTTTATAGGACCTTTTCAAAAGTTTGATGAATGTGTTTAATCTCACAGTGTAGCTAGTCTTGAAATAGGCTGTGGACAGTGCCCAACATTGCCTATGGCACATAGGAGTCAATCCACATTTAAAAACACAATGGAGCCATAAGCATTTATGAAACCCAGGTGGTATGATGGGCTTAAACCTTTCCCTGTTGCTTGTTCATCTAGCTTGTCTCCACTATCTGTGATAAGGACTCTTTCTTGCGTTGTCAGACCACAGAATATGTGCTTGTAAGAACTTTCCACCTTCAGGACTTCGAGGACTTAGGAGAAGAAAACTAGGAGACAAGCCTCCTCCAGCCCACCATGACCCACAGGGATGAGATGTGAAAAGATCACAGTCCTTAGAGAGGACTGTTATTGTAGAGGACAGCCAAGTAGGGCAAGTGGAGGATTTTATTTTATTTCTTAATGTGTGGTGGATTTCAGGGCAACTAAATATTTAACAACCTTTTAGTAAGAAAGGAAGGAGATCTCAAGTGCAAAGATTCACTTTATTCAATAGTTTCCCCAAACATTAGCATGATAAAAGCCAAGGGTAGGGAGGAGGGGTGAGGTGGGAAGGGGGTTTAGAGGACTGCAACAGTGGCAGGTTGCCTATGGGGGAAGCCCCAACACCTTAGGAGGGTCTGGGGGGCAGGTGGTGGTGCCTCAGGACCTCTGTTCTAACACTCATCCCTCCTGAAGCTCTTGGTGATGGCTGAAGATGATGTCTTATGAGTGACCTCACAGACATAGCTGTTATGTGCTTCATACTCTGCTTTGCTCAACGTGAGGGTGCTGCTCAAGCTGTAGGTGCTGTCTTTGCTGTCCTGTTCGGTCACACTCTCCAGGACACCATTTCGTTGTTCAACGTTATCTACCTTCCACTTGACACTGATGTCTCTGGGATAGAAGTTGTTTGCGAAACACACCAAGGAGGCAGCGCCTCCACTCACTTGCTCACTGGATGGTGGGAAGATGGAGACAGTTGGCTTAGCATCAGCCCCTGAAGAAGGAAGCACAGAGGTTGGGATGAAGTAACTGGGAAGGTCTCTCTTTGGGTGCATAGTGTGTGGACAGTCACACACAGACGGACACACAGAAAAGCACAATTCTCCTTCACAACAGGAGCAGCCAGGCCAGGATGTACATGTACACGATCTTGTTGGTTTTAAGTTATTTTCTAGCTCCTGGCTGCTTCTTTGGAAAGTAAGTTGTGTCTGACCCTTTGAAGCTATTCCCAGACTCCTTTCTATGTTTTTCTTTGCTGAAGTTTTGTTCCTCACCAGCTGCAATAGTTTCATGCTTCAGATAAAGAAAACAAGTCAGTTTATCAGATGCCCTTGGTGTTTGGGAGTCTGAAGGTTGGCTTTATTTTCTCCTGCCTCTTGTAATACTGTAATGTCAGCCTCTCTATGACTTCTTTTGGTCTGGCCAACCTAACCCACTCTACTGACCGGGCCTTGATCCAGGAACTGTGCTTGAGTGGGTGTCCAGAAACTGTTTTAGCCCTCACCAAGGCCTCCATGTGAGACCCGGGCCCTGGTCTGATGGTCTGTAATCACACTGGGCAATTTTTAGCCACACCAGAGGAGGTCAACTGTAGTCTTGGCCACCTGCCTGGGAGGAACTGGCTGGCTTCACTTCTGACCTTCAGCAGCTGCCAGATGGCTTCTTGGAAGTCCCCTTCTTAGGGGAATCCCAACCCTCGGTGACAGAGTAATAGTAAAAATGAAAACTGAGAGCCTTTTGCCAAGAAAAACAACAGAATTATGAGCAGTTTTTCTCCCTTTAAATAAATAGTTTTTAGAAGGAGTTGACATTGTCTTAAAGTAATTAAAAGTAGTTAAATAACTTAAATGGCTCTAAAATAGTTTCAAGAGTTTAAAAAGGTCCTTATACAGCCCAGGTCAGCTAAGAAAGGGCCAACCATAAAACACTATTAAACAATTCTAGACATTATGGGATTAAAATAGCCAGATTAAACATTTTTTAATCTCAAAATTAAAGTACTAGAAAATATGTTTATGCTAAATTTTTTATTAGTCATATTTTTGTGCAAAGAAAAATATTCTACCTAACCAGTTGAACTCACATCATAAATTTATCTTCTTTTAACCAGTTTTATGTTGTATTATTTAATAGAATTTATAGAGAGCTCAGTTGAAGTAGATTTACCATGACTTGGGTGGCATAATGGTGGTGTTAATTCAATTTTTACTAGTATAGACTTTACCTCCAAAGAATTATATTCATTAAGCTCTTAGTATAACCCTGGATAAAACAGTTTTCTGCCTTTTATAATCCTCTAATGAGAAATTAAAATAAGGAAATATAATGATAAATCATTTTATTTCTGAAATCTCGAATAAGTCACCTTTACCCTGTTCTCCTCACATTAGCGTACCATAGTCGGTCACATCCCTATTCTCTTTCCGTTAGTGGCACTGCTCCTATCACTGTGCCTCAGGAAAGTGGTCCCCACGGAGTGAAGGGCGCTACTGTGGGGTTTGTGTGGCCCTTCGCGGCCAAGCAAACCGCCTCTCTGAACGGTTGGCATGGCCGCGAAGTCATTCAATCATCAAGAAAAGGTTGCGGACCGTTTCGGCCCCTTGCTGGCGGTGTAAAAATACAAGCAAGCAATAACTAGGAAAGACAAAGAGCCATATATCTTACAAAACCATGGCCATTTAAAAATGTAATTGACATTTTGAGCATTTGGACACCACTGTACTTCTACTACTATAATAAACAAGATCATTTCAAATTCACATTCATGTAGAAATGAGACAAAAAGCAAGCAATCTGACAAGAACTTGTTCCTGTAGAGACTCCCATTTTGACATTTTGTGACACATTTTAGACTCTAAGAATCACTTTGCTTCTGATTACTCAGTAAGTCTCTACAAGGCAAACACCCATTTTAAACTTTTTACTGATTTTACTTCAGAAAGGCGTGATACTGACTTTTGTATAAAAGAATTACGAGACAAAAGAGGAAAGCAGCCTAAGGACCACCTCCTTCAACCTTGCTATACTACACTTGATGGCAAAACTCAACACAAAATTTATTCGTGGAAACTCAATACAAACGAATTTACTTCTGTTCTCCGAGATCCAAGCCCCTCTTTTTCCTGCATAGTTCACATTCTTTTAGTCATTCAGCTTATCTCAATTAAAAGTTTTGCTTCCACATATACTTTTGGAGTTGAACTTGACTTTAACTCTTGTTCCTCCTGAAGTACCCTCATTCCTCATCTCCCCAAATCTCCCACTTAAGCTTCTAGAATTCAACACTACCAGCAGTCAGATCTGAATCTCAGAAGGCAATAGACAATAATTACAATTAATCTCCAGTCCAGTTTCTTGGACAGTGACCACAGTATTAACTGCATTCTTTTCAACTACACCCTCTTTTTGTCCTTAATTTCAATAGCTTGATAATCAGAAAGTCTGGTACTGTATTCCCCGTCAACTGAGGAACCCACTCTGCTTTCTCAAGACTAACAGATTTTCTGCCACTCAGCTAATTCTTGGGAATGACTTCTTAACTCCTTTTTAACTTCTCTTTTGACTTTACACGTGAAAAAGAGATGAGAAAAATGCACTTACGTTTTATCTCCAGCTTGGTGCCTGCACCGAACGTGAGCCACAGTGAGGACTCTGACATATCCTCCTCATCAAAAACCTGCTTCTGAAGCCAATCCAAGTAGATTGGCCAAATTCAGAGGAAAAACCCAGCTCTTTCTTCTCCATTTCACTCAAAAAAACTCATTCTCACAAATCTGTTGAGTTTCTTTGCTAAACACTGGCTGTTTTTTGGGCTCTTCTATTGATGTCTATAGGTCATCAGGAATAGCTCATTTAGCCAAAATCTCACAAGTTCACATAATGATACAATGGAACCAGACTGTCACAAATAATTGAGCAAAATCTACTTACGTTTGACTTCCAATTTGGTCCCTTTGCTGAACGTGAATCACAATGATTCACGTCAATGCCCCCACTCTACAAAATCCTGCCTCTGAAGCCAGTCTAATTAAATTTGCCAAAATTCAGAGAAAAACTGTTTCTTTCCCATTCCTCCTACAAATCCTACTTCTTTTTTTTTTTTTTTTTTTGAAAATCTGACATGGGTCTGCTTGCTCAGGTTCTACACTGGCTACCTTCTGAACATTTCTATTTACCTTTGGGTCACCAGGAACAGTTCATTTAACCAAAAATATCACAACCTCACACAAAAGACATAATGGGACTCAAACATCACAATCAGTTGAACAAAAATGTACTTACGTTCTATTTCCAGTCTGGTCCCTCTACCGAACGTGATTCACAGAGATTTACTTTAACTTCTCCCTCTACAAAAACCTCCTTTGATGGGCAATTGTCCCTCTTTCCCCAATTTAGTTGTTTTTGGATTAGAAAGCCTAAAACCTAGCTACTAGCCAAATGCTTGTGGAACAATTTTCCCTCCTTAACACCTAATCTGAGAATGGAATTTGTTACAACCCTGAAATCCCACTAAGGAAAACACACACACACAAAAGAACAAAGTGAACTGATTAGACACAGTGAAGATCAGTTGAGAAGAACACTTACGTTTGAGTTCCAGCTTGGTTCCAGCTCCAAAGCTGTACACACACTGTTTCCCTTTCAGTTCCCTCCCATACAAAAACTGAGTATCACCTTCTGACTACAGGCTTTGTCTAGAGCAGGTTATTCTGCTTCCCTGAACATTTCTAAAACTACCAGTTTTCTTAATTATTACACTGATATTTGTTCTTCAGAGAACATGTGCCATCTATTCTCAAGTTTGCTTACAGAGTTATTATTTATCTTTGCCCTGGAGAATGCCAGAACCTGGTTTCAGAGTCAGATTTTATACATCGCTTTTAGACACAGAGACCGTGAGATATAGACAACAGAGGAGAGAGAGTTTGGGTTCTACTTACGTTTCATTTCTATCTTGGTGCCACCGCCGAACGTCCACCACAGTGGTAGCACTCCATTGTCTGGCTGTACAAAAACCCTCCTCACTGAAGAGGAACAGAGCAATGGGTCAGCTGCTAAAGCCTTACCCCCTCTCCAAGCATGCGTGGAAGCCCTTGGGCTTCTCTGACAGAGAAAGCTTGTTTTCTTAGGCAAGACTTGAATTCTTGGAAGGTAATATGGTTTATTTTACATAATACTACATACTATCTCTCTCTCTTTAGCAGCCTACCACATAGGTCTGCTTATTATTTGTTCATTTAAAAATAAAGAAAACCAGAGGCAGGAGAGCGGGCTCAGAAGTTAACAGCACTTCCTACTCTTCCATAGGACCTTAGCTCCCAGCACCATATTAAGCAGCTAACAACTGCCTCTGACTCCAGTTCCAAGGAACCTGACACTTGCTTCTGGCCTCCTTAAGCCCATAAACATGAGATTCCCTCACACAAAATAAAATAAACAAAGAAAAACAAGCAAATTAAAGAGTAGTCATTTCTTTCTAACTCCCCTGGAGGGAGGGAGTGTGGGGACTTCTGCAGATGATAAATTTTGTTTGATATTAATCTAGAATTAAGTAACATCTCTTAGTTAATAATAACTAAGACTGTCTTTCTATTTGGACTACTTTGCTTTAATTTTTTTTTCATAAAAGATACATGAGATACATATATATATATATATATATATATATATATATGTGTGTGTGTGTGTGTGTGTGTCAAAACAAGGCTCACATCTTTGAAATTCACTTTGGAATTAAGTTATGGATGACATATGAGGCAATGACAATAAAGGAGAAAAATAAGCTTCAATTATGAGTTGGTCTGTTGTTACAGGACAGGCGGAGCGCTGACTGTTGTTACAGGACAGGCGGAGCGCTGACTGTTGTTACAGGACAGGCGGAGCGCTGACATCATTGAGACCAACCAAGCTCTTGTTAACTTTGGAGCCAGCGTCTCTGTAGCAATCATTAGAGACGCTGAAGAAATTGCTCTGAGTTCCAGCTCATTTACTACAGTCGTGTTTCTCTTGTGACCATCCATTCCCATCTCCTTCCTCCCACCCTAAACTCCTTACAGTTCTATGATGGCCTCCAGCATTGGCAAAACATTTTCTCTGCTTCTCAACACCCTGTAATTCCTAGGAGAGATCCAAAATAGCTGTCTTTCAAGATTCAGCTCAGGAGAGTGTTTCTACCAGTGAGTTGGCGTTACAGACATGTTGTTAGGCCTATAGCACCCACTTGTTCTTATATACTGTTGTATTCTCTTTTCACTACTAGATTGTAAGCTGTTCGCCATTTTATTAGCCAGGTATTTGGGACTTCTGGTCTGTTATCTTTAATTGACAAGCACTTATCATACATTTGTAGAAATGTGCTTCACTAGAAAATGGAGAAGGAGAAGAATTGAGTTGAAAGCAGAGAAAAAAGAGAAATTTCCAATAGAAATTAAGTGTTCAAAGTAGCTGATAAATTCAACCAACATGGATCCTAAAGATAAAGTAAGGTGATTTTTTTCTGTAATTAAGGAAGAGATATCAACTATAAAGGTTGACATTTGTTGAGAAGTTATAAATTGCAAGGCATCACATGTGGCTCACTGTATTTAGCTATCCATAAGACACTATGACTTAGAAATTAATATCGTCTGTCTTATGGCATTAAAGGTCAGAGCTTAGACCTAAATCTGCAGCTCATGTACTTAGTGCACACAGTTCAGGGTTAACACCAGGAACAAAATCACCCAACAGAAGCAGCATGTGTGAGAGAGAATCCTGGAGTGGGAGGAAAGAAAGCTCCTTAGCCCATCCCGGGATAGGAAATGCGTAGCTAAGTGTGCCCAGATGTCTATACAGATTGCATTGTGTTGTTATTTAAGAGGTGGAAAAATTAGAAATATCAAGTACCCATCAATAGGAGTTTGGTTAAACTAATTTTTGTAGAGCACTATGAACACAAATCAGTTGATAAGAGGAAAAAATAAGTTTCTGGGTGTTTTCATGAAAATGTGGGGCACTGAATACTACATATGGTCTTATACCATGAGCCTTTTAAAGTGGATCCTGTAGTGCAGACTTCTAGAAGGCTACAGGAGCTATGGTCAGTGGTTTTTCTTGTGACTGCTCAGGAGAACTAATGACACATTCTATTCTGTCTATTGTATATCTTCCCTTACATTGCATATTATTTGATTGTTACATTCACTCATTTTATAATAGTTCATTTCCTACATTAATTTTATACTTGTCAGAAACAATGAAACTACACCACTGAAAAAACTGTAAATTCTGACATTGTCTTTTTTCTTTTTCTGAATTAGTTTATCTATATACATATATACGTCAATATGCATAGCACACACACACACATGCACACACACACACACACACACACACACACACACACACACACACACACACACACACACACACACACACCTTTAAACAGAGTTCAGAAAAGGTGAGAGCCTCGCTAGTTCTGTGTAGGACATAATTTTTTCCAAACACAGAATGGTGGACTAGAACATGGGGGTGGATTAGGTGAGCTGGCAATACAAGAGACACGTTTCAGTGTAAACAGAAGATTGATTTTGAACAGTACATGTCTGTAGCAGCAGATGATCATTCTGAAGCCATGTTTGGCCACACAGAGGTGGCTAATTGGTATGGGGCTGGGATGTCTATTCTAGTAAACAATGGGTCGCTGAGAAGTGGTTGACATCTTTAATATGGGATTCATTATTTGCAGGCAAAAGATGTCTCAGCAACATGTATGAGGCTCTGCCAGGATCAACGATTCTATGTTGCGTATTGATTGATCTATTGAGGAAAGGCTAAGCATCAATAAGATAAAACCCGGGTGGTTCCTGGATTTAGTGCATAAGAATAATGGGAATAGAATTCTGGGAGAAACATTTCAATAAACTCATCCTGAATGTTGCTTCCCATTTCACCCTCAGGAAAGCCGAATTCTCAGAATAACTTTTAACCTGTTTGTGGAGGGAGAGGGAGAAGGGGAGAAGAAGAGAGAGGGAGAGGGAACCAGAAAACCTAAATACGCATCTATAAATTCTCCTAAATACAATTCCCAAACTATGTGAATGGCATTCCTTAGATATAGCAACTCCAGAAACACAGCTTTTACCATTATTAAGTAATTTTGCCACCATTAAACAGTTTTTTTAAGGGAGTTTCTTTTCCTATTAGTAACACAGAAAATCATCCAACATGTCAAAACAAACAATTTTGTTCTCTGTAAGATTTGAGGGTGTTGGCTTCCCTACCTGGCACTGGAATATTTTGTCTGGTGTTCACCTTGAAGTCTCTGATTCAATATTTTCTTTCCGGTTATCAGTCATGATAGACTCCAAGATAGGCACTTCTTCTTGCTTCAGTTGGACTTGTCTTTGGATAGAAAATTCACATTGTAAGAGCAGGCTGGTCCTCTTGTCCAAGAAGAAGGGAAGCAAAGGAGGTCATTTGAGAATGAGATGCTTTGTTGTTTCTGCTTGTCCCTGAAGAAAGGCATGTGGGCACAAGTCAAATTCTTTCCCGGCCACATGCATTGTACATGTGTGTATACCATCAACATGATCCCAAAATTCTGGTTCCAGTCTGGAAAATGTAGGCATGTCTCTTGTTTTTAGAAGAACATTAGGCTACAGCTATTTTACTTCACATGAAAGAGAAAACAGTAACTGGGTCAGGGTTTACTAACCTCAGAGGAACTAAGCCACTGAAATTTACATATGGGCTGCTGTGGGTTCCAGTTCATTTTATAGGTGTAATAAGCTGAATCCTGAGCTCTCGTCCTGTGACTGGCACTGACATATTGTGTGTGGTTGCTTTTGTTATTCCAGTTTTGCTCCCAAAGTAATGACCTGCATATATGTCTTATATTTGGAAGACCTCCTTTGGATAGAACATTGAGGAGGAAAATGGTGAGCTAGCTGGTTTGGAGATGCTGTGATTTGTTCACACACTTGTAAGATTATTTGTGCTAAGCTGAGGAAATTAAAAATGAAAATCAACTTTTAGGTATTAGCAGAAGTCACTGGATAGCACTGAACAAAAATATAAATTGCATGCATTCCTAGTGTAGGAGACAAGATCTGTACATAAACTTACTAATCCAAGTACTATTTCCAGGGGGAAGCAGTCAGGAGTGATTAGGAATGGGAGCCTATCTGTATTCAGCTGCTCCAGTGAGGGCAGTGGAAACTGTCAGGAAAGCAAGTTGTTTACACATCTGCTCTGTAGAAACCATCAGCTGGGCAACCAATGGTTGGATGCATGATTGACAGGGAAGCCTGGGAAATGAAGAAATTGAAGGAGAGTGTAGGGATGGGAGTGAGGTGTATTGGAACCTGCAGGCAATGACTTATAACCTTCCCTTCTAACCACATGCATACATGCACATTCCCTAGAACACCAGAGGCTGCTGCTGAAGCCAAAGGCTTCACTCACCCTTTTGCCTGTAGCACCAAGCCAAGCTGACGAGAGCCCCAAGGAGGGAAGGGAGTGGTACACTACCCAGCTTGGTGTGGTTGCCACAAACTCATTCCAGAAGGTAAGTGGTCTAACTAAGCCCCACGGGGGCAATGCATACCACAAATGGTTCTACTGATTTGAACTGGAATTGCAAATTACATCTCCCTCACCAGTAGAGTTTGTTACATGAAATACCACAAGGAAGGAAAGAATTTAAATCCCATGGAAGAAATACAGATTGATGTGATCTTAAAAAAAAACTGAATGTACTTTTATTACATTTAGCAGTTTTTGTTTGTCATTGTTATTTTTTGGTAATTTTCAGCAGTTTTTATTTTTCATTTTCTAAGCTTCACTCTTGCATTCATACCCCATGGTGAACTGCCCAGTTAGGTTTTAGGGTGGTTCTGCGTGCTTTGCCACTCAGTCTTTTATTGCCACTCTCTTTTATTCTTCCTCTACCATGACTCATATACTTTCCTTCTCATTTCTACACTTGTCTCTCCATTTTCCTTTTCTCCTCTCTCACATATGTGTTAAATATAAACTTCCATAGCTTAACAATCTCTGAAAGCTGTGGACCCTAACAGCAGCCTAACTTCCCCCAGCTCCTTTTCCTATCTTGAAGTTTTCAAAGTTGATCTAGTATAATCTAGTATTCATTTTTACCCTCACTCACCTACCACCTTCTCACTCTTGCTCTTAACAGCTAAAATCTTAACATACACCATACTGTCCCTTTTCATTCATCCTCCAGTAGTTATTGAAGTTAAAGGGGCCACTGTTAATTGGCTAGTGTGACATTAGTGTACTGGACACACCCAGAAGCTGTGGTTGCTTCTGAAGTCCCTATCCTACTCTGAAAGCAACCCGAAGCTCACAGAAGATACCACAAACTCCTAGCTTGAGAATATAACATCTGAACCATGTACCTTAATTCTGTCACAATCCATCCCATTATAAATACTTCAACAGAATGAAGACAGCTGTTAACAAAATTCAAGCAATGAAATTACCTCAAATGCACAAACCCCAAAGCAGTAATACAAATGCATGAAAACCCAAGAAATATAACCCATCCCCAAAGCACTAATCCTACAGAAATGGCCTTCAATGAGAATGAAGTAGATGTGACCCAGACAAATAACTCGAAAGAATGATTATATACATGATAAAAAACAAAGAAGACTATAAACTCTCAAATCCTAAGAAAGACAAACAGCTGGATAAAATAAGGACGTTGGTGCAAAGAATGAAAGAAGAGCTCAATGAAGAGAGAAACAAACAAACAAACAAACAGAGACACTGGAAATACAAACCACAATAAGTTAAATAAATAAAAAACCTCTATAGAATGTATCAAAGAGAGGGGACAGAATCTTAGCTTGAAGACAAGAAGGACTAGGAACATTCCAAGCACAAACATTAGTTAGCAAGAAGGTGTTAGTGGGATACTTTTAAACATACACTGTGAGAAGGCCAAATCTAAAGCACCAAATATAAGGAATAACGAAAGTGTACTGAGAGATGGAGGAGAGAAACACAAGTCACACGGAGAAGCAGCCTCATCAGAAGAACAGTTGATTTCTCAACAAAAACTTTAAAAGCCTGGAGAGCTTTCAAGAAATATCACAGCTGCCAACCCAGCCTAAGATGCTCAGCAAAGACATCTGATACAATTGATGTAGAAACAAACAACAAACAGAAACATCCCATGATAAAATCAGGCTAAAGAATTATGATCACTAAGTCAATTCTACAGAACATCCTGGAATTAATCATTTAGACTTAAAAGAATCCAGAGACTACAGGGAAAAATAAGGGATGTTAGAGCAATATTTAAGAAAATGAGGATCAGGAAAACAGCATAAAATCAACAAAATTAGAGAAATTAATATACATTTTCAATAATAATAACGCCTCAACTCCCCAAACAAAAGACACAGACTACCAGGTTGAATTAAAAGCACAGGATTTTGATTCCTCAAAACAAGACCCAACACATTATCAGCAAAGGTAGACTCTACTTTAAGAGAAAGGCTGGAAATTATTCTAAGCAAAGGGAACTAGAGGGTATGCAGATCTTACCATCCTAATCTTACTATCCTAATAGTTCTAACACTTTCCTAATTACTATCCAGACTTCACATCAAATCTAGTCAGAAGAGATAATGTTGCTTTATACTTTCAAAGGTAAAATCCACTAAGAGGACATTAATTACTCTTCTGAAAAAATATACACTAACCCAGGTGGATTTAATTTTATATTAAAACCCTACTAAATATAAAGTCACATATTAACCCAAACACAAGGATAGAGGGCAACTTCAATTCCTCTGATAGGCAGGTCATATTGACAAAAGCAGACAAACAGCTGAGTTAAATGATATAGGGGTCCAATGGACTTACCCGAGAACTACAATACTGAGACAGGTTTGTGCAGGAGATTTTATAAGCTTGAGATTCCAATTTGTTTTTGGGTTACGCACACTGCCTGCTTGTAATAATGCACTTGCATCATGGTTCCTCCACATGCATGTAGTATAGACTGCCTCTCAAAACAACAGACTTGGGAACTTCAGAACTCTCTTTTCATGTCGTGTTGCAAAGAGGCATAGTTGGGTTGGTTCTCTATTTTGATTGATAGATTGGGTCATACAATCATTTCTCTGCTGCACGTATCTGTCCCCTCAATACGTATGATTTTAATAATAAACATGCCCAATTACGCATGGGCAGAAGATGATAAATAGAGGATTTTCCCTAAAAGGTTACTAAAGGACAGTTTTATCTTATTGCAAATGCACCCAACACCAATTCAGGCCAGATCAGCCCTTCAGTATTTCATGCCCTGATACATTGAGAGAATACTGAACTGACACTGGCTAAACATGACTGTTATTAGAAGTGGGGAAACTTACACCCTTGTTGAGAGATGGGGGTATGTGCAGCCCAATTCCTTTGCCGTGCAGAAGCTTTTTAAATGTCACAAACCATGCTTGTCAGTTCCTGGCTTATTTCCTGAGATATTTGAATTCTTTTCAGAAAGTCTTTGCCTATGCACATATCTCAAAGTGTTTTTCCCTAACAATTTTGGCATCTCAGGTCTTGCACTGAGCTCTTTGATTTACTTTGAGTAGATTTTTCATACAATGCACAAAAGGATCTAGCTTCATTCTTTGATATCTGGATATCCAATTTCCCCATCTTTTTCACAATACTTAGTTTTGACTGATCCTCTCTCTGTGATGCACTCCTCTCCCTCATCCCCCTGCCCTCCATCTCTGCTTGTACCTTTTTACTTCCAGTATTCCCTCTCCACTTTTGTGTTGCACATCACCTTCCTCACCCCCTCACCTCTTCTTTTAAAGCACTTTTATTTACTTCTTATGGGCCATGGCTCCTAGGTTCTTGGCCTCTAGTAAACTCCCACAGGAATAAATACACATACACAAAAAATAGAAGCTGGGATCTGCACACGAAAGAGAATATTTTTTCAAGTTCCATTTGTTTTCTTAACTATCTTATTATTTTAAATGACCGAATAAAAATCCATTGTGTTTATAGATAATATTTTCATGATTTATTCACAAGTTGATGGACATCAGGTTGATATTATTTTTAACTTTTGTGCATAGAACAGCAATAAACATTGATGTACAGTACCTTTAGTTGGATATGGAGTTCTTTGGGCGTATGCACAGGAGCGATATGAATGAGTCATATGCTGGTTCTAGGTTTAATTTTTAAGAAAACTTAAAAACTTATTCTCATGGTGGCCATATCAGCTTACATTCTGACCACCAGTGAATAAGAACTCCTTTTTCCCTAATCCTTGTCAGAATCTGTTGCCACTTGTTATTTATTTACTTTATTATTATTATTATTATTATTGTTATCATTATCATTATTTTTTGTTTTTTGAGACAGTGTTTCTCTGTTGTGACTCTGGCTGTCCTGGAACTCACTCTGTAGACCAGGCTGGCCTCGAACTCACAGAGATTTGGCTGCCTCTGCTAAAGGCATGTGACACCACAGCCTGATACTAACTAGAGTGAGATGTAGTATTATATTAGTTTTGATTTGGATTTTCTTGATGATAAA